>JAOTRR010000004.1:13271684-13284775 GCA_028570945.1 Gogo arcuatus
TTACTCAATGTCCCGGATGTAGTTCGTATGAAAAATACGAGTGGCGTAATTCCCAGTAAAACACTGTGTGTGTGTGTGTGTGTGTGTGTGTGTGTGTGTGTGTATGTGTATATATATCTCCTGTGCTTTATTCCTCTTAGGATATGGCAGGTGTGGATATAATTTAAAAACTAAATCTTGTTTTTTGTTAATTGCAGAATCAGTGTAGCTCACTCGAGTAGTGAAACCTCTATTTCCTTATATTGAACTATTTTTATTTCTTCCTACAGAAGTGTTTTTATTTGTTCCTAGATGTTCATTGTTGTGAAGGTGTTTAAGAGGTTAGAGTTGGAGGTTTAGTTGGTATATTAAAGGGGGTACGGTTACAACTCAAGCGATTCAAATCATCTGCGGTTTGCCTGCACTGGCAGCATTATGCTGATCTCCACGCCCTTCCCCACTTCCTCTCTGTGTGTGTGTGTGTGTGTGTGAGTGTGTTTTGACTCAAGGTATCTACTACAAACTCTCTCACAGCTAATTTCTCACACATTTTATTGTAATTTGTATATAAAAAATTACAATATTATCCAAGTTTTAATTAAGCCAGATTTATTCCTGTTTTATTTCTTAGGGTTTTTTTCCCTTACATTACACTTTTTTTTTTGCTTTTGCATACAGGGGTGAAAAATATACACATGCTGTGTTAGCGGAAGAAACCTTTCCCATAGGGTAACTATCTTTTCTGAGGTACATTTGCAGACCCTTGTATTGTAGGTGTGAATAAGCAATGAGAAGCCTTGCTTGTTTTTTTGCTGGTTTTGAGCTGTCAGGGTGGAGCTCGGCATTGTGGTTTGCTATTCCGTTTACTGAAAGAGAGAAACTGATTGCTGGTCTAATGTAAATAACAGCCCAGTTCACATTGTGGTTAACACCTTTAAGGGGAACCAAGAGCCAGTTTAAAGTTCTCATGAAAGATGCAGTGCCAATCGTACACACACACACCAAACAAAAGTGTTACACGTAAGCAATTTTTTGGGTGTTTGGTTTTGTTTTGTGTAATTGCCTAACATCAGCGTTTTATGTTTTGTTTTGTTTTTTATTCAAGTTAAGCAAGTTTTAATAATAAATGGTGTGATGGCTAAAATATGGGATATAAATTATTATTATAAATTAGTTAAATAATTAATTTTTTATGTTGTACCATCATACAGGTAGGTTAAGTGGCATTATTGGCACACCACAAGTGTGATTGAAACAGCTGTGGTTTTTTTGGGAGGGGGCTAATCTTTCAAGGAGGCTTTGTATTTGTCATTCAGGCATGCATGTTCACTGTCTTATAATCAGTACATTGTTAAATATTTTATCATTGTCATTTTACAGGTTTTTTTCCCCCTCCCCTGGTTCAGTGTAAGAAAAGTAACAGTCATTGCTTGACTAAAAGCAAGCGTGCTTCTAGATCAGGGTGTGGCACAGCTCTTATTCACACACTCAGTTGAAAAGGAAATGTGAATGCTGTGCAGCTCATGAACAGTGCAACAGTTTAATACAAGCTGGCATCCGTTAATAACAGTGTTTTATTGTGTATCATCAATAAATTTTACACCAGGATGAATGGGAATTAGCAGAAAGTGGATGGTGATTTTGTTGGGTTCTGAGGTTTCATGTCCAAGCAGGATACAACACTGACTCTCCAACGTTCCAGGAGAAATAGCCACTCTCACTATAAGAGCAGTGGGTAAGATCATTTATAAAGCACTTTTAACCCAAAGTGTTAGGTATACAGTTGCAACAAGCATACAAAGAAAAACAGACACAATAACACAGGCATTCAATTTATAATGTCAGAAAACTAATATGTGAAATGTTTTGACTTGAAAACTGTAACAGTGGGAGTAGACCTAATGTTCCACAATCTCAGGGTGCCAGTCAACTCCTGATGTTTTAGCTGGGACTGTGAAAGAGTTGAAGATCTCAGAGACCTGGAGGCAGAGAATATGGTTTGAGTGCATCAGTGATGTAAGAAAGTCCATGAAGGACTTTAAATACAAACAAAAGAATCTGAAATTGGAGGCTAAAATGGGGGTTACATGATCCCTTTTTTTAGTACTGTTAGTAAACAGTATACATTGTCAGTATTTATCTTGTTGTTATAAGCTAAAAATAAAGAGCGGCTGTGAGGATAGGCTGAACAAAAAAAATTAACTAGCCAAAAATAAACCATTGTTTGGTTTTGTTGTGGTCAGCAACACGTTGTACTGTGTGATTAAGTTAGGAATGTGTTAGGAGTGATGGTGTAACAGTGACAGAGGTAGCAGTGTAACATGCTCACAGCAGTAACAGATTAAACACAGCCAAAGCATCCAGAGGGACAGAAGTGAGAAATTTTTGTGGAGTCACAAGTCAGCACTGAGGTAACTGTCTGATCACACACTGTGACTAGCTGTGAAACTGACAACATAAAAACCCTCCTAATGTCTGACCAACTAAATTACCATCCACTTTAATGCTCAGTTACAGTCGTACAAGAGGTCACCGCTGTTGGTGGATGTGACTAACATTTTGTTTAATACTTATAAATGAAAAAAGTCTCTTTATTTCTGAACTTTTCCAGGTAAAAGCACTCCAACTAACCTATCTGGATCTGTGGATTCAGCCAAGACGAGCGATCCCTTCCAGCCCTTCGGCTCTGACGCTAACGACCCGTTTCAGAGTAAAAAGGGGCTCGGGGACCCGTTTAGTGGCAAAGATCCGTTTGCTCCATCTGCTTCAAGTAAAGCCACTAAAGATTCTTCCTTGGGTTTTGCAGACTTCAGCTCTGTAAGTTGAGCTTAGTGATACTCCTCTTCTTGTCCAGTCCACCTTTTCTTTTCGTTTTTTTTTTTGTTTTGTTTCCTTTGTTCCCTCAAACATTCTCTGCTTTCTAGTGGGGTTTCTGGAACAGACCACACCATTTGGCTTCTGTAGCTCTCAGTCTATGCTGTTGCCTCATGCTGGCTACTCTCCATCTCTACTGCCATTACTCTTTGAGATTAACCAACTCCGTGAAATGATCTAGAACAATGAGAAAGGGGAAAATCCCCAGCAAATGTAGTTGGTTGTGTTGCAGCTGCACTGATTCATGGGGCACTTTGACAGGAAAGGTTGCTACTTCCACCCTTCCTGGGGCAAAAATTTGACTTTCTATGCGATGAAAAATGGGTTACATTTGGTCTTGTGCACATATCAGAGCTTAAACTCTTACCGAGCTTATTGTCTTCTCATTCTAAGTAAAACTCAATATGTTCAAACTTAACTAGGTACAACCAGTAGGAACGTAGTTTTCCATTTATACTGTATGTTGGAAATTAACCTTGCAATATTTTACCTTTTTTGTGCAGCTAACTTGCATAGTTTTCACAAAACCTGACAAAATTGTGTTTGTTGTTCTTTTTTAGCAAAAAAGGAATTCCAGTTATCCTCAAATCTGTGAAACGTATGTCAAATGAGATTCTTACTCTGTGAACGTCCATGAAATAGCCTCTCTTTTCTTCTGTTTCTCTTGATGTTAAGACAAAAAAAAGAAATGCAGCTTGTCATGTTCCCAAGAAATTCCAAAGCATAAACTCCTCTGTCCCGAAGATGTTGGAAAACTTAGAAAGCACTGGAGGTTTCTTCCAGGAAATTTCATAACAACATGTTTCACAATTACACATTTTATGTGATCGTCTGGTGTACCATATAAGAACGAGGGCATTATTATAAACCTGTGATGTGCAGCTGCACTACTGTGAGAGCTGCTGTTATAGAAAATGAATCAACACCTTCTGACCAATCAGAATCCAGAACTCAGTGGTATAACTCTATCAAACAGTGTATTGCTGAATGGTGAGCTGGTACATGATTAAGGCAAGCACAGCATTTAAAACATTGTTTTAATGATATGTTTAAAGGAAACATCAGATTCTAGACTCTCAGCATGCTGACAGAAAGCTGCTGTTAGACCCTTAGCATAGCCTTTTTCCTCATGTTTAAGCTGCTTTGGATAAGAGCGTCTTCCAGATATTTTTTTCCAATAGAAATGTTTATAAAATTTAGACTATTGCCATAATCTCTTTATTACGGGTTCAGTTATATTCGCAGTTATAAGACAGGACCTCGATGAAGTGAAAAGTTCGTCTGTACGTTTATCCTGTACACACTGAGGGTTGTTAATGGTTTGGGTTATTGGCAGTAGGGGGCTTTCCGAGATGCTTCCATGGTGACTGGTTGACAGGAAGGAGCAGTATCACTACTCAGCTCTCAGCCTGGAGATTTCTCAGCATGAGATTTGTTTGTGCACTCATTATTTATAAGTCGTCATCATCATTTCTCTCTCAGCTGTCATTCTTCTGTCTTTGTGCACGTAATGGGGGGACAGTGTTTTCCAAACTATTCATTTGTCCATCAGTATTACTGCTAATTGTATGATATTTGAAAAAAAAAAATCATTCCATCATTTAATAATAATAATAATAATAATAATAATAATAATAATGGTCACCTCTGCCAGAAAGTGTCCTTTAGCCTTTTTAGAGATATTATATATGGAATAATTCACTCCATGTTGTGCTGTTGTAGGAAAATAGTCAACTACAGGGTGGTGTGGTGAAGCAGACTTATTGTTACCACGTTGAAGTTGATTATTTTCCTATAATAGCACATCATCACAAAATGCGCTATATCCTTATACCACAGCAGTCTGCAAATAATTAAATTATATTCTTTTTTTATTTATTAAAGGACATTCTTACTTTTTATAGTTACATTAAATTACATTTTATAGTTAATATTGTGGAAGATCCACAGAACGGATTTGTTCCTACTTAGTTCCTGCTATCACTTATGATGTACATTCCTTCACTAGCCTCTCTGTTTTCTTACTCTCCTGATGTTAATAAGACAAAAAACAAACAAACAAACAAAAACGCAGCTTGTCATGTTACTGAGAAAGCACAAAGTGTAAACTCCTCTGTCCTGAAGATTTTCCCATGTCGGAAAACTGTCTGACTGTAATAAAGCTCTGACACTGGAAACTCCTTTCAAAAATTATTATATAAACTTCTCCTTATGGAAATTTTCCTCAGGTCTATGTATAAGTTACTAAAGAAATGATAATGTATTAGAAAAGTACATAAATGTAAGCATGTGATTTGCAGCTGCAGTATTGTCAGAGCTGCTGTTATGGAAAATGAATCAACACCTTCTGACTAATCACAATCCAGAATTCAACAGCTCTGTGGTGTAATGTAGTTTTATTTCACACTTCTGACCAGCGGTGACCTCGTTCTCCTCAATGTCACTCCTTTTTGTTTTGCAGTTAATCTGATGTGCATGTTATTCTCACGTCCATCCTGTTTGTTCAGTTCAGTTTCTGTTCTGAAAGGAAACAGAATTTGTGCCTTTCGAAGCCTCCCATTTTGAAATCAGTGCATGTTTCATTTTCCTGTTTGAGTTTATTGCTTTCAGAAAGCCTGATTTAAAGATTTATTGTGTGTTATTGGTATTAGTAGTCTGTTCAATGTCCATGCTGCCCTCTGTGCCATTCAGTCAGTCTTGTATGACGCGTTTTCTTAAGTGTGGTGTTTTTGTGTGTGTGTGTGTGTTTGTGATCTAATTTTCTCTTACAGGGAGTGAGAAAAGGAAGGTAAGATTATTTGTCTGAAAATTTGGTAAACAGAAATGTAAATGACTTGCATAAGTATTCACCCCCTTACACGTTTTTTTTTTTTTTTTACATTTTGTAGTGTTACAACCTGGAATCTACATGAAACAACCCACAGTGTTGAAGTGAGAGGAAAATATCAATATAGCTTCCAAAATTATCTACAATTAAGAAACGTTATAATTGCATAAATATTCACAGACCATTGCTGTGAATCCCCGAAATTATTTGTGGTGGAACCATGACCCATCTGAAGTCACATAATGAGTTGAATGGAGTTGAGCTGTGTGCAGTTAAACATGATCTCAATATACATGCACCTGTTCCTTGAAGAACCCAGAGTTTGTTAAAGAACATAACTAAACAAACAGCATCACAAACATCAAGAAGCTATCAAAACAATATTCTGAAAGAATATCAGTCAGGGTTTGGTTATAAACAGATACATCAGGTACAGTGCCATTAAATCCATTATTAAATGGAAAGAATATGATACGGCCAGAACTCTGCCTGGAGGACACCACCTACCAAATGTCAGTGACCAGGTACAGAAGGGATTAGTCAGAGGAGCAACCAAGAGGCCAAGAGTAACCCTCACCATGATGCTACCACCACCATACTTCACTGTTCTGGAAAATTAACAGAGTTTGGTTATTAAACATCCCAAACTTTGGAGATCCTGCTGAACATTATATTATATATAAATCCATTATTAAAAATGGAAAGACTATAGTACAACTGTGACTCTGCCTAGAGGAGGCCATCCACCAAAAGTCAGTGATTGGGTAAAGAGGGGATTAGTCAAAGAAGCAACCAATATTATGGGCTATCTTGGTACATTCATGATGTAAAATCCCAGTCAAGTCCATTTCAGTTCCAGGCTGTAACATTGCAAAATGTGGAAAAGTTCAAGGGGGTAGAATACGTCTGCAAGTCACTGTATTTATTAAGAATGAGGGCATTTAATAAATAAAACCAGCTGTGAGGTATCGAGCATTTTTCTGGTCTGGCGTTTGGTTTTCTAATCCATTCACATTTAAAAATTAAACAGTGTACATGGTCTTTGTTGTTCAAAACACATTTTTGTGTCAAAACGTCTTCCACCAGTTTAACTCATTCTCTATTTTGGATGTGTAGCTGGGATCATGTGACAGTCTTGTTGTTTTCTGCATCCACTCCATAACGTTACTTCTGAGGTAGCAATATTTACAGATTAACTATGGCATTTACATTTTTTGACCCATTGCTGTGGTGATAAAGGAGACAGTACATAAAGTAGCAGTCAGACCAAGCATAAATAAATTCTCGTTGAAGAAAAGCTGATTCCCTGACAGGGAAAGGACATGGGACGTGAAAGACGTATTTGCTCCTGATAGCATTTTTTTTTTTTTCACTTTGCGCTAGGTGAACTTTGACCTGAGAATTCACAAGCTTTGGGCTTGTGAGCCAATAGAAAAGAGGAAGACAGAACTGGGGTCTAGTCTGTGGAAAAAAAAAAAAGGAGGACCTGCTTATTGTTAAGTAGCATCACACTGGACTATTGCCTTGCTGTTTTCTTACTGTTGCTTGTTGCACATCTGAAAAAAAAAATAGCCATCTTGTCCACTGATGTACGCTAGAGGTTTTGTTTTTTTCCCCTCTGCCTGCTAGAATTTACTTTTTGGAAGTGTTGTCACCTTTGCTAAAATAAAATATTTTATCCTACTGGAGAGGTCGTTTTAATGTTTTTTTTAATTATTATTATTATTTATTTATTTATTTACTTTTATTTTTTTTGTGGACACTGGACAGAAGGCTGAACTATTGGGGAATTTTTTAATATTTTGTCTGTGTGTTTGCATTGTAGCTTTTCCAATTCTGTTTATTCTCACACAAATCTGTGTATCTGAGTGTACATTTTTTATGTGCTAACCACATGCTCCACTGTTTTTTTTTTTCTCTCTCTCTCTCTCGTCTGTCCTCCAGTTTGGGAATGAGGCGCAGCAGATGGAGTGGGCTAAGCGCGAGAGCGAGAGAGCTGAGCGCGAGAGGCTGAAGAGACTCAGGCAGCAAGAGCAGGAGGACCTGGAACTGGCCATTGCGCTCAGCAAAGCCGAGATGAATAACACCTGAATGCTGGTTTCTCCCTCTCACTCACCATCTTTATACTGCTGCAGCAGAGGAAAGAGTGCATGTGTGCGTGCGAAAGAGAGCGAGCGAGCGATGGAGTATGAGTGAGATGCGTATGATGAGAGAGAATGTTTTTAATGTCTTAAACATCTTTTATTTTATTTTAATGTAATGATGGGGCAACCCATGTGTTATGGGCTCGTTCATTCTACATGCACTGCGTTAACCTGCACTACTCTGACACAGCTTATTTAAGGCGCGCATGTGTGTGTGTGTGTGTGTGTGTGAGAGAGAGAGAGAACCTGTGAACAGAGCCATCCACAGTGATTTTAATCAGGAAAAATAAAATTCACACACATTCCCACTTAACCCCAAAGATGTGTTTGGTGTCTCTCGTTTGCATTTTTAAGGTTTTTTTGTTTGTTTGTTTGTTGTTGTTTTTTAAATAAACGCCTCTATCACTAAAAATCTTTTGTGTAAATATTGTCCACGTCCTGGACTTCAGTGATGTCACCCAGACATGGTTTAGGACATCTAAGAAAAACTGAAAGTTGTTGGCATTGTTTGGAATTATTTAACCCTGCCCTCCCAAAAAAAGGCTCAGCAGCCTATTGTTTTAATACAAAAAGTCAAGGGACTGAACTTGAAGAACTTGCACAGTCCTCTGTCAACAAAAGAAGAGAACCAAAGGTGAAGGCAGAGGTTGGCGAGCTGTGAAAAGGATTGTCCACTCTCAGGTGGTAGAGCTACATGCTCGGAAAAATGTGCAATCTGACGGAGCTGAGACAAGCCACAAAAACACACGCTGAGTTCTGTTAGAAGAACCATAATCTGGAGAAAGGTCCACTGGCTGCTGACCTTCATGATGGTAGAGTCATGGAGAGTCACCTTCTTCTTGGAGAGAATTCTCAGAGACCTGAAGCATGTGAAGCCAGTCAACCGCATCTTTTCAAAAGTGCTGCATCACAGGACAGCGTAATACACTGAGGAAAGTGTTGTCTGCCCTCTTCCACATGCATGAGCTCACAGAACCCACCACTGGCTAGTGTTGCTGTGAAAGGGGAGATAATGCATGCCCCTCCCTCCAGGGAGCATGGCCAGTTTTGCTCCCTGGGATTCTCCTGATGGTGGGGCAAATGATTTTCCGTTGCGGCACTCAGGAGTAAGACCTCTCTCTTACCAAGTGGCCAAGCCTTTTAACCTTTTGGTAAACCTTTCAACCAACACCTTTGAGCCAACGTTTTGACTTCCTGTGTATGCCAGTTTTGAACGTCTGTAGAAACAGTGGTCATGTTTTTCGTATAAAAAAGACAGCAGCAAACATGAGACACCAAACATTTCTGGACTACATGTGGGGTAAAGAGGAACATTGTGTACATTTGATATGAGCATTCTTTAAATCCTGTAACTCGTGTTCTGAAGAAAAACGCTAAAATGAGAATGCTCACGAATTTTTAAGTCTTTAGTCAGTTCTCTATTTCCCTGTCACAGTCTCTGAGCTGAAATGAATGGTACGTGACTGGGGTGTAGTAAAACATGTATACAAAGGATTTGCTGAATCGTAATAAGCTCTGCTGTT
Organism: Gogo arcuatus; assembly: GCA_028570945.1. Lineage (NCBI taxonomy): Eukaryota > Metazoa > Chordata > Actinopteri > Siluriformes > Anchariidae > Gogo > Gogo arcuatus. The sequence goes on from JAOTRR010000004.1 coordinate 13,281,032, forward strand.
GCCAAGTGTGAAAGACTGAAAAGAAAATGCACAAATTGATTCCTTTTATGTTCTGTACTGTTTGTGTGTCTGTCTGATGCGTAGTGATGAGTCCTGCAGGTTGGACCTGATTTGATGCTTTCTTCACTCAAGAGAGCAGTGCTGTATTGTAGGTCTGGCGTACGCACACACGCACACAGAGCTCCCATCCCTGCGCAGGTTTGAATTTTCTTTGGTGATTCAGCTCTGCAACTTGTTAGCAAAGTCTTCATGAGCTTATGATGTATAAAACTTGAACCTGCGCAGGACTCAGGAGTGGAGAAGAGGCTGTGAAATAATTTGCTCATGTCATTTTCATTTTGTTTTAATTTGCTGTTGATTACTGAGACGCCTAGCGTTTTTCCAAATTAAAGCTTATTTGTTCTCCATAAGCACAATCCACTAAAGATGGTGAAATATTATAACAATATTAGTCCTGATCATCTTCCAGACTGTGATTCGAAACATCTTATGAACAAATTCTGCTAACTTCGTCAGTTCCCTGCTTTACCCTTTCAGTATTAATCAAGCTATTTCCTGAGTTCTTTTACTAAAACTTTTCTGTGTTTTACTTGAACCGTATGCTGCCTGCCATGTTTAAACCTGTGGTTTTAATATTTTGGCTTGTTGAAGTGAATTTATTCTTGTTCAAACTTTCTCACCATGGACACATGGACTTTATAGACTTCCTAAAGCTGAGAACATTAACTGTTCACCATTCAGCTGCAGTCCTCTGTGTGGCCCAGACTAAATGAACTCAGTTCAGGGACTACCAGAGTTGGAGTAAAGGTGCCACTGATATTCAGTGTGCTGTTTTGAATCACGTGCTAACTGTAACTTAGCCTACTGAAGGACAAATATTTTTGGTTTGCTCATGTAATACTGCTTTGCCAATCAGTTGTGTGATTCCCCAAGCACCCCTCCCCCCACACCCCTGTTTATTTTTCTCTTTTGAGTAGACATGTGCAGAAAATCGATAATGTTATACAAAAAGTAAGGAATAAAACACTTGGAGATGTTCTTTTTTAGGAAAAGTGAGGTGGTTGACATTCTTATAACAGCACACCTTTAATATTTTTTTTCCCTTTAATACCACAGCAGTTTGCCAACTGTTACAATTTCTATTTATTGAAGTATGGCATGTCAAACTTTTTATCCATTTATAGTTATTTAATGTTGTGGTACAATCATGAAGCAAGTTCCTCTTGTCACTTACTTTTTAGCAGCTATAACAATCGTTCCCCAACCCTTTCCCTTTCTCTCGAAGTTAATAAGAACAAAACCACTTGCCATATTTCTGAGAAACCTCAAAGCATAAACTCCTCTATCCTGAAGATGTGTCAAAAAAGTTACAGCTGTTACAAAATTTTGACCCCGGAGACTCCTTTCATAAACGTCTCCTTACAGAATACTTATTAACAACGATTATATAGATTTTTAGGAGCATCAACTGTGTAAGTCATTACTATAGAAGCAATAAATAATGAGCATGTTAAGATAAAACTGATTTGCAGCTGCACTACTGTTAGACCAATCAGAATCCAGAATTCAAGGTTAGACAGCTCCAGCATCAGCACATGCCTACTCAGAAGCAGCGACATGACACTTTTAATTTAGCATTAATTTAACAATGTTACTGTATTCATCTGGAGGAAACTGTTATTCTAAATTAAGATGAAATTCCTCAGAAAATATTTCAGACTCTATTGTTAAATTTAATTTCTGTACAGAAAGATGTTAGGTTCTGTTAATAGTTTACACCATCTTAACTCTTATTCGATGTGGCTACTTTTTTTTGTTAGTTTTTGTATTTCCACATTTTTTTCCTCAGTTTTTTGGGAGCAAAATAACACAAAGTCTCACGTTTCATTAGAATCCCACTCATGCTGTATTAGTCTCCGTTACCTCCATTGTGCAATAGTTTGTATATTTTTATTTGTGTACTGAAATATGTGTAAAACTCATTTTAACTCTCTTATTCCTTTATCAAAATGTGAGTATTTTAAATGCCTGTTCATGTCAAAGCAAATGATCCACCGATCTCGCGCTGGCCTTATTCCCTCGCCTCTAGACAATGAACAAACCAAATTATTAACCACCATACTGAAATGCATTTTAAAAACATAAGTACATAATGTATATCACATGTTATATTTGTCTTATTAAAAAAAACAAATAACTTCAACTGTGTAACTGGAAGCATTTAAAAAGATTTCAGAAATTAATAGTCACTAGAAAAGCTTGGGTTTATTTGAAGATGCCAATGCTTGCTATGTGGTCCTTTGTTTCACAGAATAAAATATACACCATTTCAGATACATCAGTGTGTCCTCTATGATTATTTGAATCTGCAATTGTATCTACAAGTGACTAATTTGGAGCAGGGATGTTTCATATGGGTGGGTGAAGATTCTACAATGTTTTCTACATTTTATTGCACTCATGTCAACTAATTGAATTGCACTTTAGCTTCTTGAGAGAGTTCTTGAGTTCTTGAGAGACTCTGAGAAAAAGAAAACGAAGAGCAGCTGCAGTATGAATCTGTGCCGATGTTGGCTAACTCAAGTTGCGTGAACTAACAGGAAATTCCAGACTATGTTTTTTTATTTACTTGACATGTGTTGATGGTGGTGCAATGAAAATGGAGGAACAGGGAGTCGGATGGATTCGAGAACCTGCCAAATCCTCTGTCTGATGTTTACTTATGCTGCATTCTTCTCTGCTTATTTACCTCCTTTCCTGGAGGTCTTCACCCCTGATTTCTAGAGAATAAATAATACAAATTAAGCAACAGTCAAATGGCTTTTAGGACTTTTTAGGCAATTTTATGTAGATTTATTATACTTTGAGATTCTGAAATTCCTGAAAGTCCTGGCTTATTATTCAAGCCATTATTCAAATTAAAGCACAATATTCAGTAAGTACAGTGGAGCTAATAATGGCTATGAGAGTTTATCAGAATTATCTTATTTTCTACCATCTTTTAGCTCTGTAGGATTTCAGTTTGGCTCATAGGGGTGTGACAATATATCAGTATGATGGTTGCCACAAAGTTGCCACAAACTAGAATGTCTTTGTATGCTGCAGCATGAAGATTTCTCTTGACTGCCCAAAACCTGTTCCAGCATGTCAATACCCCTGTGCACAAAGTGAAGTCCATGAAGACAAAGTGTATTAAGGTTGGTGTGGAAGAACTCCTGTGGCCTGCAGACAGACCTGACTTCAACCCCATCGAACACTATTGGGATAAATTGGAACGCTGACTACATGCCAGGTTTCCTCACTTGACATCAGTGCCTGATCTCACTAACGCACTTGTGGCTTAATGTGCAAATCCCCACAGCCACACTCCAAATTCTAGTGGAAAGCCTTCCCAGAAGAGTGGAGGTTTTTATAACAGCAATCTCCTGACTCTGATATGCCGCAGTGTGCCGCGCATACCCAGTCCTCTCATTAAACACAATGAGTGTGTTCTGTGGATTGTGCATGTATTTATGAATTTTTGAACTAGGAGTCCTCTAATTTCTACTAATTCCCACTAGGAATTATTGGAGGTGGTTTTCAGAATTTTGTGCCCTTAAAATGGCCCAAAAAGGTTGAGAAACCCTAAACTAGATGGTCATTTCCAGGTATAGAGAGCCTTTTAAAATGTGCTTCAATATATATAGGTACATCTCAAAAAATTAGAATATCGTGAAAAAGTTCAATATTTTCCATCAGTTATTT
>JAOTRR010000004.1:13306333-13320332 GCA_028570945.1 Gogo arcuatus
TGATAATATGTGGCTTGGCAGAGGTATGCACTCTACCGAGTGCCCTTCTAGTTATTGTATTGTATTTCTATCTATACTTCTTCACCTATCCTTCTGGTGCTGTTAACACCCAAATTTCCCCATCTGGGGATTAATGAAGCGTTATCTTATCGTATCTGTGATGACATCTATAGTTAAAAGCACCCTACAAATAAAATAGAATATAACATAAACTTGGACCTCATTTACTCTATCACCTGAAATTTGGGAATGTGTTTGTTAAATAAATCTGTACTGAGTGCATGGATTTTGTTTTACAGTATATTTACAGTAAGGGCTCCCTGGATACAACATTTTTTTTAGGACCCCAGATCTAGATAAAACTGAACAATATCCATTACAATACAACAGTTAGCAGTTAATGTCCTGGATCTGTAACCTGATTTCAAGAGGATTTCAAGTGTGCGATTGAATTTATTAAAATGGAAGTCATATGAAAAGTCATAAAAGCTAATATTAACCTTGTTATCTTTTCATACAAATTGGTACAGCTTTGCAATACTGAGGCCATGTTGTAACCAAGAACACATTAGATGCTGGTGGAAAAATGTTTAATGGAACATTAAACCTTCTGACAGTTCCCTTTAGGAAGTGAAACAACATTTTAAATGCTTTTTTTGTTTTTCAGCAGAGTCTGCTCTGTAATAATCTCTAAATTTGGCTTCTCTGGTAATCACATTACTCTCAGGGAGGGAATCTCTCTGTTAAAGAAAGAGGGACTATCATTCGGGTGTCCCACGTGGCTTTAAAACCACAGTTGAAGGCTCCAACCGTTTTATTAGGCGAGCAATTATATACACACATGCAAAAGATGGAGGGGGGTCGGTTGACATGTTGCCAAAACTGAGGGACCTCAATTCCTCTTTGTCACTTATTAGTGTGCGGATCAACAGTTCACTTTAATGGCCTCAAACCACTGCTGTGGCTTCAGTGCTTTGATTGAGGACCTGCTCCATACCACTAGATCAAGGCTCAGATCTGTGATTTTCCTGATTAGGGGGTAATTTAGCATCTGGAAGACTGTAGAAAAGAAGGCATGTTCTTTGAGCGGCACTGAGTCAAAGACAAAGTAGTCATTCCTCTCATGGCGTTGGGAAATAACTGCTGAGAAAAAGAGGTCTGAGTGAGGTGAAAGTCTGTATGTGTTCAGTTATATTCCTTCATATTTAGCAACAGAGGTGCTGTTTTAGGAAAATAATCAATGACAGGGTGGTGTGATGAAGCAGAGTTACTCTTTCCACCCCTAAGTTGATTATTATTGAATAACATCACATCCTGAAGTGTTTTATTCCTCTCATACAAAAGCAATTTGTCAACTACGAGGTGCGATCAAGAAGTTCCTGTTGTGAACGTAGGGGGCACGGCATGGTCATATGCGTGCAGCAGGAGCAAGCAGTAACTTTTGTGAGTCAGTATGATGTCTCGCTGTCAACACTGAGACCTGCATTACACACATTTTAGTCACAACGTGCACATGCGCATTTGCAATTTTATTATGGACCTCCAACTCGAGCAGAGAGTAAATAAAATTTCAAATTCTGTCACAAACTTGTAAAATCAGCAACGGATACCCTTGAAATGCTTCATGAACACAACCCTAGAAAGTGTCCAAGAAATTGAGTGCATTGTGCGTCAGGATCGTCAGATTGCCCTGACTTATGCCTTTCTTGAACCACGAATGCCACTCAGAATGCCTCGCCCGGCTCATTGCTTCATAGCCATAGGCTTGCTGAAGCATTTCAATGGCCTCCATTGCTGATTTTCTGAGTTTGACACAGAAATTGATGTTTGCTCTTGGCGTAAAATCACAAATGTACACGTTGTCACAAAAACGCGTGTAACACAAGTCCTGATGTTAACCGCGCAACATCATGCCACATACTCACGAAAGTTACTGCTTGCTCCTGCTGCACATGCATGACTGTGCTGCACTCCAACAGCAACAGTCTCTGAACTTTTTGATTGCACCTTGTTTTATAACTTGTCATAAAATTGCAGGAACGTTATTTTCAGCATGTTAAATCCTAACCTTCTTAGAACCATTACAGAATGTTCAGATAGATTGATACAACAGTTGATTATTTCTTTTTCTATAACAGCATGTCCCCAAGTGTTTTATTCCTCTTATACCACAGCAATTTGCCAACAATTACAGTTGTCTTTAATAACATTGCAGGAACATTATTTTTGGAACTTTTCAGCCTGGCCTTCTTAGAGCCATTATTGATAATGTTCTCTGTTGGTACAAAAGTAGATTTAACATCAGGTCATCCTGCTTAGTGTTACAGAATTACTATTGATACACAATATTATCAAAAAAGTATTATGATGTAGTTCATTATATCAGTATTTCATAGTAGAGCAAAAGGTATGCAAAAGAATGCTTATGTTTATTAGCAGATCCATAAATGAACAATGTATTTATTTTATTCTTATGTATGTATAGTATGCAGATTATTAACAGCATGTTGCAGTATCCTTTTTCATACAGGACAGGAGAGTTCAGCATGGTTACGAGCGTGGTGTACTCTGCACATTTCCTCTAACCATAGCACACTGAGTAAGGACAACAAGATCAACATTATACATCTCAGTGAATGTGACATGCTAAAATCCCCCGTTCTCTCTGCCCAAGCTGTTGGCCTCAGAGCTTTGGCTCTAAACAGCGCTGGATTGGTTCCCCACAGCTGGTTCTTCGTTTCTGATCTAACATGTTTAAAATGTTTGGCTCGACAGCACAGTATTTACGAGCGATCCACAGAGGAGCTCTGACATCACCGACAGGCCTGATAGCTTTTATGCTTTTCTTGATGATGTCAGCAACCCAAATGCTGGTGTGTTGCCCCACGAGCGTGGTTTTGTTTTTCTCTTTAAAAAATTGCCTCCTAGCAACAGCGTGCGTAAAAAGACTGGGGTTTGTAAGCCCGTGCATGCATGAAGGCAAGAGTTGTTTTGCTAGTTCTTGGAAGATTTCTCTTTTTTTTGCCATGGCTTATTTCTAGATAAACGTGAGCAAATGAATTCACTGCAAAATCTCATATCTAGTCAAGTCAGATTTATTTATAAAGTACATTTAAAACAACAGGTGTTGAGCCAAAGTGCTGTACAAAAAGCATAAAATGAGCACAATACCAACAGTGGTGCAAAAACAGAATATTAAAACTTCTATTACTGACTTTAAAATGCAAACAATGTTCATGACATGCACCCAGGAGGCACAGATCCTATCAACACCAGCTGTGTGTTTTGCAGTTTACACTGTGCTGTAAATTTCTGCTTTTCTGCAGCATGCATGGGACCCTTGGCTCCATGTAAACCTCTGATGAATTCAGGCCAAATGCTATGGGTCTTAAAGGTGTCCTTAAGAGAAATTCCACCTGGAGATCTCTGAAACTATTATGTCCAATGTGTCTCACTTTATTAAATTCGGGTGGAGTTCCTCTATAAGCTCGGTCAGCTCGGCCGTGAGATTTATGATGTCTATAAGACACCATCATTAATGATAGAAATCCCATTTAGAGCATGTGGACTAGAGAAATGCTTCACCACAGCTGGCAATTTCACTTCACATGACAAATGTGTGTAATAAGCATGAATACCGTGTGAGATTTCTTTCTGTTCTGGAGATTTGTGACTGGATCGAGCAGTCCAGCATAAGTGGCAATAAAACTGAGACAAATCACTCATATCTAATAATAATGAAGCACTAGAATTGGCCTCATATATGTTAAACTTGAGTTGAAAGAATGATAGTGTGCACTAACACTGAATTAATCTCTTGTTGTTGTGTGTGGTTTTTTTTAACCTTTTAATACAAATGTTTTAACGGCTGATGGCTGAAGCTTTAGAAAATTCTCATCCACCAATGATAAGCATCAGGGCTGGTTTGTTTTCTTTTAAAATGTAAGTGAAAACAGGTGTGTGTATTTTCCTTTTTGAATCAAAAACCACTTCCTTTTTCACTTTTGCGACGAGTTGTATTTGACGTACGTTTTCTGCTTCCTTGCCAGCGTGCTGTGTTCAACCTGCACCTTCAAAAATTACACTGATCAGCTAGAAACATTCGTTTTCTGCAGTGTGTTGAATGAATGCAGGTTTCACACTCTGTGTGTGTGTGTGTGTGTGTGTGTGTGTGTGTGTGTGTATATGTGTGTGTGAGGAGGATTTCCATTCTCTCAGCACTGTTGAATTCTCCATTCTGATTAGTCAGAAGTTGTTGATTAAGTTGCTCTAAGAGCAACTCTGACAGTAGTTCAGCTGCAAATCACATGTTTATATTAATGTGCTCTTTCTAATACATTATTGTTTCTATAGTAACAGCTCATTCACAGGTACTTTTACTCCACATAGACATTAAAATGTATAATCGTTGATATGAAGTTTTCTGTAAGGAGAAATGTGCTTATTTAACATATATGGAAGGAGTCTCCAGTGTCAGTGCTTTGTAACAGTCAGAGGTAAAACTGTAACATTAAGACCTCAGAGATAACTCAATGTTCACACTAGCAAGCAACAAGACACTTATGTCGCTTGTGGGCATGTAGTGACTTTTACTGTTGTAGCTTGTGGACGTGGCTTGTTCAGCATTTATCTTTTTTGTTCTGCTGATTAAACATTAGTAGCTGCGGTGTGTATATATACATTATATTGCCAAATGTGTGCACACACCTGACCATCACATCCATATGTGGGTCTTCCCTCAAAGCACACAATTGTATAGAATGTCTTTATATGCTGCGGCTTTACAAATTCCCTTCACTGGATGACAATGTGAGATCCATAAATGTTTTGCCAACATTTGAGTGGAAGAAGACGAGCGACCTGCACAAATTCTTGACCTCAACCTCGCTGAACACCTTTTGGGATGAACTTGAGCACTGGCTGCACTCCAGGCCTCCTCACCCAACATCACTAACTGTTCTGACTAATGGTCTTGTGGATGAATGGGCAAATCCCCACGGCCACACTCCAAAATCTAGTGGAAAACTTTAACCAAAAGAGTGGAGGTTATTATAACAGTAAAGTGAGGACTAAATCTGGAATGGGATGTTCAAAAAAAATCGCACATATGGGTGCGATAGTCAAGTGTCCACAAACATTTGGCCATATAGTGTAGTTTCTAACATTTAACATACATAATGCACTATTCAGTGTGAAAATAGGTTGTTTGATTTACATGTTACATGCTCGGGTTTGTATTTGCTTTGTTGGAAGATTGCAAACTGTACTAGCTATGTACACTCATCAGACTTAACAACAACCTCTGCTACTTCCTTCTAAACTTTATTTTTCTTCATAATGTTTCTATAAACATTTTAAGAGAGGGTGTATGACCAGATAAGATGAAACCATTATAGGTTTTCTTTCTACAAATGGGAACTAATTGCAGGTAGGAACTACAGTTGTGAGTGGGAAAGTGAAGAAACGCCGTTCTACACGCACCGTAGGATTGGCCCAAAGAATCATTCGAGCCAATCGTTTGTATCTGTCGCTTATTGCTGTCACTGAAATCGCAGCGCTGTGTTGCGCACGTAAATGTTTTTTCACCTGCTAGTGTGAACGTAGGGTTACTTCTCACAGGAATGATCAAACTACAGCATCAACTATTGACATATTTAATGTGTTTCAGGATGAATATTTCCTGTGTGACCTACAGAACAATGTAGCAGTAAACTGGTGTGCTTGTTCAGTGTGTGCTTAGAGCAGAGATGGCTAGCTGTGTCAGCGATGCTTGTTATTCAGAGCAGCTGCAGATGTTGTGCAACAAGAGACTTCCACACCGTGGTACTGCCTCTCCCTGCTCTGGCCACAAGCGCACTTTCCTTCCAGCACTCCTCATGCACATGATAAAGTCTGCTTTTCTGTTTTTCACTTCTGTAATGACTGAGATAAGGTCAGGTTGGCTTTGTGCCGCATTTTTCTGAGGGAATGGTGTCTCAAGCCAACGAGGAGAGGGATTAAAGGATATTATATGCTACATTTCTTTGGTCACAGTGTCCCCGATAAAATGAGTACAGTGCGACTTGGTGGAAGCCAAACTAGGAACGATTTATGGCTGCTGTCAGGGGTTTGATGTAATGGCTTGTTTTGCACAGCGACAAATCACTTGCAATCATTATTTTTTAAAGCAGATCCTGCATTTCTCTGAGTCGTTGTTTTTGCTGGGAGCGGAGGATAACTCTCCTGGCTTTCTCTTTTTGGGGAAGACTAAGGAGGTTGGAGGGGGTTTGTGTATTTGTGTGTGGGTGGGTGGGTGGGTGTAGGGGAGGAATCGCTTCATCCTTTACTGTCAGAAGCCTGCCAACTCCTGTTGGCTCCACATCTGCTGTGCATTAAGTCCCAAGTGTTCGAGATGATGAAACCTAATCTCAGCTTGGGGAGAAGTGATTCAGGCCTCTCGATGGAGCGCGCTCTGCTCCGGGGCCTCGGCTCCTCGACAGCTGTGTGGGTTTCCCCCTCTGTTGCCATGGTTTCTGTCCAAACAAGTAAAGCAGGCGACTCATGAAAGCATTCGCAACTCTGAATCCAAGCTTTTTCCACTTGCTTTTTTTTCACTGTGTTATGTCAGAGAGCTCTGAACTCAGTTTTACATTCCTGTTGGGCAATTTCAGGCTTCTTCTGGTCAAGATCTGGAGATTATTTGCAGTTTTTCCAGGGATTTTTTTTGTTCAGATTGAAGATAAACTGCAGCTCATTTTAAATGAGACTTTCTTATTGAATCAAAAGTATTTGAAATGCAAATCGAAATGTTGTTAGCTATTAGTCACAGCAGCTATACTGTTACAGAACATCATGTGCTGTATGAGAAGTACCGTAGTTTCTAGACTATAAGTCACCATTTTGGCCTCCATACAGTAAAGTAAATGTTTGTTATAATCACAAACATAAAAACAACTGATACAAGAAGTGAAATCATACACTTCAGTTATAGCTGCAAAAAATCATAAAGACGACATGAAATGGACAATAATCCGGCGACATCCTAAGCCATAGGCCATAAATTATAACGTGAAATTGAAGATATTTTGTCAAAGTGGTTATATTTTAAATTCTTTTGACCGATCCATTATGTTTTCATATGGTTATTCCATTGTAATGGACCAGAACCAGCCTCAGATGTAGGAAAGAAAATATCAGGCATATTCTATTCAAAACTTCCACGTATGACATGTAGATGAAGAAAAAGTTTGAGATGGATTTCAAAGGGATCACTACCAGTGAATTTGCAAGGTTTTTCTGCAAAGAAAGCTAGCAGAGTAGTAGTCACGTGCTTTCAAAACGGGTGAGCCGGCCCCTTTAACTGTAACTCTAAATGGATAAAATGTACCATGTGCCATTCTTTAACAATTAAGAAATTGTTGGCAAATAATCCACTTCAGGGTGGTAACAGTAACTTCTCTTCATTACACCAGCCTATTTCTTTTAATTATTTTCATATAATAGCATGAAATATAATAGCAGAAATCAATCAATAGCCAAATTGAAGCCTAGTACTATGTATTCTGGACTAGATGTTTTTGTGAGTTTTACAACAAAGCTGTGTGCTGTATACACTGATGATGATGTAGTGAGCCATCATTTATTCTGAGATAAAGATCAGCACTGCAATTGCAGCCATGCTGATGAAATGCTGATGAACTTTAAGGCTTGTGGGGTTGTAGTGTGTGTGTGTGTGTGTGTGTGTGTGCGTGCGCGCGTGCGCCCCCCGCACGTGCACTACTCATAAAATCTTCTGACAGGTGCGCATACCGCACTGGTAGGCCACACCTGCCGCAGCTCAGAGAGAATCAGGTCAGTCAGAGCTACACGCTGTGCTCTGTGGTGGAGGAATCACAGCCTTCGCCCTGAGCTCCGGGTGCCATTAGAAATGAGCAGCACAAAACAAACGACAAAGGCTGTTTGTTCCATTGTGGTCTAACCCTAACCTGAGAGGGTTCTTTATCTTTCTTTGCACGGAGCTGCATGAGGGTGTGGAGCTAACCAGATGTTGCGTTGAGGCTAACCTGTGATTCCTGATGTGCACAGATGTGTTTTTTTCAACATGCATAGATTTGCTTTGCTCGGATGTCAAGCTCAGTTCGAGGTCTTTGAAAGCACATTGTAAAAACCTGCCGAGGACACAGTGACCTTTGGGTTACACTAATTACTCCAAAATAAATGTGTTTAAGTTTTTATCGTTTTGAAATTAAAAAAAAAAAAAAAGTAAAAATCTGATTTTCTTTGGGGGGGAATTGATTGCTATGATGTAAATTTTAGTGGTCTAATAGTAAAAAAAAATCATATTGGAATTATATAGAAAATCAGCCGTAAACTTTGTGATGTGTAAATTGAAATTAATGCATAGCACACCTTTATAATAGATTATTATTATTATTATTATTATTATTATTATTATAGATTAAGGAATGTATTTACAGCAAAATTAGAAAAAAGATTTGTGGATCATTTCTGACGCACTCTCGTGTCAAATCACTATATCTTATCTATATCACTATATCACTATATCACAAGTTTTGCTACACTGGACTCATTTTGTGGTGACGCCCCAAATATGGTTGGAATTAATCAACAATAAACATCTTACACTCCAAAAAGTGATATCTTAGCAAGTGAAAAATGTTGAATATAGGCAGTTATATCTCACTATGAGATTATTATGAATCAAATACAAAATTATTCAGCCTGTTTTAGATGCTTTTACACATTTCAAGCTTTAAATTTTCTTGTTCTATTGGCACATTATTTTGCTTCTTTGTAGAAATAAAGGAAAAATTATATGCCCATTCACGCAGTTATCTGATCCATGTGCCAGCAGCACAATGCATAAAGTCATGCAAATACAGGTCAAGAGCTTCAGTTAATGTTCACATCAAACATCAGACTGTAGAAAAAGTATGATCACTTTGACTTTGATCGTGACATGGCTGTTGGTACCACATGGGCTGGTTTGAGTATTTCAGAAACTGCTGATCTCCTGAGATTTTCCCACAAAACAGTCTCTAGAGTTTACACAGAATGAAGTGAGAAACAAAAAACATTGAGTGAGCAACAGTTCTGTGGGTGGAAACACTTTTTATTGATGAGAGGTCAGAGGAAAATGGCCAGATTGATTCAAGCTGCCAGGAAGGATACAGTAACTCATATAATCACTCTTTACAAACACGGTGAGCAGAAAAGCATCTCAGAACACACAACGCATCACACTTTGAGGTGGATGAGCAACAACAGCAGACCATATCAGGTTCCACTGCTGTCAGCCAAGAACAGGAATCTGAGGCTATCATGGGCACTGACTCATCAAAACTGGACAGTTAAAGAATAGAAAAAAAATCACTTGGTCTTTTCTCAGTCTTTTTCGAGTCAGACTGTCCAATTTCAATGAGTCAGTGCCCATGATAGCCTCAGATTCTTGGCTAACAGGAGTGGAACCTGATGTGGTGTTCTGCTGTTGTAGCTCATCCACCTCAAGGTTTGACGTGTTGTGTGTTCTGAGATGTTTTTCTGCTCACCACGGTTGTAAAGAGTGATTATATGAGTTACTACAGACTTCCTGTCAGCTCAGACCAGTCTGGTCATTCTTCTCTGATCTCTCTCATCAATACGGTGTTTCAGCCTGCAGACCCTCCATTCCCAGGATGTTTTTTGTTTTTTGCACCATTCTGTGTAAACTCTAGAGACTGTTGTGTGTGAGAATCCCAGGACATCAGCAGTTTCTGAAATACTCAAACCAGTCCATCTGGTACTAACATCCATGCCACTATCAAAGTCACAGAAGATCACACTTTCCTCCATTCTGATGTTTGATGTGAACATTAACTGAAGCTTTTGAGCTGTATCTGCACGTTGTGCTGCTGCCACATGATTGACTGATTGGATAACTGCATAAATGACCGGGTGTACAGGTGTTCTTGATAAGGTGGACAATGAGTGTATGTACTATGTATACGACGGCCAGTGAGTAGATTTGAGCATTAAGCCTGCACAGTACATCATTGCACAATCAGCATCTGAACTTTAGCTCCCGCTCAGGAATGTCTTTCTGGGTGTAAAGGTTAATTCTCTCTACACTTTATATGCTGACATTCAGATGCTGTTACGTGATGCTTTATGATCACATACAGTTTGCTTGGCTTTGCATATTTTATCCTGCTGCTGCTCCTGGCTTTCTGTGTAGCTGATGTATCATTACCTGCGCTGTCCAGTGTGTTTATTGATTTGTCTACAATCAATTAAAGCAAAGACACAACATTCATTGTAAATAAATTTTTATACTAAGGCATTGTTGAATTCTCAATTCTGATTGGTCAGAAGGCTGATAAAGTTTTCTATTTCTAATACGCTAATATGATATCTATATTAACAACTCATTCACAACATAAACGTAAAAAAAAAAAGAAAGATTTTCTGTAAGGAGACCTCTCCAATGTCATTGTCAAAGGTAGCACTGTAGCTTTATGATTTCTGACATCTTCAGCACAGAGGAGATTACACTTTGTGGTTTCTTGCTAACATGACAAACTACTTTTTTTTTTGTTGCCTTATTAACTTTAAAAGAGTGAGAAAAGAAAGGCTGATGAGGGAACGACTGTTTATAGCTGCTATAACATTAGTGAGAACAGGGGCTAATTTGTTTTGTGGACGTTCTACAACATTTAATGTAACTAGAATTGGATAAAATGTATGATGTGGTGTTCTTAATTAATAATACACTATAATTGTTGGCAAATTGCTGTGTTGTAAGAGGAACAAAACACTTTGAGACGTGCTGTTTTTGGTCATTTCTGTTTGTCTTGGGCCACACCATTTTTTTCATTCATTATTTTCCTATAACAGCACACCACTGTGTTTTATTCCTCACATATGTAAAGAAAAGGTTTAAGAATAGGTTTAATGTTTTTACATTTATTCTAGTTTTTTATTTCTGAACTTTCTACTCACAGAACATATTTTTATTAGAGCTCCAAGCACCGAATGCTTATAAGCAATGAGTTAGAGCAGTGGTTCTCAAACTTTTAAGAGCCTTTGGCTGTAAATAAAATTCCACAAATTTATTTTATGAACATAATCCAACTATTCAATTATTAGGGTCATTATTTAAATCTGTGCAATAATATTTTGGCTTTTTATTCCTAAATGTTCCACTCACAAAACACATTTTTATTAAAATTTTTATTCTAGTTGATATGTAAAGCCAGACTTTTTTTTGAGTTACCGAGGTTTGGATTAAACCCATTCAATTAAATTTTACCAGTCAAACAGGCTAAAAACTATAAAAAGTCAATAATAAATACAATAACTTTAATAATATTGGGTGATTTCCATCATTGTAGCAAATTTATTAAAAAAAAACAACTGCAGACCCCCTGGCTGTGCTTCACAGACCCTTTGGAACCCATTTAGAGAATATAAAGCTGTACATGGCCTGGATGACAATAAAAAAATTCACTTGACTTAACTGGAATTGACATCGCACGAAAAGCTTTCTGGAGAGGGGAAACCCTTTGTCCTTCGATTTCACCCTTTCGATGAGTAATGCAACTTCCCATTCTTATGAACTTTGAGTCGCAGGGCCTGAGTAGAAAAAATGAGAAGCAGTACTCAGAGTCACACATTACTGCACATATTTCCGTCACATATGCAGTTACAAACTCATCGCAGTGCAGACTAAAATCAACCTGAATTCACGGCCACTGAGTTTGACCTGTGAAGGAATTTTTGTAGTGTCATGAGCTAAATGTCAGCACTGGAATAGATCTAATATAACAACAAACAACTGGGAGTGACTCAATAAGGGTTTAAGGGTTTCTCCTCACATGTAGGACATTGATAAAAAAAAGGGAAATGCAAAAACACAATATGGTTGCTGTTCAAGTGGTTAATGTCATGATGGCTCGATGGCTACAATATAAATAAGTAAGCAAAAAACGCTGCTGTGCTGTTATAGTAAAATTGTCAGTGACAGCATGGTGAAATGGATGAAATGGAGTTACTGTTAACACCTGGAAGTTGATTAATTTCCAATAACAACACATCCTGAAGTGTTTTATTACATATAAATATATATATATATTTTAAAGCTTTTTGATCTAACCAGTAAATTATAACCACTTGGTGCTTGGAATCTTAATAAAATGTGTTCTGTGAGTGGACAGTTCAGGAATAAACAGTTCTATGGCTTCAATAAATAGCCAAAATATTTTACAGATTTAAATAATGAATCCATTATCTATACCACTTATCCACCAGGGTCATGGGGGAAGCTGGAGTCAATCACAGCTGACTTTGGGTAAGAGGCGGGGTACAACCTGGGCAGGTCACCAAACTATCGCCGGGCTAACACAGAGACAAACAACCATTTACACTCACATCTATGGGCAATTTAGAGTAGCCAGTTGACCTAATCTGCATGTTTTTGGACTGTGGGAGGAAACCAGAGCACCTGGAGGAAACCCACACAGGCAGAACACGCAAAGGCTCCAATCGACCGCGAGGATTAAACCCAGAACCTTCTTGCTGTGAGGCAACAGTGCGAACCACTGCACCATCATGCTGCCCGATAATGAATCTAATATTGAAAACAGTTGTAACTTATCACTTAAACCTATTCTTTACATATGTAAAGAATGAAACACAGTGGTGTGCTGTTATAGGAAAATAACGAACGAAGGGATGGTGTGGCCCAACACAAACAAAAACGACCAATAGCAGCACGTCTCAAAGTGTTTTATTCCTCTTATAACACAGCAATTTGCCAATGATTACAGTGTATTATTAAGTAAAGAATGACACGTCATACTTTTTATCCTTTTATAGTTACATTTAATGTTGTGGAACATCCATGAAACAAGTGAGTTCCTGTTCTCACTTATGTTATAGCAGCTATAAACAGTCGTTCCATCACTTTCTCATGACGTTAATACCGAGAACAACTCTGTCCCGAAAACTTAGTTGCAGCTTTACCTCAGCTTTTTTTTTCTCGCATTTCTCACATTTGCCCCACATCTCTACATGTTGTTTTGATGGTACACCACAGCTAAGTAGCACAGAAGCACAGTTTTATCTCTTCTCTCCCTTCAAACAGTGTTACCAGTGCTATCTCTATGGGAACGCAGCCAAACGCACAGGAACTTGTTTACAAACGCTCAGCCGTCTCCTGGCATTTCATGATTTTTTGCTTCCTAACTCACAGATGATCAGGTCGCACAAATAATCTATAAACACACAAATTCAAGGACAAACAAATATTTAAAAATTTTAAATATTCATTTCCCTATAATACAACCTTATTAAATGGTGTTGGTTCTCATTCTCTATTTAAAACTCTTAAGACTCTTTCTCAGTAATATTGTATAAAAAATAATTTTGGGAGTATTATATACAACCTCTGCTAGTGATGTCAGAAAATAGTCTGGAATCAATCTCATTTAATATGCGAATTATTAAATGATGATGGTGATTAACTGGATATTTTCAACTACAGAATCTGATCTGTGTGCTATGCAAGCTAGAATGCCTAGCTAATTTTCATGATTAATAAAATTGTGGTTCTATAAGGTATCATTTCTATAATCGTATGTACAATTGTTGATATAGTGATATAAGTTTTCTGGAAGGAGATGTTTATTTAACATTTATGTAAGAAGTCTCCAGTGTCTCCAGGTAAAGCTGTAACTTTAAGTTTTCTAATATCTGACACAGAGGAGTTTATGGTTTGCAGTATCTCGGTAAAATGACATTACTATAAATAAATAAAATACGTGACGTTCTTTTAATAAATGCAAAATTGTAATTGTTGGTAAATTGCTCTGGTATAAGAGGAATAAAACACTCTGGGATGTGCTGCTGTAGGAAAATAAGCAACTTTGGGGTTTGGTAACGTTTGTAGTGAGGTTTACATTTTCTTTTTTGTCACACACACACACACACACACACACACACACACACACACACACACACACAC
>JAOTRR010000004.1:13679712-13695458 GCA_028570945.1 Gogo arcuatus
AGAAGTAATGCTCAGTGTGCACATACCTGAACTTACCATGCCGTTGTATTTTTGTGATTGCTACTTTGGTATTTTGACCATGTTTTGGTTTCTGGTTTTCCTGAGTTTTGGATCCTGTCTTGATTAAGTTGTTTGCTGATTGCCTGACCCTTGCCTGTTTAATGTTCTTGATTTTGCCTGACATTTTGGATTTGCCTACAAGCATTAATAAATCTTCTAACTGCATTTGCATCCTCCTGCTGCCTGATTTCGTGACATATTTATGCAAATGAGGATTTATCAAATTTAAATATACATCAATTTGCATACTTAATAAAACCAAAAATCTAGTCTTTGAACAAGGTTAAATTTTTATTTAACTGTTACCCTTTTCCACCAAGGCAGTTCCAGGGCTACTTCAGAGCCAGTGCCTAAACTTGAACCAGTTCTTTGAGTCTCGACAGACTAAGAAGTGGCTCTCGGACAGGAAAACCAGTTCCAACTCTTTGCTGGTCTTGAACCAAGAACTGCTTATGTCAGGGTCTAGGGGTGGGATTATCATGACCAACCAGACTTTGTGACTGCCATGTTTAAAAAAACAGAGGTAGTGTAGCATCTAGTAGCATGTGCTTGGTGGTAGCGATGCTAGGAGGGTGGGTTAGTGGCGCTAGCGGGGCAGACTAGTGGCTGGCAAAGCGGAAACATACTATACAGTGATATAATGGCATGGCTCTATGGTGGCTCTCTATCCATCCATCCATTATCTATACTACTTATCTGTCAGAGTCGCAGGGGAAGCTGGAGCCAATCCCAGCTAACTTCAGGTGAGAGGGCAGGTCACCAATCTACTGCAGGGCTAACACAAAGACAAACAACCATTCACGCTCAAGTTCACACCTATGGGCAATTTTGAGTAGCCAATTGACCTAATCCTCATGTCTTTGGACTGTGGGAGGAAACCGGAGCACTCAGAAGAAACCCACACAGGCATGGGGAGAACATGCAAACTCCACACAGAAAGGCCCCAGTTCATGAGGTTCAAACACAGAATGAGGGATGAGCTATGAGGCAACAATGCTAACCATTGCACCACCTCTAGCCCATGGAAAAACAAACCAGTTCTTAGAAGGTTCGCAAGTTGAACCAACACTGAACTAGCACTAGCACCATCCCAGAACTTGCATCTGTTTCATTTTGGTGGAAAGGGGGTATGTGAGGACCATCTCAACAGAAAGGCTTTTACAGAAAGTTTTGTTGGAATATCATTTCTGGTATTTCTCTAATGAGCTGTTACAAAATTTAACATACAGTAAATCCAACAATAATAAACATTTTGAGAAATTCTTCTGTAATGTACCTCTAATTAGTAATAGTAAGGAACATGTCAAATTTCATGAATACAGGTCTCGTGTTTTGGTTCTGAATATAGAAAAAAATGGATTTTGAGGAAAAACGGCTTTAAAAGCACAACGTGATTTCATATTTATAAAGGAAATTAACATGTTTTGTATATCATCATGACACAAATTGACATATATAGGAGGAAATAATCTGTTCAGGGATATATCACATAGCATGATTGTGGCCAGTCAGCAGATCAGCCTTCATCAATGTAGCTATTTTTCAGAAAATGCTGTGGTCACATGTGTAAAGGAAAACTGTGAAAATTGGTTTAGAACTGTGAGAATTACACTAGTGGTGGTGGGGGGGTTTGAACAATACACATAAACAGACTTCAAAAATGTCTGAGCTAGAATACTTAGTCTGTTAGTCTGTTAGACAAATGGATGAATAGACAACAGGATGGATAGACAGATACTGTATGGACAAATGGGTGGATGGATAGAAAGACTTGTGGAATTGAAAATTGGGGAACGAATATTCAGTAAAATAATTTAGTAATTTAGACTAAATTAGTAATTAAGTAATAGACATTTATTTCTAGAAGTACAGGAACTTGGTGGTCTATGAAAGTCTGAAAAATGCTGACTAAAACAAATTGATTGTCTGATACAATATCACGATAATACTGTGAACCATGTTTTTTTTTAAAGTATAGGATTAGGAATAAGAAGTATAGGATTATTGTACTGTGAAAATTGACATCATACATGAAAGCAAATGGAGATATTTGAGATGAAGATAGTGTGACATGCTGGGACTTGGCCATACTGGCATACGTGATGAGGTCAGAATTTCACACAGGTCACAGAGGCCAAACAAGAGGCAATGTGGTTAACCTTTGACATGTCAGGCCACTAGTGATCAGGTCATGTCCACTCATTGATGGGTTTTATGTGCAGGATTCCAGTGTGGAATATATTTAAGTGTCGGGAAACCTTTCAAGTAATACTTGGACAAAGATTTAATTTAGTAGACCAATGAGTAGGTAGCATACGGTATTTTTTATTTTTAGTGCCTATTGGGTTGCGGGGGATAAATGTGGCTTGCTAAATGGGGGAGAATAAAATGGCATGTGACAGAAGGGATACTGCATTTTGAAGTAGAATCATTTTGACACCAGGACTTCAGATACAGCTCAAACTCCTACTTTTACATACTTTTTTGTGCAGTTTGTGAGAATCACAGACACAAATTAGAAGCAAAATGTTTAGAGGGATATTTTGGATTTTAAAATGACCAGTGGAAGTTGTTGTATAGTGACTCAATAACATGAGGTAACTAGTTATTTCTGTTTATGTCTGCACTTTATTTTTCAGTTGGAGACATTATTACTCTGTAAGCATTTACCAAATTGTCAAATTCATAGTGTAAAGTCTATGAATATAGCACATGGTGTGTGATTTGAGACACGTCCATTCTTAGGCTGATATAGTGGTGGGAATCTTATAGCTCCTTATGACTCAATGCAATTTTGATTCACAGTGCCATGATGCGATTATAAAACTATTCTTAATGCATCTTGATTGATCATTGACTTTTTTACCATTTTCCCAGTTTTTGCTTTTAAAACATAAAGTAAAATGCTCTATCACAACTCCAGGGTGTACAATAGTGAGAGAAAACTCAACTCAACAAGAATCTGATACGTAATTGTTTAGAGAGAATAAAAACGCATCTAAGATTTTTTTTCACCACTAGTTCAACCTGTAAATTGTACAGCAAAAAAACAAAACATGCACCCCACTTTCACAGGCACTAAAGTGTCAGTCAGTAATCCCCATTGGTTGGTGATTACTGAACACCTTCACACACAGGGACAAAGTAAATGTTACTAAGTGAAAGAATGAAACCACAACTGTATAAATCTACAATCCTCTCCCACAGGGGAATGAAAGCGCTTTAAGAACTGGCTCTATGTTGACTAGGGCACCAGCTACAATCCTATGAAAAGCACAAAAGGACACAAATGATCTTCTCTGGCCCATTCATCTGTCCTCATTATAGAGCAATACGTTGTGTCCAAGACAGACGCGTCTCCAAGGTATACTCTAAGAATGTTAACATTTCGCTTGTTTAATATTCACTCTGTTGGGAGAGAAATGGAGGACATCTCTCTCTTGGTGTGAAACTGCTGACTCCTACTGAAAAGATCTTGACAAGCTGGGAGACAAATGAAATAGCCATAAGCATACTGTTTAAACAGATTACTATGAATCTGTTTATCTATTCAAAACATATCCTTTGAGTGGATCTGAAATCATCCCTATATCTAAAAGTCTTGCAGGAATCAAGTGTGAACATCGTAACTCAAAGAGAATGTGCAATAAAAAATTCCTTTCACCTGTATAGACTTTAGCAAATGTTCTTGGGGCCAAAGAAGAGAACATGAGAATTTCAGGACTAGCATAGGATGAGAAATGAGATCAGCCTTGATCATAACCTAAAACGTCTACTGCTATTCGCTGTATCTAAAGGTTTAATTTCAGTGATATCTTGCAGATAGTGATGACTGTGTATCTCTGAATACATTATTAAAGAAAGAGACACAAATAGGCAGATATAAAATAAGGTGATGTTCTGAAGAATATAATTGATATAGTGCTTTTTTTTTGTTCTTCAAACTGGTTTGAAGCCAACAACATATTGTGTACCAACAAGACCCCTGCTGTCCTAATTAGAAATCATGGCAATCACGCATTTCAGTTCCCTGTGGATTGAACAAACATTTCTCAAATATGAACTGTGAATGTGAATAGAAAAGAATGAACTGGAACTCATAGACACTAGAGTTCCTTTTGATCATGTGACATTAACTGAAATTAAGTGTCAAATTGTGTAGAAGGTAACTACATAAGATGATTGCATATGTGCATTTGTGTGTGTAAACAAATAATTTCTCTCATTAATTCATAAATCTCATTAAGCTGGCAGCTCTGAAATATTGCAAACTTCTACCACAGAGTTAATGTTTCATGAAAAAGCAACAAAACAAAACATTTAATTACAGTAAAAAGAGACACAGACAAAAACCCATAATAAACTTTTTAAAGCCACAATAAGAAATTCCAGATCAGCAAAGTAGCAGGTACTAAATCTCTTTTCCCAAATGCAACAATCACATCAATCAATTTGATGTGATGTGTGCCAGCAAAAATGGCAAATCTAAGTGACAGAAAGGTTCTGCTGGTGGTCAGTAACAGCATTGGGCACAACAGTGAATGATATAGCAATGACTATGAAGTACTAGCCTATGTATACATTTATAAAGCACACAGTAAAGTTGTGAGCAGGAGTGTTTTTAATCCCAATCCCTCCCATTTCAGAAGGATGTCTGACCATCCCGCCTTCTCCTGCAGTTATTTTTTCATAATAATATTTTCTAATAAACTGAATTGGTTCCATTACCCAAAATACAAACAAAACTTAAAATTTAATCTACTGAAGATGAATGTGTATGGCAGATAAGTCATTTCAGCATGTGGCAAAATCACAGCAACATAGTGAAGAAGTTGGGTGGATCTTTATTGTTTTGCTTTGCTGTGCAAACATAATGCTAACATAATTTTAGGTTTTTAACTCATACACAAGCACACAAGTGCAATTTCAGGTTCACCATTTTTGCAAAAACAAAAGCATTGGCTAAGATGTGTTTTGCCACTTGTGCATCACTGCATCTGATATAAACCACGATATCAGGTAAGAGGTTTCATCATTCTGTGAAGCTAGAAATGTTTCGCATGTTACACTTCACCACAATGGTTCCTGCTTTATAAAAAAGTACCTATAGAAAGTGAAAATATCTTGAATATGGGCACATTTTATTATTATTATTATTATTATTATTATTATTATTATTATTATTATTATTATAAATGAAATATAATGTTATTCAGCCAGTTTTTAAATGCTTTTACTCATTTCAAGTTTTAAATTGTCTTATTCTATTGGCAGATCATTTTGCTTCTTTATGGAAATAAATGCTTAAAATCAGAAAAAAAAGATCTACCTATAGAATAAGACTATCTAGAAATCGGATTAATAATCATATATTTGATTTACTGTAAACTTATAATAGGAAATAAAAGATAATTTTGACTATATTCAAAATATTTTCACTTGCTAAAATACATTATCTTTTTTTCTTCTTTTTGCAGTTTCCAGATTGTGATGTGAAATGTGACACTGTATTCATGTTGCTCATCAAAGATAAAGTCTCACCCTGGACGGCTGCAGCATGGCCAATGATGAGGTACTTTAGCTCAAGGCTGTAGGACAGAATATTCTGCAGTGTGTCTCTGCGTGCAGCAGCATGGTAGCTCTCCTCCATTTTGCGTGTGCAGCAGGTAGGACCCTGGTGTTTGCAGATTTGGAGCTCTGCATCTATAGAGAAAATATATAAAAACCTTATTAAATACTAAAATTAAGACTCAATAACACTGCATGGACTTTATAACCTGTAGTAGGGTGTGAACGCACTCACTATCAAGAGCTGGTAGCCTAGCTAAACCTCTCTTTAGGCAGAGATTAAGTGAGGGCTAAATTCCACTGCACCACTTTCAGCAGGTAGTCAAACAGTGTTGTAAATAATCCAACATGTTACTGAAAGAAGTTTAAATAAAAATGTCAACTCAGAATTTCATTACAAACTATTATTAAGGACATCACTGAGGATCACTCGAATGCTGTGAGTTTAAATCCCAGGACTTCCTTAAAACCACTACTGGGTCTTGAGCAAAGACAATAACACTCAAGTGCTCACCATACGCTTAGAATAAATAGAATTTAAACATGTAAAGAAATGCTGGATTTTTTAAAGATAATTTGAGATAACCAGACATTGGTTAGATTTAATGAATTATCAAATTTTCATTAAAAGCAATGTTTAATGAATGTCCAAATGTGTTATTTCAGTATAAGGTGATATGAATACTAGAGCAATATAACTCTAGTAATTGTTTATATTTAAAAAATCAAAAACTAAAGAAAAGAGCTAAACCTTACATGAGAGACAGTACCTGCCTGTCTAATGTCCTTACTCTGTCCTATGTGGAGAATCTGATACAGCCGAGTAAACCACACATTACAACAGCTGACTGGGATTACTGCATCCTCCCTGACCTTTCACATGCTCTAATCTGTCTCTCTCACACACACACACACGTATACAGGCTGATTCTTAATTTAAAGTTGTAAAACAAAGACACACCTAAACGTCATGATTCAAGTTATTTAATAAGAGGAAATGTTGAAATTAAACCTTTTTTAGTTATTACATATCTAATAAATTATTATTGTAAACAATTTTTTCCATGAACCAATTTAGTTGCCAAATTTAGCAAATGTATTTATTTATTTATTTATTTTTTATTCCGTTTGCACTATAGCCATAATGCAGCACATTGCCCTATAAATACAATAGGTCTCTATAGAGCGCACTCTTTAAAATGTCCTTATTAAGTTAGGATTTCTTATCTTCCTAAATTAGTTCTACTGAAAAGAAAATACTCTCTTGTAGATATTTACAACAGAAAGACAAACTGAAAAATATTTTACAGTTGTACATTTAACTTTGGAGTTTTAGTATGTACTACTGTATGTAGACCGATATAGACAAATAGATGGATAAATATAGACAGACAGGTATATAGACAGACAGACAGATAGACAGACATGAAATCAGACAAAGGGACAGACAGACTGATTTATGGACACAGACAAATGTATAGATACAATACATACTAGATAGTCAAACTGACAGACAGAGTGAGACAGGCAAACAGACAGGCTTGTACATAGGCAAATAAACAACAGACAGAAAGACAAAATGTATCATTTCCATGATTGTAAAGCAGTATTAATCTGAAAGCCAATGCCTGAGATTTCTAATACAAATAATCATCTTGGTGCCTGTAAGTGAATATTTTTTTTTAATTTACATATGGATATTATATAACATTTCTGAAGTGCCCCCAAAAAGAACTTTCTCTTTTTAGAACTCTTTAGGAGCCAGTGAACTTCTTGAAGCTCAGGTGTCTTTTCTTCATGAAGCTGAAGCTGTGTGCAAATCTACAATATAAGCTAGCAATTTGTTTAACAGTTGGACATTTTAAACTACAAGGTATGATCAAAAAGTTCCAGGACTATTCCTGTAACTAACAGAGTGCAGCAGGGTCATGTGCGTGCAGGAGCGAGCAGTAACTCTCGTGTGATAGTAATGCCGTGTGACATGCTGTTAACATCAAGACCTGTGTTAGGCGTTTTCGTGACAACAGTCCTGGAACTTTTTGATCACACCTCGTATTTTGGTCCTAGTTGAAGGGCTTATTTCCAAAACCTGCTAAGTCCATTTTAATACAGTCAGAGAAAAATCAAAATTTCATCTAATCATTTACAGAATACCAAACAAAATAAATTTTACATAGGCTTCTAATGATGGATCAAAAGCAGTTTTGATCATAACACTTATTTATTATTAGGATGGTTAATGGTTGGTTCATTGGTTCATTTAATGCTTTAGCACATTAAGAAAAAAACCCCGACTAAGCCCTTCAATTGTTTGGCCTTTGCTGCCACTTTGTTAACAAAATTTAAGTAGAGAATTATAACTTAATGTATTATAACTAAGTTATATGTGTATATATGTATTATAACAAAGTATAATTATAACTTTATGAATTATCACTTTATGAATTATAACTTTATGAATTATAAGGGTGTCTTTAAATAATATGATATGATGTTTTCACTTAGTAATTCTATATCAGCATATGGGTGCAGTGTATACTTACATTATGCCTAGACTCATTGGTCTTTATATTTTGGATAAGATTATGAACTATTCACGATTTGTAAGCCACTCTGTATCCCATCCAATATGTTGGAAAAAAAAAAAAAAAACACGCAAAGATTTCACAGAAGCACAATGCATGAAGGATTTTGTCAATTAAAGGAAGGTAAAATATTCTTGACACATTGGTACTTTTCTTCATGTAAATTCTTCAGCTTAGACACAAACCAACCTGTTGCCGCTGTTTCTGGGACCCATTTTAAAGGGCCAATCTGCCGCAGTTGGAAAGCTGTTTTAACTTCGTGGCAGCTATGTGCACCTGCGCTCTGAGCTCCCCACTGAGGTCCAAAACTCATCAATATCCAACAGATCCAAACTCGCCACACTGTCTCACGGAGCATTGCACCATTTCAATCCATAGTCTCCTATAATAACAGAGTGACAAAGAAGTGCAAAGCTATTCTGCAGAATTACTCAGGAAGATTCCCCAAGGTCCAGCATTTATGAAGGCAAGCTTTGTTAATATCCTGAAAGAGAGCTGTGGTGAATTTCACATGCTTATGAATTCCCAGCAGCTCAGAAGACTCCCAGGAGCTAAAAGAAGCGCTGCTGCCTAATTCAGAGAGGAGGGGAGTTGGCTTGGACTCTGCAGCCTGCACCCCTCTCCTCTTACTTTCCCCTCTCTATAGCTGCATGAGTGCCAAGCAACACACACACACACACACACACACTCACACTGATTTAAACAGCTATTACACAAGTAGTAGTTAATCATCAAAACAAAACCAATTTGGACCTGGACTACACAATGGCATGCAGTCGACACAATCATTATACATTTACTGAGAAAGTAACACTCTTCAATAAACCTATGGTGTGTTCAGTTAATTAAGGTTTCTAATAAATATGTAGTCTTAAAGAATTTTAAATTAGTTTTAAATTAATTCTACATTACTATAATGTTTTATTAATTCAAGTAGCCTTATTACAAAATCCCCAATGTTAACTTTACAACTGCAGTTTAGAATTAGTGTTCAGCTTGTGGTTACAGAACCACTTGTGTATGTTCTTTCATGAACAAGAAATTTTAATAAACATAGGCTAACACTCAAAAACACATTATCTTTGTACACTGCCTGGCCAAAAGTTTGGATTTAAATAAGCAAGTACTTAAGAGCCTTTGATTGAATAATTACTGAAGTGATTAATGTGTTTCAGCTGGCAACAAAAACCATAACTGATGTAGTAAGTAGCTTCTCATTTTTTAAACAACCATGTCTGAAGACATCTGTGGTTGTGGAAAAGATGTTACACTGTAAGAAATTTTAAGTTGGTTAAACTTAGAAACAAAAGTTCACCTGCTGCCTTAAAAACATGAGTAAACTCAACTTGAAGATAACCTTTGTATCAACACAAAAATTTAGGTTATACAAGTTGTTTAACTAATGATCATTTGTTGTTTCAACTTGATACTTGGAGTTAAAACAACTTACTATGTTACATTATCCATTCAAGAAGAGTCACATTATCTTGCCAAATAAACATAAAATTCCTCACTATTTCAACTCACACTTTCAGGTTAAGATAACTTTAACTGTATTCATATCAACTGCCTTTTCAAGTTAAGAGCACTCATGTTTTTAAATTGTTTCTACTTAGATTTATTTCTCATCTTGACTAATAATGGCAAGTTTGCAAGTTTCCTTAAACCTCACACTGAATCACTTCCAAATCATGGTAACTTCTCTGTATTTCCCAATATTTCCTTGGCATCACCCCTCCTCCTCCCCCTTTCCCTTTTTGAACTTATGACTTACAGACATGAGTTAAATGAACATGAGACAAAACTCACAAGTAATCGTCATTGGATTACTTTAAGTTTAATTTTTTTGAAAACTTATAAACTTCAAGTTCAATGTTCAAAACTTGCCATGACAATTTGAGTTAAAGAGAAGAAATATGTTCACATAACTTAATGGGGCTATAATTTTTTTTTTTTTTTTGCAGTGTACTGTGTTTCAGAAGGATCAAGTTATTGGCCTACATCAAGCAAACAACTAAGGAGATTGCTGAAATGACAGGAATTGGGTTAAGAACTGTCCAACGCATTATTAAAACCTGGAAGGATAGTGGTGAACCATCAACTTCACAGAAGAAATGTGGTTGGAAAAAAATCTTTACTGACCATGATTGGAAATCACTTAAACGCTTGGTGAAGAAGAAACATGAAATATCTACAGTAGAATTCACAGCTGTGTTTAATAATAATGAATTGGCCACCACTGAGTCCTGACCTTAACCCCACTGAAAGTCTTTGGGATGTGCTACAGAAGACTTTACAGAGTGGTTCAACTCTCGTGTCATCAGTGCAAGATCTTTGCGAAAAATTAATGCAACTCTGAACGGAAATAAACATTATGATGTTGCATAAAGTTGTCGAAACAATGCCACGGTGTATGTGCACCATAATCAAAGCTAAAGGCGGTCCAAGAAATATTAGTGTGCAACTTTCTTTTGGCCAGACATGTATTAACATATTTATCAAGCAATATACACCGATCAGCCATAACATTAAAACCACTAACAGGTGAAGTGAATAACATTGCTTATCTCATTACAATGGCACCTATCAAGGGATTGGATATACAGTATTAGGGAGCAAGTGAAAAGTCATTTCTCCAAGTTGATGTGTTGGAAGCAGGGAAAATGGGAAAGCATAAGGATCTGAGGGACCTTGACAAGAGCCAAATTGTGATGGCTAGAAAACTGGGTCAGAGCATCTCCAAAATGGTAGATCTGGTGAGGTGTTCTTAGTATGCAGTGTTTAGTACCCACCAAAAGTGGTCCAAGGAAAAACACACCACTGAACCACCAACAGGGTCATGGGTGCCCAAGGGTCATTGATGCATGTGGGGAATGAAGACTAGCCTGTCTGGTCCAATCCCACAGAAGAGCTACTGTAGCAGAAATTGCTGAAAAAGTTAATGTTGGTTATAATAGAAAGGTGTTAGAACATACACTGCATCACAGCTTACTGCATTTGGGGCTGCATAGCTGCAGACTGGTTAGACTGTCCATGCTGACCCCAGTCCACCACCAAAAGTGCCTCTCAATGTAAGCACACTGAAACTGGACAGATGAATACTGGAAAAAATGTCACCTGTTCTCCAGTTTCGGTGTGCTAATGTTTGTTGTGAACATTAACTGAAGCCCTTGACCTTCCCAAAAGCCTCGTCTGAACACTGCCCGAATCCATCAAGGCCTAATGTATACCCCTTGAGTACTAATCAGCACTCTGTATGTTGGCTCCGGATTGGGAGGAGGGCTGTGGGACCATGGAGATCCAGAGCACCTGACTCAAATCCGCCCTCGGGCAATCTGCCTGGAAATGCCCCAGTTCTCTTTAACCAGTGTAGGAGAAGTCCCACATTGTCCCGTAGTCTGTGCACATGTGATTCTGGTGGCACTATACCCACTCCAGTGTTCCAGCCAGTAGCTGATGGATAAATTGCTCCAGTGCTACTCGGTCAATGACCTTATCCGGTTGGGCAGGGTCCAGTCACAGCCAACGTTTGCAGGAGTTCAGGAGTTGCTGGGCGTATGTGAATGGACGATCCCCCTCCTCCCAAAGGCATGGATCATAAGCGCTGATAATGTTCCTCCAGCGACAATCTGACTTGCTTGAGCACAGCCTTCCTCATGGCCGTGTAGTTCAGCTGGCACTCAAGTGGCAGACTACCGGCAGCCAGCTGGGCATCTCCTGACAGGCCTGACTGCGCAGCCCGGACTCTCTCTCGGACATCCATACACCGATGCAGTACCTTTAAACATCTTCAGGTAGCCTACACCTCAGCGTCATACTGGCTAGAGAGAAGGAGCTGAAGGTGGTGCTCATGGGAAAGGAGGAGGAGGAGGATAACAGGCTCTGGAGGCTCCTGTTAAACCATGCCCCCACCTGCCACAATTACAGTATGCTAAAACACTCATTTCACAATCATATCATGCTTGCATCAAATCATATTACAATATTTCTAGGCATTTCTGTGATACATGATATGCATCATATGCGTCATGATTTTGATGACACTTTAAAGCAACATTATGTGAGCACTGGTATTATTTGCTCCTGGGCTCCCCCTACAGTTGCAGAGTGTAATTCACTTTTATGGCACTGTGGTTAATAAAAATCATGCTTTGAGCCCCCTTTATGGACAGCTGTACACATGCATTTGATGACAAGCTGAAGGATATGGAACTGGCAGAAGCCAGAGAACGATGTCGACTGACAAGGCAGAGTAATATTACAGGATTTTACACAAATATGACTGCATAGTTTAATTTAATGTAACATTAAAGATAACAAAAAAAATAACAAAAATGAATGACAAGGTTTTAGTTTTGCTGAAATACCGTGCTTGCATTTTCAGGCCATATACACTGTTTGCTATGCGATGGAATGTGGAATATGTGTGTAATTGAATAAAATGTTGTTGAAGACTTGATATTGGCACATATTGCACATAATATACAGTACACTGGGCAGTGTAATTTATTACAAGCTAGCTGAGATTAGTTTAGATTAGTCTGCAAAGTTGCAAGCTTTCAAGGCTTATTTGGTGTGAGATTGACAAAGACTGACTAAACAATTTGGCTTGAGATGAATTTATTTATTTGCATGCTAGTCTGAGACGGGACTGAGGTTAGATGATTTTGTCGTCCGGAAAAACTACAAATCTCCATGAGACAGGGAAAACAGGTTACAGCCTGTTACAGCCTTCCCCCTCAATCTTTCATAAATAACATTGGCAAGGATGTATATTCTGTTGTCAATTGTCATTGTTTTCCCATTAGCCGTGAGACAGATCACTATTTATGTCTTGAAGTAAACATGCATGCTCAGACATTTCTTTTTGCCGTGCAGCAGTCAAAGTTTGCACAAGTGTTGCACACAACTCGGAATAGTAGCATGCTAAGCAAATGTAACCAGAAACATAGACAATGCGCTGCTAACACCGACATTTCTAATTCTAACAGACAAAGAACAGCTAGTCAACAAATTAACCTTACAAAACTTGGATGCCCCAACAAAGCTAGACAGTAACCAATGAAAGAGCACTTATTACCATATCAATGTCCTAGTGTTATCTAGCAAGTGCCGTAAAGCATTATGCAGTTCTCGTGAGAGGTCTCCGGGATGCACCACCAGTGTTAAATAGTGCTCCAACTAGCGAACCGGGTGGTGTGACGAGATGGAAGACAAGCTATTCTACCTATTACAAGTTGATGTACCATTAAAATGATTTTGAAGCTGCTATTTTAAAGTAAAATTCGTACATAATGCTGCTTTAATTTGTACAAAAATAAGTTAACACTGAAAAGGGGTGAGAAAATTAAAGTCTAAAAT
This sequence comes from Gogo arcuatus, assembly GCA_028570945.1. Classification (NCBI taxonomy): domain Eukaryota; kingdom Metazoa; phylum Chordata; class Actinopteri; order Siluriformes; family Anchariidae; genus Gogo; species Gogo arcuatus. The sequence goes on from JAOTRR010000004.1 coordinate 13,693,287, forward strand.
ATTTTAAGAAGATTTTTAAAGATTCAGATAGTAGAAAACTTTATCAGATCTTTCTTTCTGGAGTTGTAATTGTAACTGAAAAAAAATGAGTACGCAATAAGAACTTGATTTTGTCAGATAATTTCAAGATCAATTGAACTGATGTGCACAATGGTGCACAGAGGTATGAACACAAGAGGGCGCCATCACACAGCTAAACTTGCCGCACTCAGGCGTCAGTATAAATCAATAGTTATTTGCTGAATATAGTCTTTTGTATCAACTATATGTACTGAGGAACTTGTACATTTTCGTATATTTAATTTGTTAACCGTAGCTGATTCTTCTTCTTCTTAAATACAGTGTTTATTTGGCAGCACAGAAGCAAAAAAAAAAAATCATGCCCCGTGTGAGGCTCGAACTCACGACCTTCAGATTATGAGACTGACGCGCTGCCTACTGCGCCAACGAGGCTAATCGAAAGAATGCTTATACATCATCATTAAATTTTTTGTGCAAGTTGACATTTTTTCTGTATTTTTGAGCTAAGTTTATTTAGTCGTTATTAAACATTGAGTATTTAAAAGGTGACCTACGCTTCGTTGTTATAACAAATACTCACGCAGAGTCTTTTATTTAGGAAATTTGTTTAATGTTGGTTTATTCGTGGTGTTTAACTGCAGAAATAAAACGAGAGACCTTGCTCCCGTGCAACCTACAACCACCGTTCAGTTACATACTACGCCACTTAAACTTTTGTACATGCATTATGTACAGTTTTGAAGTTTACACTGCTTGCTTTTTCCTTACATCAAGTAAACTATTTGGTCTACAACATGTCAGAATGACAAAAAAGTCAATATACAGCATGCAATGTCATTTAGGTCGAACCACTGATGAAACACTCATGTCTTCTTTTGCCCTGTTTTGTATAAGAGGTAGACAATTTCTCGCATTTAAGTGCTAAATCTCTCACTGTTTAACAGCAAAACTAAATATTGTGATCAAATTGTCAGTTATAGGTGCTAGTAACTGGAAGAGCTCATGCTGCTACACGACACCTGTGCATTTGTGACTCCAGCACGCTGACAGATTTTCCACATGGCCTTGAATTGGTTAGTTGCTGGGGTTTTTGGCTCAAGGTATGAAAACGCAAAGGTGGGGAAATCTTTGATAAGAACCTTGCTTGTGCGTTTGCCACGTTATCACAGACTGGGAGTAAATACAGGCTTGGGAAACTCATATTTCTTTCCTTCCTCTGTAACCTAACCACCACCACAATCTCCTTGTAATGTCAGGCCTTAATATAACACTGGGTTATTTCATCAGTGTGGTGGCAGTATGTGGATTTGCCAAAGCTCTACTGACACAATGGAGGCCACGATGGAGCTTTCTGTCTGAGTTTATTGCAGCTTTTGCACTTGCAGCATGTCGGCTGGAAGTGCAAACCATTTCTGAGATTGGTCAGTGGGCTGGGGGCCTGGGGCAGGACGTTACCCTCACCATGCTTTTCCTTGCCTTAACTGTCCACGGCGTCATCATGCAAGGAGTCACCGGAAACCCTACAGTTACTCTAATGGGGTTTTTACAAAAAGAGACAGGAGCAGTATCCTCTTCTCTTAGCATAGCAGGTCAGCTCGGAGGTGCCCAGCTTGCCTTGCTCTTTGCTGGGTGGTATTGGGCAATGGAGCTCACGGACATGCATATGATCAAGGTCATGATGATGACTCAGTGCAGTTCATCATTGAATGTGTCCCTGATACAGGGGACCATCACAGAGGTTATAAGCGCACTGGTTTTTCACCTGATGGACCTCAGCCTTCACCACAAGTCACTGCTGCTCCGGATTCCCATCCTCGCCCTGCTGCTCACCTTCCTCTATTACACAGGTTAGTCAGAACACTAACAGTGTTCTCATCTGACTCATAATTCATTATCAAGTTGACAGATAAATGAGACACAACACTCGAACCCTAAAAGTGATTGCTCTGAGAGCACTATTAATTAAGAAATGAAGTAAAATCCCGCTCAGTCACCTGGATTTAGCAATTTAAATTCCAACACCCTGATCTGAATATCAGAATATGAATGAATTATTACACATCAGTGGGTGAGTTTTAGGACAACGCTTGTATTAGTTTTGACACATTCACTGTGTAAATGATTTTAACACAGTGAATGTGTCAGGAAGGT
>JAOTRR010000004.1:13907198-13920498 GCA_028570945.1 Gogo arcuatus
ATATATACACACACATATATACACACACATATATACACACACATATATACACACACATATATACACACATAAAAAAAAAAAGTGTGTTTCACCCCATTTAACATACACAGGGTTTCATTCATTCATTTTCTTTACCACTTATCCATTGCAGGTCATGGGTGAGCTGGACAGAGAGACAGACAGCCTTTCACTCACATTCACACCTATATGCAATTTTGAGTAGCGAGTTGACCCAATTCTCACGTCTTTGGACTGTGGGAGGAAACTGGAGCACCCAGCGGAAACCCACACAGGCAGAACATGCAAACTCCACACAGAAAGGCTCAGTTGGCTGGAAGGTTTGAACGTAGAACCTTCTTGCTGTGAGGTGACAGTGCTAACCACTGCACCTGTGCAGTAACACCTAAACATAGGTGTTGGAAATCGCTTTGGTATAAGAGGAATAAGCACTGCGATAGGACTGCACTCATGAGCTAATTATCATACCTAATGTGTGTACCACCCCACACAGAGTTTAGGTATGATAATTAGCTCATGAGTGCAATCCTATTGCAGTGCTTATTCCTCTTACACCGAAGAGATGTCCAACATTGTTTCTTTACTAAATATCACACTACCAGTTTATAGTTACGTTACATTAAACATTGTGATTGTGGAATGTCTGCAAGTTAGTTCGTTCTCCTCACACTTGAATAAGACAAAAATTACAGCTCATGTTACCGAGAACACAGAATGGAGTCCTTAAGATACCAGAAAACTTGCAGCTTTACCTCTGAAAATTGCAAAGCACCAACACTGGAGACTCCTTCCATAAATGCTAAACAAACATCTTCTTACAGAAATCATCATATCCAAATTTTCTCTTTGTTAAAAAACATTTTTAAAATTTATTATTAGACTTGTCCATTGTACAAGTCTCTTTGTTAGCTGTTACTATGGAAACAATGTATTTGTTAATATAAATTAATATAATATAAAACAATTAACATTAAATATCACATTATTATTAATATTAGTTAATTATTAAATATGATTATTAATATAAACATTTAAATTATAGCTGTAATACTGTCAGAGCTGCTGTTATAAAAATTTAATCAACAACAGATTTGAGAGTAGTGGTACGATTAAAAATAAATACTACTAGCAAACGCAGTCCTGTGATTTGAACTTGAGCACACATTTGAAACTGATGATGAAATCACCAGATGTGTATGCAAGTCATCTCACCTGATAATGCACCCAATAAACTAACCATAATTACCCTTCCTCATTTAACACACACACACGTGACAACTTATGCACTTTCCCCCATCATTTGATTTATTCAGATGTCAAAGCTGGTCTCACAGAGATCACTTTGCCTTACAGAGAGTGCAATAAATAGATCAGCGGGGATTTGTTTAAAGACAAATCAATACAAAATAATATTTACATACTCTTCAATAGTGCAAACAGAAATGATACACTCATTGAATTCTTGCATTGTTATTGAAAGGGCAAGAGCTCAGAGTGAGCCAAGTCCAACATTTTTAGTCTCATTATTAGTCTCTATGCAACACTTCTTTCCTCTTTACTAGATGAAGAGAAAAGGATCCATCAAATCAGGAAATTATAGTGAACTGATTGGAGGCTGAAGTACCCCAGCGGGATGATCAACATGCACCTTTGTTGGGGTATATAGATCCCTAAATGTTTATATATAAACATTACAAATGTGTGTACTACCATCCTGGTAACAACACAACTGGAGTTAGCATAGTTCTAAGGAGCAGCAGAAGAGTTGGAGAGGAAATCCCAGAGCTGATTTTTACATGTGCTTTCCCTGCTGTAACACACCTTACTTAAATTATTAGCCAATTCTTTATGAGCTGAGCAAGCACAGATGTACAACACTGTAAGAGACTGAAAGGAACAGGGCACTGAGTGCAAGAAGCCTCGAGTAAAAGACTCTAGCACCATCTGAAGCTGGCATTGTACTCTATTTTAACTACACGCACCATGTATGTGTGCAGGATGGTTGTCCTGTGCTTGTGCACTTCCACAGGATGCAAGACTGACAGTAATCAGTGTAGCAAGATGTGACATGAGTATGATAAGCTAGTCTAAAAGTGACACTAACATCTGTATAATGTACACAAGTTACCCTGGTTGGTGTGAAATTGCTAACATTTTACAGGTTAACTGTAAAATGGAAACCTGTGGACCAGAGATGTTTGGGTTGAAGTCTGCCCCCTACTGGATAGAGATTTTTCTTCTTTTTTTTTTTTAAAACCCTACTGAAACACAGAAAGGACACCAGAGTGTCCACATATCCTCCAACAGTCTCGATTAGTCTGAGATTAGTGATAGGACAAACCCAAGGCCTAAGTCTTACGTTTTAATTCACACAATTCCAAGACTTTAGGCTATAATCAGGCATGATTGTTTTCTCATGTGGCACTGTTTTGAAAATATTTGATACTGGCTAGTACCAGGGTCACTTGCACCAGAAGGGTGCCTTAAATCAAGGTCAGTGTTAGCTTCCTGCCCTTGGACTAGGATTTGGGCAAATGAAAATTCAAAAGTTTATTATTTGCTGCTTAAAACATGTCTGAATTTAGAGAACACAGAGCTTTAAACACACCAACAGTGAGACTTGTACAGTAGATGGTGTTTTTGTATTTCTCTTAATGTAAAAACACATAATTTGAGTATTTTCCTTATGTGCAAGTTGTCTGTGGACACCCTGGTATGCAGTAAAGCACAAATTATGTGTAGATAAAATGAAGCATAATGCCCATATTATACTCCAGATCCGGATGATAATAGCAAACTTCCTCATTGTACAGTCTTATGCCTTCATACAATCCACACACATTAAAGTGCACCGATTCACTTTAAGTCTCTTGTTTTACAATCATATGTACACACACACACACTCAAACTAACCATGCATATATTGGACCATGTCAAAGGTTTGTCAGTTCTTGAAATGTGACTCAAGTATGTTTCTCTTTCTTTTGGCGGTTTTGCTCCTTTCAGACACGCCTGAGTCTTTTTGTGTGGTGAATCTGAAAAACATCCCGTCTGGGCTGCACAATGCCTCTGGAGCTTTTTAACAGTTTATCTGATTAGAAACAGGCACCAACTACTTTGTTGACCAAAGTACAAAAGAGACAAATAAAAGAGGCTAAAAATACCTGATCAGGAGATTTTGTGCATAGAAGATGCATACATCCATAAATTACGGAATATAACAAAAAAAGGGAAAAGATCAACCACCAAGCAACGATCATTCATGAATGTCTGAATCATGCCAAAGCGAGGTGTAATACTGCCACCTGGTGATTTGAAAGAGAGAAAATCATCTTCACAAGAGGAGCGTGATCAGAAAGGATGAACAATTCAATCATCAGCCAAGCTGAGATTAAAGGTGGAAAGGAGGGAAAAGCCTGAAACAAAGTGTAACTGGGTTACACTAGCAGACAGCCTGTGTTTGAAAATTGCTTCATTTCTGCTTTCGCTGTCATTAGAGTTCCGCCTCTCTCCTACTCAGAGCCGAGTCTTTGGTTCGTGGGAAGGAAAAGGGCCACAAGACTCCTGGTATGATGCGGCATCACAGAGCGCTTTGGTTTTCTTCTTGCTGAGAATGAATAATGCTCACAGCACTTCGGCACTACTGGGGTCTGAGAAATGCTGAAGTATGGACTGACACAGTCATTTCTCCTCAGGGTCATAAGATAAACAAGTCTCTCCTTACTCTGGCATGTTTACGTGTCCTTGTACCTGTAGGTGAGTGAAAGAGGAATTTGGTTAGAACAGTGTTGTTTTTGAATAGCTGTGGAATTTTCCAGATCTACAGGACACACTTGATGCTATGATTAACAGTGTTTCCATGCCAGATGTGCAACTCCAGCCAATACAGGATGGTTATGGGATACATTCGATACACTACTCTGAATATAACATAGCCTTGCTGGCAAAAAATATCATCATCATAGCAGCAGTGCTTTGGAAAACAAACATTTCAACAATAAACACCTATGTAATGACTTCTTTCAGGCTGGACAGATTAAAGGTGTGATCTGTATTTTTTAAAAGTGAAATAATTTAATTTGTACAAGTTTTAAAAACTTGTAGGTACTACAGAAAAACTGTGATTCACAATATTGCAATGCAATAGCTGTGACTAGTTTTTATATTTCAGGCTGCTGTTTACATTTTTTCAGCCTGGACATCTAATAAAGCCAGAAGTAGTTCTAATGTGTCCAAAATCATTAAAAGGTTGTAGAGGCGGTAAGGTTGGTTTGGAGAAAACAGGAAAGCTTGGGAATATTTTCATTGAAAGAAAGACTTTGAGATAAGACCCAAGTGTGTCTTATACACCAGAGAACAGGGTCTGAGCGCATCGTACCCGCTGTGTAGAGCGAATTCAGGCAAGGCTCCCAGAGAGGTCAGCTGCTCCTCCAGAGCCACGATGCGCAGGCCAATATACCCAGAGGACAACACGAGCAGCACCACCCTACACACAAACAGGAGTGTGTTATATCAGTGCATCACACAGCTGAAAAACACTCTTGATGAACCCAAAGTAAACATGTCAACATGCAAATAAATCACTTTCATTCTAACAGCTTGCTAATGAAGTTCATTAGAAATGAAGCACGATCCAGAAAAACGGCATACCAGCTGAGCGCCACTACCTCAAGGAAACATTCTGCATCTTTTAAATTGATGTGCACAGTAACTGGCTACTACAAATATCTCTGCTCATTTCATCTCAACTGCAAAAGCTAAACAATGACGATGACCCTGGCATCAGTTATCAGTCATTTTGCAAAGTTATGTGTAAATACTTGTGTAGGACAAAGCAGGTACAACTCCGCCGTTGCAGTGAGCCGAGGCCGCCTTGTCCTAACTGAATGGCTCGTCTTATTCGTTGCAATTTATAGATTTGTTTGGACAAAGCTAGATAACTCCTGTACACTGTGTAACTTACAGCATTAAGTAGATGAGCAGCAGGGTGTTGAGGTTGGTGGCTTCTCTCTGGATGAGCAATGACCTGGCTCCGTCAGTCACATTCCACATCCACGAGGCCCCTAGACACACACACCTTCACATAAATATCCAGTCCAATAACCAGTCATATAATATGAATGTGTATACGTGTGTGCGCGCTTTACCCGTGTACTCCTCTGTTGAACTCTGATCTTCTCTGTGTGGACGTCTTAGAGCCGGAGGACTTCCATTCGAGACTGAGGCTAGGAACAGAAACACACTTGATTCAAACACTGTACAATTTTTTCTTATACCCATGAATCTATTTAGTTTGCTTGGTATTCTGGTATTAAGAGCATTTCTTCATGCAGATAGTTATGGAATACAGTAACTAGACATGGACACATAGGGGTGGGCAATGTGATAAAAATATCACATCATGAGTCTCAAAGGAATATATAATGTGAGTGTGTGTCTTTTCTCTCACCTCTGTTAAGTTTAGAAGAAGAAGGTTTCAATAAAAGTCTAGAGTCAGTTCCGTCGAGCTCCTCGAAGGCATCAGTCAGGCTCGACTGGCTCGAGTTCTGCAAACACACACACACACACACACACTCCCACTCAGCCACTGCTACCCACAGATGAATTAAAGTGAAAGTGTGCGCACATGTGAAGGCTAATCTACTCACCACCAGTTTGCCCTGATCAAAGCTGTTCTCGGCAGACGAGAAACGTGGGCTGCTGTTGGTGCTGCCGTCCTCCAGATATGAGCAAACGGCGCGCAGCAGCTTGTAGCAGCCTTCACGGTTCCGCAGCGACACGAACAAATACTACAACATGCACAGCAAAAAAGTATGGCTTAGCACTGAAACCTTTATACCACTCTAAAGTTAGTCACATATAACTTTTTATATTTTGAAAAAAAAAAAATAATTGCTCCTAATCAGCAGTCAGCACAAAAACACATTTTTGAAAACATCATTAGGAAATCCAGATTTTATGAATACGCAAATTAGAAACATCAACCACATGTTGAACTAGTGCAGTGTTTTTAAATTCATGCACTTTTTAAGCAAAATGATTCATTTTCCAGGCATTTGTCTCGCAAACATGTCCCAGATTTCAGAAAGATGACCTCAAATACTTTAAGCAAACCCTGTATAAAATGTGTACAAGTTTGAGGCTGACCTTCTCTCCCAGGTTGCTGCGGATGGACAGAGCATTTGGCACCAGCAGTGCTGTGTTCTGCTTCTTCACGACAGTGATATTAGACACGGGGATCACCACCTGTTCCCCCCCCCACACACACACACTTAACATTAATACAACACAGCTGATCCCACAGATTCTCCTTTAGAAATGATACAGCATGTTAGAACTATTAAATACACAGTAATGCTAATATTAATTACATAGTGTGGTGATGTTTGCCAAAAAAAAAAAAATTATGACACCATAAAGTGCCAAATTCTAAAGATTCCTCTGATTAATTATATTGCCTAGTCACGCTTCTAATTTTTAGTTCCTACTTGCTTTAGGTTCATAAGAACGACATTCTCAACAGAACTTGGCCTGGATTACAGTAAAACAAGTTATAGTGTCAGTTTCAGTATGGATAATGAACAATAACTTGCTTGACTGCTTGCTTCACTGTTACTAAATAAAAGCTTCAAAATGTGCCTTGTACAATAAACATACAGCTGAGTGCAAAGGGTTGCATCCCTTATGGTTTCTTTGGGGGGCGGTTAATTGAGCACCTGTGTTAGATGTATAAATGTTTTCTTGTAGCTAATTCTGACTGTTTTACAATCTCAAAGGTCAGATCTGTATTACCTTAGTGGCCTTGAGAAGCACAGAGGAGTGAAAGCACACGTTGTTCTCTGTGATATAGAGACGGCCATGGTATGGTACCTCTCTCTGCAGAGCACAGATGTAGGCTGCAGAAAAAACGCACACAGTTAGACATGCCTTACACAGCAATTCTGGAAGTGTGACGTCACTACATTTTATAGATTTCCCATTAGCAGCTGCGTTTGCTTCACCCCTCCCCTTCAGCGTCAAAGCTTCAGACAAATAAGCTAAAGGTCAGTACCACCTCAGCAAACAAACCAGAGAACAAGAGCAGCGCTACGTCTGCTTCTGCAGTTACTTATCTTAACAATACGCAAAGGCATATAGACAGGAAAGTCAATATTACATGACAGCACAGATATATGATCATATGATATATGACATGAATGAAAGTAAATATTGCACTCTGTGTGATTTGCACAATCCCTCACCATGTAACAAGTCTTCGCTCTCAGGGATATCTGGAAAGAGTTTGTGGAATGTTTTGTTGTGCTTCATGAAGCTCTGTGAAGGGGAACAGAAAGAGGATTTAATTTATAGCAGTAGTTCTCTTAGCTTTTTGCAGCCAGGCATCCCTCCAAGTATAAAAAAATAATATCTTTGATAGCTACAGTCCAGTCATTTCATGAATGTAATTTAAACTTGTACAATAATATTTTGTCTATCGATTAGACAGAGCTAGAGCTTTCTGTTCCTGAACTTTCCACAGGTAGAACACATCAGGTGGAACTTGTTTTGAAAGTTTGGATTAAACCCATTTAATTCAACAAACCAGTCAAATAGCAAAATAACTGTCAGAACTCAATAATAAAGATAACGACTTTGATAATGCTGGGTTGTGATTTTACACCACTGTGACTAAATTAAGAAATCAGAAACCCTCTGAATATGCTTCCCGGATCCCACTTTGAGAAACACTGGTTTCTTATTAAAGCGTCAACCTATTGCACTATCGATGGGATTAACTATTAGCTAAACTGACTCTGGTGCAACAATACAAGTACTACATTCCTTATACATTCTGAACTGGATAAATTATTGTGATATATAAATAACTATTTTGATTTCATCTACAATGCAGCTTTTATCATGCAGCTAGTAATAGCTTGGTGGTAAGACAAAGTACACGTACACTTCTTGAGTTCAAGCTGTCATTCCTTTCCAAAGGTCCTCCAACTGTCTGAGACCTGAGAAAATAAATTAGAAAAAAAAAATGTAATGTTTAAGCAGACTTACAGTCATGCATGCTCATAAATAACTCATACCACTCATGCCTTGGTCGTATGTGCCTCAGCATTAGGTGGTGGCTCAAAACACGGATTAAACAACTTTTTTTTTTTTTTTTTACAGAAAAAGCTGCTCTACCTCGGCAGGGCCGGCCTGCTCTGGCACTTGTTCTGCTGCTCCATCTCAAGCTGAGCTTCCTCCAGACTGAAGGCTTTCTTTTGCTCCAGCTTCTTTTTCGCCATCTTCTCCTTCTTGGCTCTTGTGGGGAGAGTCCCGCTCTCCACCTGGTAGCTGCAGGAGGTAAACAATAAATAAATAAATGATGGTCAAGTGTGTGAAACGTAGCACTGTATGAAGTAAATGTTGTGCAATCGTCTGACAGCTTTGACAACCAATAAAAAGAAATGAGGCATATTGCAGAAGTCAGTCAGAAGATTAACAATGTTACAGCAGATTAATCTGGCACTTGTGATTATTGACCATATCACTGATCTGTTTTTACTGGCTCTCTTTTGTCCACAATTTCTCAGAATATAATAAGATCCCAAAGATCAGACGTCTATTTCATCTTAGTGGACATAATCAAGGCTATTCCACCAGACAAACATAATATCTAACTTTATAAGCTGTATAAAGAATCTAACAGATTCGTGACAAGAAGCCGAGACATTTACAACGTCCAAAAGGTTCTCCCCCCCATAACAGCCAGGTGGTTAAGGGTTAAGGTTGCCAATAAAAAATAAATAAAAAAAAAAGACTGTCCTGATAAACCAATCCATTTCTGCCACATCAATATCATGTGCTTTATTACATGTACAATTCCAGGAATCTTATCTGTATTTTATTGTCTTGGTTATTAAATTTCCATCTATATTATTAGCCACTGTTCCTCACACTAATGAAAATCTAAAATCGTTAAAAAAAAAAATAAAAAAATTCAATGCTGACATCTATCCTGACATCTAAACCTGCTTACCTGTACTCATGTAGCCTTCTGGATAACCTCAAACTCAGAGATCTATGCATAGCACTGTAATCCATTCAAATACGAACCAAATGAATAGTTTCAAGCCATTCCTCTGTAACTCCCACTCATTTTGGTATAATTACTAAAAATAAAAAAAAATAAAAACCTGGGTATGTCTATTAAAAGGAAAAGAAAAAAAAAAAACTTGTCACAGCAAAAGAGTGCTTAATGTAAGCCAGCTCTGCTCAGTGAATGCAAATTCTTAAAAGAGGTGGATCCTGGGTTGAAAGGTGTGACAAAAAAAATCGCGTGATGAAATGAAACACCTCCGACACAGCACACAATGCAGCATACGCAAGCACGCAGGTACAGACTTGTCTGGATCAGACGAGAACACACCCTAATTTTTCCCATTTCCTTCTTCTTCACAACAAAACTCGACTCTGATGATCTAACCAGAGCAGTTTCAGGAAAACAAACAAACAAACAAAACCCCTTAACTACAGTATAAAGAGATTGGAAATGAATGTGCACAGATTGACAGAGAATGTGCCTGTTTCTCTGGGTGGGGCAGCACTAATGACAGACCTGCTCTTTCCTGAAGCCATCTAAGGAGAAAAATTAGTAAGAGACAGAGTACAGGGAGTAGGAGTCAGCATCAGGTTCCTGTGTAGGCTCTTCTTTTTGTGGATGCTCTCAATTCTGTGGGTGATGGTAAAGATGTTAAAACTTCCTGCTGTGTGATTTCCCCTTCATATCCAGTATTACAAGTACAGATCATTAACACCTAATTTAAGGTGCATTTTCTTAAAACACAAGGTCTGGTTTCCTTACAGCATGACAAATAGCATATCGTGCTTGCCTGCCAAATTGCAGAGGCAGACACACCATGATGATTAACTTAACCCACTTAATCCCACTCTGGGAGTACATGAATTTTAGCAAAGTCCTTCTTGTAAAGTGTGTCCACTCGGTGGCCATCTTCACACCACTCTCGGGCGGTTATCATCAGTCCAGACCACTTTTGTTTTTGTAAATAAAGCTAAAAATTGTACATTGGGTTACAATCATTTACATTGTTTGTAACTTTTTAATGTTTAAAGTGGCTTATCAATATTTTAACTAAATGCTAATTACCATGTAAACAGCCAATTATCTATTCACATTGAACCATGTGTCACCATTGACTGTTCACATTTGTCATCTATGACGAGATCTCTCTGTGTCTGTCCCTCTGTGTCTCAAGTCCCAGTTGCCTGATAATCCTTAAAAAGGTCCCCAATTGTGTCTTTTTCCATCTAGGGAATGTGAAGCATTGTGTGAGCATTTGTGCCAGCTCCAGTGACAGCAGGGGGAAAAAAATAAATAAAAATAATTAGCCTCAAGCTTGAGTGTGCCCTTAGTGAGATGATGTTCCCCACCGCTTACGTCATGGCTATTGAAAGAAAAGATCCTGCTGAAAGAACTGAATTAGGTCAATGTCTGTGGCTGGAAATGGCTGAACTCCCACAGTCTACAGAGATGATAAAGAGAAAAACTATGGGTGCTTGCACACAAGTCTGTTTGAATGGAAAAATGGTGACTTCTCCCCCTCGTTGCAATCACACTCGGCTTTGGACCAACAACTGGTCTGAGTGCGTGTGAGCGATGTGGTCTCAGTCTGCTTCCAATCAAACTCAGTGAGATAGCAATCTGACTCTGGATCTGCAGGAAGTGAATCTGCAGGAAGTGAATTAAAAATGTTGTGCATTCTGTATTGCAGCACTGTTTTGTAGCCAAAGGAGAAACCAAACTGAACCCAAACTGAAAATACATTTTGCACTAATTTAGACTCTAAGTGGATAAAACAAATAGAAAGCCAGTCCACTCCTAAGTGTATTGGCAGTGAGCCTTCATTTAAAACCAGAGACCATTTATGGAGAAGCAGGAATCAGATTACTTCATACCCATAGGTGCAGATCATATCAGCACAGGATCAGATCATGTCTGTTTACTTTTGAAGGACTACTGGAAGGAGGTGCCTCGTTGCACAGAAGAAATGTTGCACACAGAGTACATTTCTAAAACAGCCAGGACATCCAAGCAAAAGATGATAGTGCTTTGCTGTTCAGAATGTCTTTGCCTTCTCATTTCAACTTGCTGCACTTTGAACTTGGCAAAAGATTGGGTGGTGAGTTGTGAGGAACAAGTGTGAAAAAAGGTCATCTCTGCAGCCTGGCCAACCGCAAAATAATAACCCTGAGTGTAAAGTGAGTACATCAGGTTTCGGATTACTTCCTGTGCATACGAGCGCACAATAAGACATTTGCTCAGTAATTACAATGGGGTGACAGTGCTCACGTGAATATTCTGATTTCCAAAACTTTAAATCCAAACAAAACCCAAAAAATAAACTCCTTTATACTGACAGCTAATATCCATACAAGACATGTTCGAGTATTCATTTGTTCATATGTTACTATATACTGTGTACAGATTGTTTTTCTTTTAAAATAAACCTTTCCTGGGGGCTAGGATCTTACTCTCTGAGGTTCAAATATTGCTCTCAGAGTACAAATTACGCGAGAGAATCCAAGATTGTGACATAACTTACACACCACATGACTTACCGAGGCTGAGATCCAGTGGATACATCGCTTCTAAATTATTGTAAACAACCCTAAAAGATGCCCGAGTGTCAAGCGTTTGGCTGTAAAAATGAGTCCGATCATTGCAAAGGGAAATCATTTTTTTTGCCACCCCCAATCCTACAAAGGATTACTTTTACAAGCGGATACTACAAGCAGGGAAATGGCTGCATTTCATCGGCACTGGTCACACTGTGGACAAATTTCATTTCAGCAGGCACAAGGTGGTTTGCAAAGACCACTTCACGGCAGAATGCTTCACATGGGAAAAGATTACAGAAATGGGAAGGAAAAAAAGGCATTAAGGTGAGCGATAATCCAGACATTTCCATAACTGTAATGCAAAATGTCAAATGCACTTGGCCAAGCTTACATGCATGAGATATTCAAATCCCACACATAGCAGCCCTGTCAATAACTGCCAGCAACTGGCAATTTATTCATTTATTTTTTGGTATACTTTATTAATCCCTGAGGGGAAATTAGGCTCTGCATTTAACCCATCTGAAGCAGTAAAGACACACACGCGCACACGCGCACTACAGCACCCATGGATTTTATTTATTTATTTACTTATTTATAGAATTAGAAGCCCTTATTTGATGGCTCTGTGTACCGATGGTAAACGGTGTACAAGTTACACAAGCGGACATACGGTTTCAGTGCAAATGGCCACGCTCAGGGAAGCCTATGCTTAGCAATATCACAACTATTAAAATGGATAAACTGTTAAAGTTTTATTTTTAATTAAAACGTGCGTTGGGGCACATCAGGGCACTTGCCGTGATTGGCAAACAGAGTTTATTTTTTGGTTTTGTTTGGCTTTAAAAGTACAGCATGTCCACGTCTCAAACTAATATGACAGTCATGTCCCGTTTAGCACGTCCTTGTATTACCAACTCAAGCCACTGCTGTCTGTACTTGGCAAAAGTTTAAAGAGACCAGATTATTTACAGGAAACTAGGTCACTGTGGCTTATGGGGAAAGTCAGTCAGATCTGTAGCCTAGCCACACAGTTTTCATTAGAATAAAGTTCTGCTGAAGATGAGTAAGAAGTGAACATGTGAAGGACAAATTTAAGTTGATGGGTAATGCAATAGAATAATAAAAGTTAGCCAGTACCATAAAATAATTTAATCCTGGGATTGAGTCAAGACATACGCCTGAGGAAAGCTAAACAGGAAACAGATGATCTTGTGAATCTCGGTCATATCCTGTTCTAACAGTGGGTGACAAAGACCATATTCACAAAGGATTTTCCACAATACACGGTATGTCCAAAAAATTCTGTCGCATTAAAATAAACATGTTCAAGTATAATTTACTGTAAGTATACAATACTAAGCATATTCATTATTTAATATCTGCAGAAAGTAAATAATTTAGATACATTTTCATTATTTAAAAAAAAAAAAAACTGAAAGAGATAAAATACATTACATTTTAAAATAAAAAGATACCACAACATCCACAATACCTCAGAAAAGTGTATTGTGACAATTTATCAAACTATATACTGTATACGACCTAATTAGCACATAGGGTGCTTAGAGAAACATCATATGGCCATTCAGGGGTGCGCTAAATAGGGACTCTGATAGATGCGGAATCGGTCTGATTGGGTTATTCCATGTCAGAAGTTGAGAGGGGG
>JAOTRR010000004.1:14023070-14033362 GCA_028570945.1 Gogo arcuatus
AAGACAAAACATTGAATTAGAAGGTGTGTCCAAACTTTTGACTGCTACTGTATGAAAAGTCATTCACATCGCCATAGCAACCATAAGTAAAACAGTGCAACTTGAGAGGCACAGGAGGTGGGATTTGTCAGAGTGTACAGTACATGAGGAATTCTTGCAGCTCTTCTTCATTGAGTTTACTGTCGGATTGTACATCGTTTCTTATGGACTGATCGGATGTCCCATCAGTTGGTCAGTCAGAGAACAGAAACGATTCTTGCAGGCTGCCTCAACAACAAACGATGAGGAGAAGAGGGTGACTTTGCTTTAGAACCATCCACAAGCCAGACACATCTCACACACCCTGCTGTAACCTCATTTTGATCGATCACACCACTGCACTTGTGTTTAAAATGTGGAAGAAGAGAATGTGTATCCCCATAAGGACAGGAATATGTGGAACTGTTCAGCTGCTCCCCAAAAAGAAAACATGCAGCATTCTTTAAAAAGCTATAAGAGCCACTAAGATGTCAATGGAAATTTCTTACAAGGATAGAAACACACACACACACACACACACACACACACACACACACACGCGCGCGTGTGTATGTGCAAGAGAGGAAAACATTTATGGTCCAGAAAGGCATGGCAGGAGTTCTCCAGTGTGTGAAAGCCCATGCTGTGTATGCATGTGTGTGTGTGTGTGTGTGTGTGTGTGTGTGTGTGTGTGTACCTGGAGTCTGGAAGTTGATGCGCCTCATCTCCACAGGGTCGGTGGGATGGTGTGGTGTGATCTCAGCGTTGTTGAGCAGACATTTGGTGCGTGGCTCTGATTCCTTCCTTTTGCTGCTTGAAAAAGGAAAAACACACACACACGTGAAGACCAAAATAGCATCCTTACATAGACATGCACAGATTCCACAACTCCACAAATATAAACAGACTCCCAACAGAGCAAAGCCAAAAAGAAAAAGTTGTATTAAGCGTGAGCAGAATTTGCCTCGTGGCATGCAAACTCCCCCCACCCCAAAATCTAATTAATTCCAGCGTTTTATGCTGAGGCAGGTTATTTTCGTTTTCACCTAGTTTTGAAAACAGCAATAAACTACAGCAGAGCCTTACCTGTCAGGTTTGCTGTTTCCAATGAAAGCAAGGAGAGAAATAAATATATAATATGAGAGGAGAAAGAAGGGGGAAAAAAATCAATACGACGCATTGAAATTCACAGAGCAGGTGTCAGAGAGAACTCATCTGCATCAGGAGCGACCTGTAAAAGGTGGAGTGTGTGTTTCATGGCTCAGTCTGCGACTATATGATCTCACAGCGGTTAAGGTCAGGATCAAGGGCAGGTGGAGGGAAACACTATCTTACAGCCACTCACTCTGAGATACAAAGCTATTTAAAAAGCTCTGTTCTCTCTCTCTCACACACACACACACACACACACACAGAGCTATGAACGTGCCTGGTCAGGAGAGACGCTATTAGATACACCATTGTTCAGCTTTAATATTTCAGAATGCTGAGTTCACTTCCACTAGGCACTGCTTTGCTGTACATCAGGACACATCAGGTCTGTTTAAATTTTTAAATGCTCCGCTGAACTTGAAATATTTACCCCAAAAGGAATCAGTTAGCAAAGGCATATTCCGTGTCCCAAGTTCTTCAGCTTTGCACTAATGCTGCTAACAAGTAAGATAAGCTTACGGCCTCTGGTTTAGCATTACGCAAACTGCTTACAAATGATTACACACCTACTTCAGGAACACCATTAGTACATAAACGATTTTATACATGTATATTAAAGCGGGCAGCGTTGCTGCCTCACAGCCCCAATTCGATCCTGAGCTCACGTTATTGTCTGTGTGGAGTTTCACAAGCTCACCCAGCGTTCATGTGGGTCTCCTCCCACCTCCCAAATACAGGCAGACAGGCGGACAGTGTTCCTGGGATAGACTTTGGATCCACCATGACCCTTATCAGGATAAAGTGCTTACTGAAGATGAATGAATGAATCTGGAACTGTATCATCATCCAAATAATTTCTAATGCAAACTTCTGGCTTCAAACTCCTACCCGAGTCTGCTGCTGTGTCTAGTGACACTATGTGTGGTGACGCTAAACTAATGCCTTATTCGGACTGTCCAGATACTGCTTTAGTGCTGAGGAAGTTTCAGCTTCAAGATGGACCTACAACAATTGCGTAATAGCTATACCGCAAAACTGAAGAAGCAGTCTTGGGACAAGGAATGTGACATTTACGGTAAAGGGAAAACTGTAAACTTGTTGGCTAAACTAATATAGATCACAGTAAATTCCCAAACTTTGGGCTGCTGTAGAAATTTGTACACTTTAATAGATAATTAATCCTGACATCACTCTGTTGTACATTTCATGCTGTCATGTGCTCATGAATGATGCTAACATTAACTCAAGGTTTAACGTCAAATCAAGGGTGAAAATTGTCACCGGCGAGCTCTGAGTTCCTAATGCAAGAGCCATTTCCCCCCTCACTCACTTTTTATACAGCAGAATGGCGATGACGATGCAGATGATGAAGACCACGGCCAGGACAGGTCCCACCACCCAGATGAGGCCGTCTCCACCCGTCTCCATGGGCTGGGGATCCACATCAGGGGCCATGACGGGGTCAGAGTAAGGGCTGGCCACAAACATTTTCTAAAAAAAAAAAAAAAAACCACACACACACACACACACACTTTACATTAGGTATAACATGATAAAATTAAACAAATCTAGCACACAATGTTTAACTTCTACTAAATAACTTCATAAAATCATAATAAGTGTTTAGCACAGGAGTGTTAAATCTTATTTGGTTTGTAAGCATGTGCATGCTAGAGAACTTCGAGTACTCATCTATTGTTGTTTATTGGTTTATTTATTTTTCATTTAGAGTCTTCATTCACTCTTTATATTACGAATGATAAAAGTCGTGATATTTATTCGAGTTGTGACTTGTGATAGACAGTAGAGAGAGCGTTGAGCGTTTCCACTCACTGTGCTGGTGGAGTTGAGCTCGGCCATTATGAAGAAGACGTAGTCCTGTCCTGGCTCCAGCACGCGATTCTCATAGCCGTTGTAGACCATCTGGTTGCCCAGAGTGAAGGTTGGGGGCACGGTGCTGGGTTTAAAGCTGGCAGTGATATACGGCTTCTTCACATCTACCTGGCCCAGCTGTCGTGTTGTCCGCGTGTGTCTCTGTTTCACATTCCCGTCCCTCAACAACTGAGGACAGACAGAGAGGGAAAAGTCTATAGGACATCCAGTGGTGGATTTAGACATGTGCGACATGGGCAGTTGCCCGGGGCGGCATCTTGCTGGGGGTGGCACGGGGCACCAGCACAAAAAAAAATCTGAATTTTGAGATTTGCGCGATCGCTTATTTGCAAGTCACGTCAATGATATCATGTCACCGTGTGGGTCATTTAACCTGCTGGAGTGGCGCCCTGATTCTAGTTTGTGAACCAGGCAGCCAGGCTACTTCCTGGTCTCCCACTCAGAAGTACGAGAAGGGGGTAGGGGAGGGGGGGTGTAAGTTGTCTTATGACCTCAAGTCTCCCCACAGGAAGCCTGGGGTAGGGGGAGTGGGGGGAATCTATTAAATAGCGTACATAGTACTAATGCAGAGTAAAATCTGTCATGCTATGAAATGCTACTTTAATAAGCTAGTGTAACACTTGTGTTTGTTAGTCTGTGTTGCTCTGTTGCTTGCTATAACACACAGGGTGATGATATTCCGTTTTCTGTCCATCTAGCTTACATAACAGTGGATATAATTTCAAGGTTTCATCATGATAATATGTGTACCTTGCATCAAAAACCTAACTAGCACATTTATTCTAATAATTCAGTTCTTTTTTATTTGTATTTATATACTAAAATTTGTTTCTATTTGTCTTTGTTACGTCTTTTTGATGTTTATGAGTTTTATTTTGGTATATATTTTTATATTTATATAGTTTTTAATGTTTGTTTATTTGTGTTGTTACAAATGTCTGAATAAAAATGACAGTTAGTGCAGAAAGGTCCTTTTTGGCGCTGGGGGAAGGTAAAGGGATGGATAATCACACAATTTTTGTATTTTTGTATTTTTATTTTTTGGGTTGGCAGGGGGTGGGGGGCGTTGAAGGGGGAGTTTGCCCAGGGCGCCATACAAGCTAGAACCGACACTGAGGACATCAGAAGTTTCTACCAATCAACATTCATCCTGCAAAAATGTTTTTAAGCTCTTTCATCTTAATTCGCTCTCTGGTCTCGAGTCAGTGGGATATTTGCTGGCGTTGAGCCCAGATTAAAATGGAATGAGTCATCCACTCGGGCGAAGAAAAGGGTTGGGGGAAAAAGACAACGGTGGAAAGAATTATTCAGTAGCCAATATACCCTTGTGGCAGTCACGGCTCAAGGTTGAGTGGCTGAAGTGTGGCAGCATCCAGAGTGATGAAGAAAAAGAAGAAGAAGAAGAGTAATTCGGCTCTCCCCTGGATATGGCCTGAGGGAAAACTTCAGAAACATTCAGCTTGGTTTAACCTGAGCTCTCCTGAGGTAACGAGGACGTTCGGCCATGTTTCACAGTCGTACTGCAAACTGATTTGTGCTTTGGATGAGGATGTGAACTTGGGTTGTCAAACTTGTTTAAAGATGTATTTTAATCATGTTAAATGTTTAATCACAAACATTTGCAGTAGAGCTAATTTTAGCCACAGATGCTCTGCCCTCAGATCTCCAGAATCTCTGAAGCTGCAATCTGATTGGCTATAAGCACATCTGTGTATATGTGATTCTCAGTACGTAATTTTATTAGAAACATTAATGTTTCAGATTTGATTTTTATTTATTTACCCACAGGCATTGTTTCCATTGCTGATCAAAATGTTCACTATATATGTTAATAACACGGTGCCTAAAATAATGCTAGCATACAAGTAATAAAATATCATCTGAGATTTAGTCACAATAAAAGAAAGACTCCAATAAGTGTCTGTTGGAAATTGTTAAATATTTATGTGTAGTATAAATTTGGAGTATAAACACTTTAGTATTTTGATATTGTTAGTATTGCTTTTTAGTATTGTTTTTATATCTAATTAGAAAGAGCACTGTGAAAAATAAGGTATACCGTGCATGTATGGATGGAGCCTTTTCCCAATCACGTAACACCAAAACATGTTTCAATAGACTTGTATTAGGTGACTAAAAGTAGAGTAGGGGATCTTAAATGTTGGAATGTACATTTTATTTTTCTTTTGAATATGTAAATGTTATAACAAATCATATAGGATTCAGACAGGGAAATTCACTGCTGCTTACCTCCTCCAGATCCATTTCATCAGGGCTCTTGATGTGTCTTATTGGCCCTCTGCCTTTCTTCAGTGGAACCACTACCACATAGATTGACCTGTAAAAAGCACAGGCAAAATCTCACATGAATAAATAATATAAAACCACAAGTAAAAGCTGTCCGGCACTGGAGCAATGACCGTCTCCGATACAGATCCGGCTCTGTGCCACAATTACACTTTACACAGTTATAGTGAGGATGAGACGGCACAAAGCCACTGAAATGATTGTCGGTAAACCAAAAACGACTAGATTTCCAATCAGAAGGAAGCTACAGAGTTAAACTATTAGGGTAGCATTTGTACTGTCCTGAGATAAACGCCGTCCTGTCTTTATTTTATCCAAATTTAAGGTTGCCATGAATGCATCATTCTCTGTGTAAGAAATCCATAATTCAAGACCAAATGCTGTCTATGATAAAGCCCATAACTCATAATTTCTAAACTCTGAAAAAACAAACATCCCTGCAATTTGGAATTATTTCTTGGAAAGTTGGGAAGGTGTTCTCAACCCTGTTAGCAGTAAATAAAGCACTTCTATACTTTGAAATGAGATTTTACTAGTGTTTGATTTAGATCATCAACATACAATCACATTAGTTAGTTAAATTCATAACACTGATCATACACTGACCATTCCAACTTCGTTCAGAGTGAGAAGTCGGAGGTCAGAATAATGTCAGTTTTGACATCTACGCATTTGTGGGAACGAACAGGGACGCCTCCATGAAAGCTTGTTTCTGTTTCCTCTGTCTGAGCACCACTAGCAACACACTATTTTGAGAAAATAAATACATCATCACTAATGTTAGCAGGCTAGCTTACTACTCTCAGCTCTGACTTTCCAAATTCCAAGTAAAGTCAAATGCAGCATTAGCCTTGCAGATCTAGTTAGCTAGCTTTCTATGTTATTAAGTGAACACTAGTGTCGGTGCAAAAAATAGCTTACACTAGTTCAAGATCCATCCTCATGTAAAACGGAGTTTGTCTGAAATGCAAAACTATTAAATAAGACAGTGATGTTGAAATGGTGTTGATAGTAAGGCAGCTGCTTCCAGCTAATATTTATTTTTTGCCTTCTGACATGTGATTAAAAGTGAAAAAGATGTGGACGATACTCACTTGATCATGTCCCTGGTCTCAAGCTGAGGGAGGATGATAGTGACGGTGTTGTCCGGTTCTCTCCTCACATCCAGCTCTGGTTTGCTGGTGAGGATGGAGGGAGCAGTGCGAGCCACAAGCCGGTGTCTGGGGCCTCCGTCGCCGCTGTCCAGGCATGTGATGCGGAACTCGTAGGTGCTGTTGGCTCTCAGGTTGCTGATGAGAACTTTGGTCATGCGGGCGTCTATGTCCACTTTCTGGCGGTTGTATTCGATCTGTGGCAGCAAGAAATCGAAGACGACTTACTAAACGAGGAAGGTGAAGGACCTCAAGTGAAAGAGTGTCTCTGAGTGCTGATCCTGTGTCCACCTGGCCTTTTATCATATAATGACTAAGGCCTCAGGTTGCACTTAGCACGTAATGGATAACTATATGATAGCATGTAATGAGTCTCAGGCTGGTTATGAGACAGCGTTTAGTGGCGTACTCAAATGCTACAAAACAAATTTGTTTCTCTTCTTGTGGTGAATTTGCACAGATGACTGTCAGTGTAACTGAATGGACAGTAAGTGTTTTCAGTCAGAACTGAATTGAACAGCTTGTAAGAAAAACGATACAGATCAGAAATTCAGATCTAAAAGCCAATAAACGTGACATTTTCAGACTGTTGTTTTGAGGATTTGGTTTAGTCTCACTCACCATGCAGCGGTACGGGAAGCGGCTGTCAGAAAACTTCCATGCCAGCAGCACTGTTGTCTTGGTGACCAACTTAACTGTGAAGTTTTTAGGAACATCTGGCCGCACAAATGCAGACAGGAATGAAAAAAGAGAAACAGACAACTGCTTTATTCAAGATGACAAGGGATAATGAAGAGAAAAACTAGAGAGAGAGAGAGAGAGAGAGCGAGAGAGAGACTGGAAGCCTCTATTCCCGATGGGTTCCTGACGAGTAAGTGGTGTGTGGTGATCACTGTGAAGGAGGTGAATAAAGGTGTTAGGACAAACAGAACAGGACACTTCCCAACTAGTGGACACAGACCCATGGAGCACAGGATGACACGACTCAGCCTGGTCAGATGGACCCTACCAACCCAGAGTGGCTAAGAAAGTCTCACAAACCCCAGAGACAGAATTTGTCCCTTTTTGGGTTCCTTCTGGATTAGCAATGTCACACTGAGTCAGGCAGGGACAAGAGGACAGACCAAATCACAGCATGCCTATAGTTGTTAGGAGTGCGTCTTGGGTTTCCATGCCACAAAACCATAATAGGACGGGAAAGGGTGGGTGAACTTTAAAAAAACAAAGCCGCAAAAAGAAACAAATCCAAAGAACTCAAATCTGCATCAATACTGCCTACACCTGAAATGTGACTCTCCTCTCAGCATCTACCTGGCCATACCTGAGGGGGTGTGGCTAAATGAGGGTGTGTGTGAGTGTGTATTCTGGCATTGTGAGAAGCATGTCTGACCTTTCAGCACTTACCTCGCGGGTTCGGCGTTCCTCCCTTTCAAAACTGACTGACTTTTAACTTACTGACTCGACTTTTACCTTGGTTCGGGTTAGTGAGGTGAGCATCCCCCCTGCATTAGTTTAATCGAATCACGGTGTGGGTGCTTGGATTTTCAGTGCGGGGGTTGTGGTGTTGTCTGGATTTTTTTGGTTTTCCGGAGAAAGAGAGACAGAAAAGCAAGCCCTACCTGTGGTGAGGGCCATTGTGCGATACTGGACGGTCGGGCTGTAGGGCCCAGGACCTACGCTGGTGTGTGCACGAATTTTCACGTCATAAACAGAGTCTGGCTTCAGGCTGTTCAACGTGTAGCTGTGTTCGGTGGCTGGCAGGCGCAGCTCTAAGGGCATGCTGGTGGTACCCGCTTCCTGGTATGCCAGCGTGTACTCCGTGATAACGCCATTGCGCTCGGCCAGAACTGGAGGCAGCCAGGAGAAGTGCACTGAGCAGCAGGTGATGTTGGAGGTGTCTCTGATGTGTGGGTAGCCGTGTGGCGCCTCTTCGTCAAGGCTCAGCTCCTGTTTGGCCTCCTCTCCGAAACCAGAACGTGATTTGGCTGAAATCTTAAAGATGTACGTGGCACCCCGGTGCATGCTAGACACAGAGAACTCACGCTCATATGGTGCAAACTCCAGCGTTGCCAATGGTGGGACATCTTTACGGCCAAACTGGAGGCGATAACCAAGGAGCTCCAGACCAGGCGCAAGAAGCTCGGGAGGGAGCCAACGTACCACAGCTGAGCTTTCTGAGTCCTGATGGACCCAGAGGGAGGGTGGACCTGGCACTGAGGAAAAGCACACAAAACACATTAGTGCAATACATTTACATACTAATAATAGCATGAAAATGAATAGCAATAATAATTAGCAATTACACATTTTCTGTCTCTCTGCATAACAATAATTAACATGATGCACTGAGTAAGACAAAGGGCTTTAATGAGACGTGCCAGATTTGACAGCTCAATAAGTTACATGGCTTTGATTGACAAGTTGGTAAAACAAGATGAGTGTACACTAGTGCCAGTGGAGTAAGAGGTGCTGAACACAAACTCATTTATTTATATCTGACCCCCCCACCCCACTATTCTTTAATGTGTAAACACAAACTGAGACCGAGCCAGATAAAGAGTCCTTAAACACTTGTTCTGACTGGTTTCCAGACCAAAGTTTCACAAACATGCAGACGTTAGGGGTTAATCTCTAGACACCACATGCATTCCTTCATTCATTTAACTTCAGTAACCGCTTTATCCTGGTCTGGGTGGTGGTGGATCCAGAGCCTACTCACTGGGTGCAAGGTGGAAATTTACACCTGGATGGGATGCAAGTCCATTGTAGTGCACCATGCACACACACATTCAAACCTAGGAGCACCATTTTGAGGCACCAAGAAACCCCACACAGACATGGGGGAAACACAGAAACTCTGCACAGACAGTACCCTAAGCTCAGGGTCCAACCGGAGACCAGTTGAGAGACGGCAATGATACCATGCCACATAGACATGTTGTGATTGATTCAAATGTGAGTCATGATGCCACAATGAGATTATGAAACAATCTTTATGCAGCTTGATTTTCAATTTCTAAAGGCTGTATGGTTCTTGGTTCAGTAGGACCCCTTACTGATTTCAAAAATCATCATTTTTAATCATCAAGAAAAATGTCAATCATGGCTTTTTTCAAGGAAAAAATATATAGCATTTTTTCCTTTTGAGTACAAAGTGCTTCAGAAAGGTTTAAGAGAAATAACTAATATTTATCATGAAGTCCTCTTTTGTAAGCTAGTACTTGGTTTCTATACTCCACAGTTTATATTTTGCCATGTGCTTTTGTTTCTGTTTTAGTCCTATCTCCGCACCTGTCATGTTATTGGTGTGTTATCTGATTGTGTACACCTGTTCCGTGTCTGCTTCTTGATTTGTTTGGCTATTTATTCCCTGTTGTTTCTGTTTCTTGTTGTGTTTGATCAAGTCTTACATGCATTTTGTAGTACAAGCTTTGTTATCCCATGTTCTTTATTTCCCAGCTGTACTTCCTAGATTAATGCTGCTTTGACCCCTGCTATGGACATTGATTACAATTTTTGTATTGTCCCTAATAAAACACATGCTGAGTATACGCACGTGTCATGCGTCTAACTGCACATTTCAATAATCTATAATCATTAAAGGAATAACTTTAAAAATGATTACAGATAGGCTTTAAATAAGAGAAAAAAGAAGTATGCTTATATTCAAAGAAGCATTTAAATAAAGAGTTAATCCCCCGAAGTACAATGCACCGTTATTGGCACCCCTTGTAAAGATTAGTAAAAAGGGTTAGAAAAAATCCACTTTTT
>JAOTRR010000004.1:14068584-14082322 GCA_028570945.1 Gogo arcuatus
GTGTGTGTGTGTGTGTGTGTGTGTGTGTGTGTGTGTGTGTGTGTGTGTGTAAGGATCATTTGATGTGCACTGCGGGTGGCCTGGCTGTTGCAGGTGAAACTAGAGTGTGTTCTGAAGTCTCCTCAGGTGATGTTCCACAGCCTGTCGTCTACACAGACGACTGCAGAAAACTCAGCCACAGTGCTAACTGCATTTTAATGTTATTTAACCAGGCTGTGATAATTAAAACAAGGCATGGCTCTGCTTTTCTCTCTCCTTTTCTTTCTCACTGGCTCTTTTTTGCGAGGGCGATAAGTCTTGTGCTGCCCTCTCTGTGACCAGCCTCAAAGGGCTTTTAAGAACTGGGTCCGGTTTTAATCAGCTAATGACTCTGTGGGAGAGCAGCTATAGATCGCCGGTGAGAAAACCTTCAGCGAAAAAAGGGAGGTAAATAAATTAAAAGCTACTTAAATTCCAGCAGCAACCCAAGAGCATAAATATTCTCCGTCTTTTTTTTGTTCATTGTCTGAACTGGTTTATTTTACGTGTTGGGCTTTATTAGAAGGGATCAGCTGATTCGGCCGTCCCTACTGACTTCATTATGGATTTGCCTGTGGTTTTTCTTCATTCAAAGCTAGGGCAGAAAAACTACACAGAGAATTCTTGAGTCAAGAAGGCCACGATGATGCTATTTTTATTCTTTTTCAAACTGCTTTCGCCTTGTGTGATGGTTTGTCATTACAGCATGATGCTGTTAGGGACACACACACATAGCAAAGCTCATTAAGGTATCCTTTGGCACATGTTTAGCTTATATCTTATCTTTCCTTTTTCTCAGCTGCTTAATTTTTCACCACCCTTTTGTTGAAACCCTTTGTTGTTGAACACAATGGGTATGATTTGCATTCACACTATGTGCATGTTTTTCTTGATATGGGACGTTAAGCTTCTTTCCCTCCTTCAACCAAAACATCTAATTTTCTCTTTTCAACCATGCAGTCCACGGCCAAGTGAAAAGTGATGTCATTAAACGGAGCCCAGCCGTGGCATTTTCGACATTCTGCTAACCAAAACAAAATGCCTTTGACGTTGCAACTTCCAAAAGCGCTGTTCTTAATTATTATTTGTTATGCATGAGCATGACCATTTTGAATTCCCAAAATTCCTGCTGCCTGTGGCTTATTCCAAGACTCTAGTGTAGCTGGCACAGCATGTTGTTTTCACTGGAAGAAAAATAATGCAAAAAAATAGATACAAAATGAGGAAATTATCTCTTGGTAGCTAGCGGAGCAATGGCTTAAAGGATGCAATGATATCAAAGGCTCGTGACATTTCTTTATGATAAACATTCATTCAGCAGAGTGCCCAGCCAGCACAAACCCTCCAGCTGAGACCTGTTATGACAAACAGAACCATAACAATTATAATAAGGGATCTGGGAGAAGAACATGCAATTACATATCGATGAACAAATGCTGCCACAGTGGAGACACACACTCTGGTCCTCACAACAATATCGTATCGAACCAGCCGTGAAAAGAAAATAGCTCATTGTTTATTAACCCTTGTGCTCTGTTTGGGTTAAAAATATGCTTACATAAATGAATTCCCAAAGAAATGTCTGGAGTCCCAAATAAGTGTCTGACGTCTGTACTGGAGCTAGGAGGTTTACACTGATAAAAAGCAAGGGAAGCTAAATACGTATGGCATGCCTAAATCTCTCAAACTATATCAAGTTGTTTTTACATGCTTTCTCACTGTATGATATTTTTCAGAGCTAGTTTGGAACCTGGTATCATTTTTTCTTGTCATTTGTAGTAGCCACTTTATTATAGTGAGGGTTGTGATAGATCTGGAGCCTATCCCGGAAATACGGTGTGAAATGGAAAACTGGAAATGGGAAAACACTGTGGAGGTGACTCTAGAACATCATAGGGGGCCATACATACACAC
The DNA here is from genome assembly GCA_028570945.1 of Gogo arcuatus. NCBI lineage: Eukaryota > Metazoa > Chordata > Actinopteri > Siluriformes > Anchariidae > Gogo > Gogo arcuatus. The sequence continues at coordinate 14,070,517 of JAOTRR010000004.1, forward strand.
ATTCACACCTAGAGGAAATTTTGCATCGCCAATACACGCAATGAGATGTTTTGGGGAAGTGGGAGGAAACAAGAGAACCCTGAGGAAACGCACACAGACACAAGGAAACAGTAACCTGAGCTCAGGATTGAACTGGGGAACCTGGTGCTGTCAGGTGGCAACAATGTTTTACTGCACCACTGTGCCGCCTGGCTTGGCCAATAATATGATTTCTATATGTTTTAAATGTTGTAATATGGATTTATTCTTTTATTTCTTGAAACCTTTTAAGCACACACTGTATTGCTGAGCCAAACAATGTCCCTTAAAAGGGATTTTGTAGTCTATGTATTTCCACAATTAGCCTTTTGTGGCAGTGGGGACGTGATCGTGTGTCGGCTGTGGGCGGCAAGGAGTGAGGTAGAACCGGCAGATAACGTGATGAGTTTCACCTGTTTCTCATCACTGGCAATTTATTTATGTGTGTCTCTTGTGCTCTTGCAGACAGAAGCCAGTAAAAAGAGAGAGAGAACTGAGCAACCTAGTGCCGTGTGTGTGTGTGTGCGCATGCGTGTGTGTGCCTAGACAAAGTCGCTGAAAAAGCAAAAGTAAACTGAGAATAAATGCACCTTGTGTTGTCACAAGCCTGTCTCCCAGTTCCTCATTTCCCGACCTACTAGATTGTTACACCTTTATATTGCTAACTACCAAGACAAAGTATAGTGTGTGAGTCAGTAGCAGGAAAGGATGGCATACTTGATTAATTCCAATAACAGTTCAGAGCCAAAAGTAGCTAACCTATATTGCTCACACACCCACAAGCATCTTTAAACACACACACGCACGCACACACGCATACATGCGTGCACACACACACGCCCTGCACTTCTAGTCCTATTTGTGTTATTCAATTAGTGGGTGCTGGCAGGCTGTGATTGATTTGTTTTGCAGGATCGACTGCATGGATGTTTTTCTTGCATAGGCGGAACTGATTAGATGGAGAGAAAGACAGCCTGGAGAAATGCTCCTCTTTCCTTGCTCTCAATTCTTGGTATCACTTTATCCGTAAGCTCTACAGTCCTCTCATTTTCATTTGACTAATATATAGTACTATATATAGTATATAGTATACAGGAGTAATTTGTATGTATACATGCTCAAAAGTGCACCTTGAAGGCCTCCAACATGTGGCCAAGTGCGCACACACATAACCAAGCATTCACAATCAAGCAGACATACAGCACACACACACCCATACATGCTTGACGCCAAGGTCATTAAATGTGAGAGCAGCAGCATGAGGCTGGACAATGTGATTGTTGTCATGTTCCATCTGCTGGCTTGTAATGCTCTCATAAACTCAGCAGTGATGTGCAGCGACCCCAAACCAATTAGCATACTGTCTTCCTGTCATTCGAACAACACTTGAGCCTGCTCCCTAAAAGCAGTTGGTCTTTCTAGCAAGATTGTTAAAGGAGGCGCCACACACCTGATCTCTGTACTACACAAAACTACCTTGCATATTCCTGATACACCCGGCAGCTACATCACCACCCTGCTGCATAAGAAAGGCTTCCTTAGTCTGGGCCTGTTGGCTCTCGGCAAAATCCCCTTTATGGCCCTCTAATCCCATTATGCAAATACAGAGTTCATAAGTCACTCTGGTTTTTGTGAGCAACACTATGATTTATGTCCTGCTTTTGGCCAGGCATTAGGGATACTGCTGCTGGTGTGTGCAGAATACAAGAGCTTTAGCTTGTGTTGTTTCACTGGGGCATTCCATGCAAATCCGCAATCTATGCAGGATATTACAGGTGTAAAGCAATAACACTATCTGTATCTGTATGTGGGTGTAGCCTAAACTGAAATGTTTTTTTTTAAATTAAACTCATCATACCCATATGTTTAACATAAAATAAACAGCAAGGTCAGAGCAAAAATGCACACCTACCTGCTCCCTGTGAAGAAGAATGTCAGTAAAGTAGAAGATTTACATCACAACATTCACCAAATTAAGACCTAAATAACCTTAATGAGGGCATGACGCTGTCCTGTAAGCCATCAGGGTGAAGATCATTTCCTTAGTTAGTGCTAGTGCATTTCCCATATTTTCAGACAATAAGTCAAATATAAGACACATCTGTTTAAAATCAATATTGCTTCAAGTCACATCAACGTTCCATACATTTTTTTTATTATAGTCTATAATTGGTTTATATAGGTATAATCTACTTTCATTTTTGGCCCATTTGTGTTGCCATAGTTCAATTCTATACAGGTTGCTAAGCTGAAGGCTTTACTACAGTCCTGATCTTAACCCTAAATGTTTTTGTAATTGAATATTTATTTGGTTTTACTGTAATGTAAGTAGCATACAAAGATCCAATCAGGAATCCAACAGATGTAATATAATACCCACCACTGCCTTTCCATCTTTTCATACATCTCATACATGCCCTCTCCACTCACTACAACCACATGTGCTGGTAATAATAACAAAGGAATATCATTACTTCATCACTCTATCGTTACTTAGAATAGTTGTCCTACTGTAAGTGCTGGAGTAGCACTGTAAATGCAGTACAGTATATACAGTAGCACACATACCACAGTTCTGGCAGTTCTACTGTAAAGACACTAACAAATAAGAAGATTCCAATTAGACTAATGCAAAACATTAGACATGTACATATGTTTGCTGTATAAGCCCTAGTATCTGCTTGAGGACAAAGTAACGTATTGTAGTCTTGTATTCTTCTTCTTCTTATTATTATTATTATTATATAATACAGTATGTTGTGGACATGGGCAAAGCACACAGTGGAAAACAAGGAAATTCAGCAGAACTCTTACATTATTCCATAGTTTTCTGAAATCATTTATTTTATTTATGCATTTCACTAGGTGCATGCTCGCTGCCTGAGCTGGTCCAAGGTATATTTACATACATAATGTGGGCACTGAGCCAGCGCAGGACAACAGACCCCTCATTAACCTGGTCTCCCAAAACTGCAAATGTCACAGTGTAACACAAATATCTTTCTCAGCCTCACCCTGCCAGTCACCAGAGAACTCACATATTGTGGGGTAAACAAACAGAAACATGCGTGCACGAACACACACACACACACACACACACACACAAATAGACAAAACACAGACATCAAAGGACATGTCTGAAAATGGAGGAAAGTAAAACAACACACAGATAGAGAATGTGTATTGACGAGGAAAAGAAGAAGAGAGCTAATCATCATTTAGGATTCAGAAACAGACATTAGTTGGTGAGTAAATCAGGTTAAGCATGTGGTTTGGGATTAGTATCTTACCTCGAATAGGAGTACCCACTGGAAAGAGAGATACAAGTGAAAAGCACAACAGTTATTATTAGAGAGTGGGTGAGTAGCTCTTATCATACTGCCTTTGGATTTTGATATTGTTAAAAATTGTTAGAAAGCAAATCAAATCTAATCATTAATTGAGATATAAAGACCTCCCATGGCTGGGCTGGAGCTTTTTCTCTTTTTCTCTTCTTTTCTCTCTGATCTTCCCTTATCTCAGCCTCTCCCAAAACCACACATTAAAATGAAACTAAGCATAAGGCAGCCTGAGACCTGTTCAGTGCCAGACTTATACACAGGCTAACCTGGGCTGTAAAAGTGGCCCACAAATTAATCAGAAACTATAATATTTAGGTTGTTTAGTCCAGTGATCGGAATATTATCAAATAGTTATTGCCGCTGGCTTGTTCAAGCTTAATACTTTGTTGTAATAGGTTCTTTGATTTGTTCAGGTGTATGTTGGTCATATTTGGCTTTTGTGTTTATTGGTTTAGGTTTTGACAATGGGAGGGAATGCAGGTGCAGTCATGTGGACTTTTGATATTAGCTAGATACTAGCTAGCTGTCTTCATATCAGAATAACATAAAATACATATTTCTACATGTTTTGAACGAGCCATCAAAAAACATAACCAACTGATTCGGAGTTAGTAGAATATTTTCTCTGAATACACTCCGGGTGTCTGTAATCGACAAGTTAGGGACTGTCGCTAATAGATCGCTAGTAGATCCAAAACTATTTGCAGCACACAACACCCAGTAGCTGGTCTGTTAAACCTCATATTTGTATGAGCATGTAATGTATTTTTAAATATCTATTTTAAATAACTAAAGAAATAGAAAAATGTTAATCAGATAGTATGACTGGCTGAATATTTGCTCTTATGTCATAAATTGTCTGCTGATCGCATGTCACTGGGATATTATTGTAGCTACTGATTTGTGTTATAGCAGCCTTGATATATGCATTGTGAATGCATGTGGTTAAAGTCTTATAACCAGGTACAAGACTCAATGAAACATCTAGGTGTAAAGGTATCTAAATCAAATAGAATAAAAGCCGCAATATTGATCACTCTAATTAGGCGTTTGTAGCATACAGCAAATATCTGTATTCCAGTTAATACTGGCACTGTTTGAGCTTTTCATCTACATACTGAAGGAATCCTCTGACCATTTGCTAAAATGTTATGTTCATTCATGTTTTGTCTCTGAATAGATCATATTTCTCATTCCTTGTGTCTTGGTATGATACATCTCAGAACACACCAAGGTCAGAGGTGATAACACTCTCTGGCTCAGACTGCATCTCTCTCTTCTCCCTCTCCCTGCTCTCTGCATAAACTTGCCTCTCAATTTTGAAATGGAACTGTTATAGGCTTTCTGAATTTATACTTCTGCTAGTGAAAAATCTGATCTGAAAAGCACGTAAATAAACATCCAGAATCTGAAGCTCAATCCAGTCTCCTGTACAATGACTCCTCTTTGCCAAATTTCTAACAATAATTAAAGGGTTTACTCTCCAAGTGCTACTGCATTTAATAATTCATCATTTAGACATCCATTAGTATGAGAGAACAGCCAGCTAATAAGTACAATACAAAGATTTCATAGAGCGATTGTTTTATATTCGTATTACTTTATTTCTATTCCATTCTTTTGGATTTATCTGTGGTACTAACAGTGACAAAACTTACAAAACTCCAGGTGATCAGAAACTTTTGATTGACACTACAAGCTAAGAGAAATTGTGTGTGTTAGTGGAAGAGGCTGAGGATAAAGATGAACTGAATCACTTCCCCAGTCCACACCTCAGAGACCTCACTTGTTGGTCCTGATCTTTGGTCTACTCAAGCTCCCAGCACACTTGAACCAGGTAAACAAGAGTTGCAGAATTTGCACTACCTGGCTCAGGTGTATTTGAAACTGGATTTAAAAAATTGTGTGGACTTTGGATGTTCCAGAAGTCAGGATTGAAACTCTGCACTCTGCTTTTTTGCTTTTTTTAGTTGGTTTCTATCTCACCCAAGTATAATTTCTGACAGTACAATAGTTTGGCAAAACAAACAAACATCTGAAAACCAATTAAAACCTACAGCTAACAATTTCACAGTGTCTATGTCTGTGACGTATATTGTAGTGTATTTCTCTTGAAAATTTACTGATATTTAAAGACTGAATTTTGCACCATAACCCCATTCACTATTCCACATTCTATCTCTTTAGAGTAATGCTCATCCTGATTTTGCTGAGTGACCGGCGTCTTTGGGCTGAAACATTACATTTGACCAACCAATTTTTTCTTCTTCTTTGCCCTGTAGGCCAATTGGCCTGTCAGGCTGTCTGCATCTATCGCATGCACACTTCACCTACTGCCAACTTGCTAGGCCTGTCGCAGCTTCCCCATATACACAACCATTCACACCTATGGGCAATTTAGAGTAGCCAATTGACCTAACTGCATGTCTTTGGACTGTGGGGGAAACTGGAGCACCCGGAGGAAACCCACACAGACAGGGGGAGAACATGCAAACTCCACAAAGAAAGGCCCCTGTTGGTTGCAAGGTTCAAACCCGGAACTTTCTTGCTGTGATGTGACAGTGCTAACCACTGCACCACCATGCCACTGACCAACCAATAGCAAGCTTAATCATGTGACATCACTAATAATTTTCTGCTTACCATAATATTGGTTTTATTTACAAATTAAAGCAGTTCACATCATGTTAGCTAGCATGATAGCAAACTCGTCAGGTATGTAATGTCAAACAGCTACTACTGGAGAGGAAACATTAAAGCTAACTTAGCCAAGTTAACTAGTTACCTGGATAACATTAGCACGGTGCTACCTTTAGGTACGTGCCTAGCTTAGCTAACATTGTGTAGTTAAAACCAGTATTTTAAGTTAAGCACTACACAGAGGTGATAAAAAGAAAGAAAAACAGCTAGCGGCAATGTCATATAATCAAGTTTTCTCATACTCCTACCCTTGCAGACCCAGAGACATACGTCACTTAGAAAAATCAGGACATGCTAGCTTCATAAGATAAAGCTCCTTCAGCTCCATTATGCCTCAGCCACAAAGAGATCATTACTGTACCGCAAAAGATGTTTTGCCTGCTTCTCAGATGACTCCATTAGCAATCCTTTGAGTTTCAAGGAATTGCACTTTCAGACCTAGAGTAGGTTAGATAACATCTGGGTGTTAATAAATCTCAGCCATACGTAGGTCAGAAAATAACAGAAAGAGCTGCCTGTAGTGTAGAAACAAGGCATGGACCTGTAAGTGAAAAGTCGTATGTTCTTTGGCAATGGTCTGCGAGAATGGGCTTCGTGTAGCATTTATACCTCACCTTACATTTCAGTAGCAGTGAACAAGAACACAGGACCTTGTTTTTCCTGCTGTGTGTTAAATTATGAAGTGGAAGATCTATCACTCAACATGTGATAAGACTTATAGCACTAATTTTGAAAAGCAGGCAAAACATTTACACTTAAAACTTTTATGGCTTGGTTTGAAGGAATCAGGAAGATTGTTAAGGTTGAGGTTAGAGATCTGTTAGACTTAAAGGGCTTCAGAGGCTGCAGTGTTAATCATTTTTTTAGGTTAGAGTCAGAGTTAAGCTTAAGGTTAAGATTGAGGAGTACTAGCTCAGAGTTAGGTGAGGTTAGGCTGAGGTTAGGCTAAGGTTAGAGCTTTAAGTTTAATTAAAAGGTTAATTGTTAAAGGCTGAGGTATGGTCATTACTTGAGAATGACAAAAGGAAGAGTAAATGCAAAACAATGGAGATAATGGATGCATCACAGATGTCTAAACTATCTGTATAACAAGCATTCTTGGGTTTAGGTTATTTATCCTGAAAAATGAAAGGAAAATGAAATGTTTACGAAAAGTCACGCTAAAGAAAGTCTCCCTCCAGCACTAAAAAATGACTTTAGCATTATGTGGCAGTCCCAGTTTTCTCCTTACAGCAAAATTCACACATTGTCTCAAAAAAAGCAAGAATTCTCCATGCTAAGGTTCCTTAGGAATCTCAGAGAACCACAGCCTATGCCCTCTGGAATTTTAGAAGGCAATTAGCTGCCATTTCCACTGCATCTTTGCTCAGAAAACCCACACAGGATAGGGCAGGGGAAAGAACGATCTGACCGTAGCATCTGTCCATCTGCATGGCTGGGACTCAGATTGGGCTCGAGGCCATGTACTTAGCCCAGGCAAGGCCACAGTGACCTTACCAGCTCCTCCGCTGAGACAAATCTCTAGTCCTCTGTTCTCTGCATGCTTGTTCTGACTGTCGCCCAATACAGTTGTCTAGTGGACAGTGCTGACATGCACTTTGTAAAACTATAACTCACATTTTGGTTGTGAGCAAGCAACAGACTGTTTAGGCCTAAAATAAGAACAGGAGAAGCTTTATTGAAAGATAAAGCACATGAGCCCTCCTTCTGTAGTGCCTGTTAATCTCCAGCACCTGACAAAGCCAGTGAGAGCTGAGGTTTGGAGCCATGGGTACAGCATAGGGGGAATATCAGGCTGTCTTCAAGTGTCAGCCATGTAAATAACATGACTGTATGCTGTATGCACTTGAATCAAGACATTACTCACAGCATTAAGCTTGAGCCCAGTATGTTGGTCTTTATTTATGGACCATTTTTGGTGGCACTTAGGCACTACTCTTAGAATCTTTAGGTGTTGGTGTGGTGTTTTATTGTCCATGCATTGAAACTTTTTGGGTACTGGCTCAGATAATCCTAGGAGATGGCCAACCCTACAAACAGATAGGTCTGGACCTGATTTTCTCATGGCCAGTGAAAGAAACCAGCAGAAAAGCAAATTCGTCTTCCTGCTACTTTCTTACTGGTTTTCTCTTGAGCTCCTGGCTTCAGTTTTTATGGTAGGGAGTTGATGACTGTCCACACAAGGACAAGCGCCATAGATCACTTCAGAAGGCCTTAGGGACCTGGACAGACTTGCCTCTAAGGGACTAAAAAAGTCTATAAAAACCATACACACAACCATCCTTAAAAAAAGATATAGGAAAAAAACCTCTCTCTTGCCCTCAGTCTGTTTTGGAGCAGAGATTAAAAGTAGCGGAGTGAAAGCTGAGGAGATTGGCTGGAAATCATATCTGGAGAGCGGGAGGGCCGTTGCAGGCCTTTTTCTCATCATCTTAAATCCCTCAGGCTGTGAGAAGGCACTCGATCAACACACACAGCATCTTGGTAGAGTTGGTGAGCCATAAAAAGTAAACAGCAAGGGCTAACTAGCCCCTCGCTGCACTCTGGAAGTCAGGATCTGCTTTAGAACAAAAACAATCATGTAAAGAAGAAAAAAGTTTCACTTGAAAGCCAAGTGGATGATATGGAGCCAGACCAGGCCTAAGATTTAGACTTAAGCTCCAAGGTGTTATTCTGCCAGGGCATGGAGAGTTAAGATAATACTTGGCTTTAGCAGGAGGAAAATCTCAATCCAGTGCAGGCTAGGAGACCAGGGCCTTGAGCTGCAGAGCTCCCAAAGATTGATGAGTGCAGGTTAAGGATTTTTATAGTTGATGTGGGCACTTGGTCAGCAGAGACCACATGTATACGGGAATGTTTTTTGAAAACATAATTATTTTTTGCTCATAATATTTGGCATCCCATCCACATCAAAACAGCTTTTTTTGGGTCACTGAAAATCAATCTTTTTGTACCGAGCCTCCAAAATGGAGAAATTTTAAGACTCTGTTTTAACTGTTTTCAAGTGTATGGGAAAAATGTATGTTTTTGAAAACACTGATGTAACAGCATGAACCTGTGCATGCTCGGTGCAGTTTTGCGTTTGTGTAAGAACGTCATTTATCCTGGCTAATAAACCAGGTTGTTACTTTGTTCGCTGTAATTTCTTTTTTTGATCATTTGTTTGCAATTTAATTTTCCTTTGTTTTATTATTATACCTTTGTGTGGAGGTGCCAGAATATGATACGTGTTGTACTGCTGCTCTGGTGGTATAAACTGTACTACAAACTGACATTTTGGATAAAAGTGAACACTTTGTCTTCACGCAGTAGTTACGCAATAGTTCCACCTCATCAGTCCACATATATGAATCATTACGTTTATCAATTTTCATTTTAGAACTTTTGACCAACTGCACACTTGATCAGGATAAAAGTAGCAACTGAAGATGAATGAATGAATAAATGAATTAACTTTTGGCCAGGGTTGTGTTTTTCTGCATTTGACCTTTTCTGTTGCTCAATATGCAACTCAACGTTATTCTTGAAGCTTCTGGCATAACAGTTGATGACATACTATTGCCACCTACTGAGAGTGAGTGTTTGTAAATTGCTTTTGCAATTTTGTGTGATCGGATATACTTTTAATATTCTGTCATTTTTAAACAAAGGCTAAAAACTGTGTTTTCAAAAACATCCATACATGTGTGGACAGGACTTGAGAACGCAACACATACTCTCATCTGTGGCTTAGATCTTTCTTTATTTCCGTCGAACGAAATTTGTGCATTGCAAAGCTCAAGTCAAGGCAGGTGTTCGGCTTTTATCAATATCTAAAATGAACAAAAGGATGAAAGTTTTTTGTTGATATAATACAGAGAACAGTTATGTTAGCGGGGCAGGAGATGAAAAAGAAAGGTGGAGGACAGGGGAAAGAGAGGTAAAGGAACGGTCATGCACTTCGAAAGCACTTAAAATGCCATCTGCTGCAGGGACAGTGGGCAGCTGGTGGGCCCAAAGAGACACTTACCAAAAGCTTCTGAAAAATGACAAAGAATAGAAAAGAAACAGAAAAAGGAAAAACAGAACAGTAGATTTTAGGGTTGGTATTACACACACACCTGAATCCAAAAGGTTTTGGTAGGGACCAGCCTTTCTTGCTCTTGCTGGACAATATTAAAGTTTACTTTTCTTAATATTCATAGTGCCAAAGTAGAAATGTCTGACACTTTTTAAATCTCTAAAAGGTCTAATGATTTTCAGCATACTGTTTTTGATACATATTGCATATAAGCAAACAGTTAAATCAGTTTACAGTTAAATCAACTGTTCTTAATAAAGTAATCACAGCAAGAAAGCAATTACAGTCAGCCATTTTAGAAATATATGGCTTTTGAAAGTGTCGTTTTAACAATGACTGCTGCTGATATTAGAAAAAAAAAACACTAATATAAGTTTAGTTTAGTTATAGTTTATAAAACTAAAAATATAGTTCAGCAGTTTTTCATGTAGATTGTACCAGTCATTTAGATTTTCAAATTCAGTATTAGCCTTTTTCAGTATTAGCCGTTAACTTTAAATACAAATGGCTAGAGTAGTTAAGTTTATGCTGTTGGAAAACAAGTGGAAAAAAGTGAATGCATCAGATCACAATTTTGACTGACACAGACAAAGCAAACAACACAGAACATAAAAATGAAGACTGTTTGAGACACAACAACACAGCAGACCTGTAAACAAACCCACGCACAGGTGAAGACAGAGGACGCACACAGGTGGGGAGCTCTCAGAGCTGCAGGGGGAAGCCATGTTAATACCTGAGGCAAATGTCTTTCAAGCAGCTTAATTGCAAGCAAACTGCAAGAAACTACAGCTTTACCATTAACCCATTAGGAGCATGACCCATTTTTGTAGTAAACAGTTACCTTCTCAATATATTTGTTACTGATGGTCAGTTGTGTGGCCTAAAGAATGCCACCTACATTAAATGTAGCATCACATAACAAACATTAAATAAAAAATCAGAGGGTGGTGATCTAATGACCAACACATCTTTCATCCCGAGTGCCTCTGCCTACGTTCTGTCCTCACAGAGAGAACTGAAAAGGATTTGTACACTAGCGCTGTGCTCAGAGCTGATTATTCATGTAGGTGATACTTCCAGTGAGGCCACACTGTACATAACTGTGAATCAGAAAATATAGCGACTCACCATGTGGGCAGCTTCTGTATTTAGTCCTTTTTAACCCCTGTGTTCTACTCAGATCAAAGGCTGTGTTCACATTACCAGGTTGATATCAGGTGACACAAATCAGTGACACACATCTAATTTTTTTTCCGGATTGTGCAGCCAAAAATCCAAGAAAAAAAAGAGAAAAAAGGAATTTGTACAAAGAAACTAGTAATGTAAGTGTAGCTAATAACCCAGTTAAACCTTTAATAAAGTAAGGGTCAAACTGAACGTTTTTTTTTACAGTTGCAGTCAGAAGTTTACATACACTCATCATGGACATGAATGTCACGGCAATATTGGGATTTCAAAGATTTCTTTGAATTGTTCTTTTTCTGGAGAAGAATTATTGTACAACGTAAATCTTTAATAGAAAAAAGAGAATTTCATGCACAAGTTTTAATTTATTTTTATTTTAAAATTATACATACAGGGTCAAAAATAAACATACACTCACATAGATGATTAATTGTGTGGTACTGTAAGTTCCAAAATGTCTTTTAACTTGCCAAGGTCTCTTAACTTCCTGTTAGTGATC
>JAOTRR010000004.1:14089522-14102919 GCA_028570945.1 Gogo arcuatus
TGTGCGAGAGTACATGTGACAAAAATAAAGGCTTCGGCCTTGGTTCTTCTTCTACTAGTGGGGAGGGAAGTGGTGGCTCAGTGGTTAAGGTTTTGGGCTACTGATCGGAAGGTTGTGAGTTCAAACACAGCACAGTCAAGCTACAACTGAGTCCTTGAGCGAGACCCTTCAAACTGCTCTGCTCAGTTGTATCCTGTCTCAGTTGTAAAGCTGAGTGCACAGTACATGACATTTTTTTTTCCCTCTTGGGCTCTCATTTACGGTTTCTCAGCAATGTTCTTGCTACTAGTCTTAGTGGGGCTCACACACATTAGAATGTCAAACATGCTTAAAAAAATCAGAGCCTTGGTGACAGCTTGCATATTGAGAAAATCATGTTGCTGAACTGCTACACAAATAGTCATCACAAGAGTGCACAGCAAATAGTTGCCAAGCTGAAGCTGGGATTGTTGCTGAGCCCCAAAATTAGTCTGCAACAAGGAAATTGAAGCTAAAATTGTGTAGTGTGCACTCTGCTTTAGTCACTTTGGTTAAAAGTGTCAGCCAAACAAGTTAAATAAATGCAAATATATACACCTCTAGGTGCAAATATATACACCTCAGACAAAGGAGGTGTAGACACAGGTACGAAGAATAGTGGAGGTTTTATAGAAGTAGAAAGTGAAATCTCAAGCTGAGTGGAAACCAGAAAGGGTTGGCTGGGCTAGGTCATTCTCCAACAAGCTGCCCTGAGATGAGATGAGAAGCGTTGAGCAAACAAACTCTGAGGTGATGAAGAGAGATGTGCAGAGATGTTCTGACAGCCTGTGTATTAAGTGGCTCCCACCAGAGATCCTTTATCGGCAGTGACTGAAATGTGTACACTCGGAGTGAAGTTCCTGGAAGCTCTTGGAAAGGCCGTGGGATTTGAGATGCTGTCATAGATAGGTCTGTGAGGCTAAGCTCTTACTTCTGAAGAAATGGAAATCACAGTTCACCTCACTAACTGGGGTCACTCAAATAGTTTATGGAAAACCCGTCTGAGTTGTTCTCTTCACAACTTACAAGGAAAAAAAAGCCCTGTAACTGAATTAAGGCGAGAGCAACCTAAATGTATCAATTGTTGTTTTCCATAAATCACATTAGTGACCTTAGTAAATTAGGCTCGTAGGACTTTAGAAACATAGATAGAGCGCACATTGCTTAAAGCACCTCTCTGTCTTCTGTCAGAAAGCAAAACAAGAACATCTTTAGTTTATTTTTATCCACTGAAGTTCCTTTGTTGTACTTTGCCAGTTCCTAAGAGGCATGCTGCATGAGAGACAAGGGACAAGACCTGGTCACTAAATCTTAACAAAAGCTAAAGCAAGCAGTACACAATGCCAATAACGGCATTTCCTTTCCGGCTATTTCCATCTCCTGTGTTGTTTTATTTGGACCACAAGAGTGGCAAAGTACATACTGTACAAAACCATAAAATTACATTTACAAGGATTAAAACAATGGCATGCCTTATGAGACTTTTACAGAGTCAAGATTTTCTGGTAATAATAATAATAAAAAACAAAAAACAGGAAATGCCAGGAAATGGAGTCTTACTTTTCTTGTTGTTGTTTTGCCAAATCACAACAAAAGGCTTGCATTATTTAAAAGACAAGACAGAGGGTGCGTGGGCAGGTGCAACATCTCATGAAAAATAAAGCCGTTGGCTCAGTTTTTTTTTTTTTTAAGATAACTGTCTTGTCTCCAAGCTGTGGACCAAAAAGCTTTGGTATTAGAGAAAAAGCACTTGGATTCAAGCAATTGCCACAATGCGAACAAGTCCAATCCCCTCCTTGCTCAGTAAAAATACATAAATGTAGAAACAATAGTCCAAAAGCACTGAAAGTGCTGTATCCAAACATTAGCATTTAACTCTGTGCTTTTAGTCAACAGCAATTAATCCTATAATAACAGGGTTGCTCCTACACACAGAGTAAAAGAGCAAATATAAAGCCATTCTGGGGGTAAATGGAAAAACATCTGAATGGCTATAATTGCTGATAATTGCTAAGAAGCCATTAGACAAAGGAGTGAAGTGTGGCCTGGGCTTGCACCAGGAAGCACTGAATTTATTTACATGTACATACCAATGAGCAAGTGGAATGACAAGAACCTCCAGTAGCATGTGGAGAAGAAGCTGAGTGCCTCATTTTGTTTGACTTCTGAGTTTTGGGTACATTCCATCCCATTTGGGACTGCTCCAATCAGCTGTCAGCAAGCACTGTTCCTGGGCTAGAATGTGCCTTAAGCAAATATGGTGGCAGTGCTTTGCTTTTTACCTGCAGTGAATAACGTGGCTGTTGGGCAAAACATGTTTTCAGCAAGATGCTTGCAATAAAAAAATTATAGTTGGAAGGAAAGTAAAATTCAGTGTTTGTGGAGCGGATGTTAATCTTTCCTGCTCCAGCGCTAAAGCTGCCTAAAAAGGGGAGAGACACAGCAGGCACTAGCCTGAGTTCATCATGCCCTTTAAGGGCAACAACTTGTTCTTTAAATATTAACAGATGCCCCTTGCAGTAGTCAGACTGCAGTAGTGCTCCAGGAATGGGGTGCTCAAGGAAAATCTGGTTTGAAATCATATCATCTTCTTTTTCAAATCATATTCATTCACAAGGTAAGAAAATATGTGTCACTCCAGCTCTTCTTTATTCATGAAAAGTACCCATATAGGACTGCCACTCAGTCCCAATCTCCCACTAGTCTTGTTATTGAGCTCTTATTTTAAGTCCCAGAGCATCTATGCCTAACCTCCTTCACCTGTCCCACTGCCACAAGCAATCACTGCAAATGAAACACAAAGGCTGAGCAAGCCCATTTCTCCTAATAAAAGCAGGGCTGGGTAAGAGACCTGAAGCAGGAGTCTATAGTCTATGTTGTCAGTGGCAGGCAATCAAACAGCTGAGCACTTCTTTTTGTACAGAAGGCTTATACAACCTGATCGCTCATTTTAGTGTGGGAAGGAATCTAGAGAACAATCTACACTTTTATCCCAACTTAGAAAGCTACCCTGACCTTGTCTTAATGCCTCTCTCTCTCTCCCTCCCTCCCACATTGCCTTCTCTTGCTTTTTGGTTGCCTCGAAAAAGGGGTGTACAAGGTTGACCTACTCGAGCAGGCATTGCATGAATTGTTGGTCTTGCATGAATTGTCTGAGGAGAATGTATGTCCCCAGAGATGAGGCTTTCAGCCATTTATCTGCCTCACTGCTCCTAATGCACAATGACGCTTGATTACTGCTTCCAAGGTTCCCAGGTTCAAAGGATTGGGGGACTCATAAGCTCATTAAAAATTCTGTGGGTAGCTCTTTCTGAAAACCCACTGTGTTCTGTATGAGAAAACAGTTCTAACAAACCATCATTTTCTCTCTGAAGGAAAAGAAAACTGAGTGAGAGCTACAGACCCAATTTGAGCTCCATCAAAAGAAAAACTTTTGACAATCTTCGTGACGCACTGAATTGATGTATAACTCACTTCAGGTTTAACATAGTGTTCATAAAGCCATGTTATTAATAACAGAATTCACAGGTTAAAAATGCAACAATGTGCTAACTAGCCTTGAAAACTAGGCAGTGGTGGATTTAGGTATGGGTGACATGGGCAGCTGCCCAGGGCGGCATCTTGACGGGGGTGGCACAGGGCGCCGGCACAAAAAAAATATCCAAATTTTGAGATTTATGCAATCGGGTTTCTATCGCTCATTTGCACATCACATTAATGATATCATGTCGCCATGTGGGTCAATCAACCTGTCGGAGTGGTACCCTGATTCTAGTTTGTGAACCAGGCAGCCAGGCTGCTTCCTGGTCTCCCGCTCAGAAGTACGAGATGGGGAGGGAGGGAGGCAGTGATAGGTTGACCTATGACCTCATAGGGGGTAGAGGGAGCAGGGGGAATCTACTAAATAGCGTACATAGTACTAATGCAGAGTACAGTCAGTCACACTACGAAA
This sequence comes from Gogo arcuatus, assembly GCA_028570945.1. Taxonomy (NCBI): domain Eukaryota; kingdom Metazoa; phylum Chordata; class Actinopteri; order Siluriformes; family Anchariidae; genus Gogo; species Gogo arcuatus. The sequence goes on from JAOTRR010000004.1 coordinate 14,093,493, forward strand.
TGCTACCAAATAAACCACAATTCACTCATAATACTGTGAATATGTAGTTTCACAGAAATATTGTTGCATTTTTCTGGTTTTTGTGAAATCGTTAAGAATAATATAAAACCTATCTGCACACAAGGTGAAGTGGTTTGGTCTTGACTCTTGGTTGACAGTGTTGGGTAATGGGTAATGTAGTGATGCTCAAGTGCCAAATCAACACAAATAGATAAGAAAAGAGTTAGAGTCAGCCATCAGGCACCCAGTTTAAGAGAGAAGTGCGGGTTTGCCCAGAGCACCATCCAAGCTAGAACCGCCACTGAAACTAGGTGCACACAGATGATGGCTCTGCCTTAGAACCAGAAAGTGCTTCCACTCACCTCGCTGGAGTGGTTTGATGCTGCAATGGTGCCTGAACCCAGTATCTCACTACTGCCAATTATCCCTTTGCAGAAAGCAGGAAGGCATGTCATCATTAGCAGCAGCAGTAAAAAAAAAAAAGTATATAAAATGCAGAGCATGCTCAATGTGATGCAAATCCCTCTGCCCATGGAATGAGCCACCAGACAGATGCAGAAGCAGACACGCAATATAAATAGACATCAATTTCTAAATGACTAACTTCCATTTTGAAATAGTACACTTGCAATAATGGATTTCCTGGTGACAGAGTCCATAGATTTCTGGTAGATCTTAAGTTTGCTAAACAAATGCATTTTGCAGCAGGGAGCAGCTGAGCCTGTGGGCCTGGGAATTGGCTTGTTTATGAGTGCGGGATGCAGATAATACACCGGGCAAATACAGCAGTGTGCGTGATAATACCAGCTCAGATCAGCCTTAATCAAATCCACCTGGATGCAAGCTTCCTCCTCAGAGAGCGGTACCGTTTTCCATCTCTATCTCTTGTGCCTTCATTGCTTCCCAGCTCATGTTTCCATAGTTACAATGGGGGTTGGCAGGGAAGGAAGGGAATGGTGATGGGTGGCTTTCATTCTGTCTTTCCCTCTTTCTTGCTTAGTACCCCCTCGAGAAATACAAGCAACTATTGGGGTTGTCACTTTGCTAAGTCAATCAGCATCAAGAGATCTTCCGTCGACCTGCACATGGGTAACAACCCGTAAGGGTCATGATTAATACAGCTGCTGGTGTGTGGTGGGTATCCCTGGAGGCACAGAATTAGCACATCACCAGAAAGCACCAGGAACCAAGAAGGCAGGTTTCAAGGTTTCAGCTTACATTTACAGTGAACAATCTTGAAAGTGGGTTAGATACATAATATATTCAAATTAGCTTGAAAGCACATCCTGTTTCATTTATTTTAGTGGAGTGGAAAGAAGGGAGGGAATTGTGACTGTATGCATGTCAACATTATGTTTCAATTGAGCTCCCACTGCAGTAAAAATGGGGAAGGAAAACTCATTAACGTATTGGTGCCAACATGGCAGGCACAGCATCTTCCACTCTTCCATTTGTGCACACTACAGCATATCTCAAAAACACGACCTGTGATTATGCTAGCTAGTCACATGAGTCACTGCTAATTACAGACCTTTATTGACAAAGCTAAGATCAGCCATCGACAAACAGATTAATGCTAGAGAGGCTGAGGACTGCATCAGTTATGCAGGGAGACAGGAACAGTTTTAGTTCTGGAAAACAGTCTCTTACCATGAACCAAAAAAATTCTCCTATCTCCTATGAAATGGCTTGAGAGCCGTGGTTTGATTCCTTAGTTTGACATAAGTGCTTTTGAAACAGGAAGTCAGAGTGATGCCATGTTGATGGGCTTGACTGATTTACACAACAACCAATAGTGATTGAGATACACCACACCCCTGCTCAATCTAAACAAACTAACCAGTAGCTTAGCAAACTAGCTAAATCTAGAGAATATTGAAGAGTGTCTTTTTCTCACCACCACCTTCACCCCACCTGTCCACTTTCTTAACCAGATGATGTTTAGAGAAGGCAATAGTGTGCTGGCAGTCACACAGCCAAAAACACACCAGCCATGTTTGCTGCTAATGAGCTGCTACTGTACAGCAACACATCCCTGGAGGTGGGACATATACATTCTAGAGTGCATTTAATTGGATGAACAAAAGACTCATACTTGAGTACTCATACTCGTACAAGACTCAACGTGAGTCATAAAAGTTTTTTAAATAATTTTGCTGGAAGCGAAAAAATATAAAATTAAAATGAGAATATCTCCAAAACTATTTTTGCCTCTCTTTTTTTTCAGATATACTATCATCATATTGGTGTCCATAACATTAAGGAATATGTACAAAAAAAGCTCTGAAACACTTATCTGGATTTCAGGGGCACTTTAAATATCACAGTTACTCTCTTCCATACCAGTATTTACTGCATATAGGACCTTGACTATAGATTCTGATTTACCAGAATCAGTGAGGAAGGGAAGGAAAATGTGTGAGAGGAAACTGGCCCTTCAGCAGGGAGTGTGGTTTTTTTTTTTATTACAAAAAGTCTGCAGGTAAAATATGTGGCCAGATAAACTCTGTGTTCTGTACAGTGCTTGCCATAAAAGGATGCAGCTTATCCTTGGGGAAGCCTAATGTCGCTGGTTTCACAGTGACATCCATATTTCACTGTTAGCACACCACATAAAGGAAGAGTCCCATCTTGTCATGTTTTGGCTGCTATTTAGCTTACTAGAAGAAAAGTCATTGGTTTGTAACTCAGGCATGCTCTTCCATTCCCCAAATTCTATTACTCTGTCTTAGTAATAAGGTTGCCAGGAAATTGAGCCTAGACCAAGACTAAGTGCACCTTTAATTCAACGTCATGTTCTTGTACCTCATCCTTCATTCCCTCAGCCCCACCCTATGCTTTTCTCAGTCAGGAATGGGTTCACTCTCTGCTGCACTAATGCACAGTAAAACACTTTGGGTCTGCTAATGGCTAAGCCAATCCACAATGCTACACAGAACATCATAATCAGCCATACTCTGTTAGTCTGTCTAAAGCATTCACACCAAGCCTGAAAAACACATGTGTACTAATCCCCCGAGACAGACCCCCAGTACACTTTCTCCTCAGCCTGTGAGTGGTGCAGATTGGAAATAGGTGTGTATACTTCTATATTCACTAGATTCTATATTCATTTATACCACTTGTATCCTAATACTGATTTATGATAACACATTTTTTATATCATTAAGTACGATGATATAAAAATTGTATCCTAAGTCACACATATTCAAAACCCCAACTCGCCTACCCCTGATGTTAACTATATATGTCTAATGTTAGCTAAATCAAACACACTGATAAATTTTATTTCAGCTCAAAACATTATCCATTTACTGTAGCGAGTATGTGTTGCAGCACACTCTGATGCAGAGCTCCTACGTGAAATGTGTAAAATTGGCAGATCTGTTACAATCATTTTTTTGTATTTTCCATCTCACCCCTCGCCTGCACCCCCCTGCAATCACCCCAGAGTTTGCATAGCTCTGCCCTAAGTATTTTTAGTTAAACAAAATCCCAGATTTTTAACATACAAAAAGTCAAATAAAAAATAACAGTATTAGAAAGATTTCATGTTGATATGTGTTTATAAGCATGTTTTATAACATTATACTGTGCATGTCATAACTTAGGTTGTAGCGTTCCTATTGCTTAATAAAATGGGCCAATAAGCACGGACATATACAATTTAGCATGACAACGATTCATATATTTGTGGCTTTCAAGTCCTTTGTCATATTCAAAGTTTCACTCTTGTGGTAAAATATTGTATATTCCACATTTTTGGTATAATTGTCATAATTTTTGTATACATTTTTTAAAATCTGTTTTGCCTTCTAGTACTTATCAGAATAGAGCAGAATAGTACTTAAGCACTATACAAAAAAAATAAATGAATAATTAAGGAATTAAATCAATGAATGGACAGAATCTTACTTGACTAAGAATGCTATGATTGATTAATCAACTTGTCATCTAGAGGACATGTTATTCTTATAAAGTTATTTCATGCACTGTATGGCTTTCAAATTTTTAGTTGGCAATAAGAAAGACAAGGAGGAGAAAAAGGCAGAAAGGTTGTGGAATTACGTTGTTTTCCAAAGTGGCTGGGGGACTTTATTAAGCTTGGGATTTGGTTAGTGCACAATCTGAAATAAATCTGTCGGGAATGCAGAGACAAGCTGTGAAGAGGGATGACTCAGTAACTCGGCTCAACCAGCAAGGCTCAACAGAGCAGTGTGAGAGCACAGGCATCTCTCTTTCTTCTGGGGACACTCAAAAACAACAACCAAGAGAAGCAAATAAGTATTTTCCGTACAGTAAACAGAAGTGTGATTTCAAAATAGCATAGCCAAATCCAAAAAGGTCAGACATGAGTGGGGAATAAAAGAGCTAAGCAGGGTTTTGATGGCAGGGGTCAGAGCCGTCTAATTAAAACTGCACAAATGAGTGTGCAACAATCACATATTTTCCTGCAGGAGAACGGCCAATTAAATGGGTTCCTGATCAAACAGGCATGGGCTGGGAGCTGCACGTCTTCTCTAGCACTAACTGCACTAATGAGGTCCCTGTGACCAGAGTTTTTAAAGAAGCCAGGGTCACAGGGAACACATGCCTATATCACCTCAGAGACAAAAAGACAAAATGAGACAAAGATTAAAAGAGAAAAAGAGAATGACAGGATGTTTGGCGAGAGAAAGGCAGGATCCCCGGACTGATCTAGAAGCCACCGATCTTGTGATCTTGTACCATGGTGAACAGTGTTCCCATTATCAATGTCAGCACCACCTCAGGCTGCAGAACAGTGTGTGTCTGTCTAACATATAATCAGGAAGCAGGCAGATGGTGAGACCTGGGCTGCTGTTTGCTTTGGACCATATCAAGCGCTCCAGGTTGGCAGATGAAGAGGAGGCAAGATGCCAGGGTCAACAAATCAAGAGAGAGAGAGAGAGAGAGAGAGAGAGAGAGAGATACGAGTGATGTGCACTCACACAGTGACATAACGAGGAAGAAACATGGAAGAGTGCAGGTGTCTCTTTCCTTCTTCTCATCACAAGTCCACCAAGGACTCTCAAAGGACTCCGTAAAGGAGACGCAAAGGAAAAGCAGATGGCCGATATTATGCATTCGGTTCACGGATTTTGTACACTGCTCTAGGCAGGAGGTGGCTAAAAACACATCTGAGCAGCTTTGCAGCAAAGCCAGCCTGGTGTGTCAAATCCAAGCAAGGCTGGATTGCCCAGGCCAAGGTGACTAAACAGTCAATGAAGCTAACGGCCAGAGGAAAAAAAAAACACTTCAATAATCTTGTCTATGAGAATCATCCTAAACCCTCCTGCCAGGCAGAATGTGGGAGGTAAATGATGCACATAAAAATGTACAGCATTTGTATGTGTGTTGACATTGTGCTGGGTATCCAAGCATGCTCAGTGCAGTCCAGTGGGAATTCATGTTTGAATCTCTGCATATGTGTGTGTGTTTATGTGGCTGCTGTTCTGATAAAGCTCTCCACTCAGGAAGGTTCGGAGCAGATGGATGAGGGAGGAGGATGGGCAGTCACCCCCCCCCCCCCTCCAAGTGCTGGGACCTCTACTCCCCGCTGAGCTCATTGGGCCTTGCCAAAGCCTGGATTTTCATGTAAAACTGGGCTGCCTACAAGAACGGTGTGTTTGGGCCACGGCTGAGCCAGGAGCCCCTGCCGCTGCCAGGACAGGCGCTCAGCAGTAACGAGGCAGATGGCTGGGGCTCAGAGCATGGACAGGAAATAAATAACACAATGCAGAATGAGGAAACACTGCCTCTTCTGGCCAGATGGAACAGCAGGACTGTTTACGAGACTGGATTGGGCTGCCCCACTGGACTGCACCTTTTTAGTCGGGGCCATGTTAGGTTCAGGTTATGTAGAGCAGGATGTCCACGTGAGATGTATCCCCACACCTGCTGTTTGCAAACAGTAACCCAATTGCAGTGCGGGGAATTTCTTTTTGTCAGGATTAAATGGTTGCAGCTGTGCTATGGTGCACAGGTTTGAGAATAAAATGTTATTCATACTGTCAGAATGTTTCACATTAAGTCTTCTAGATATTACAAAATCTATTTATCTATTTCTGTATTTTCTTACACTTAAACCATTCAAGAGTTAAGCTGACAAAACATTATGTATATAATGTCTTTTTTTCACCTACCTGCAGTCATACACACAGTACTGCAGAGATGTGGAGTGAAAAGGCTGTTTTACCTCTGATGATAGTCAGCTTGGCCTGGACGCTGACCTCGCCTTCGCTGTTCTCTGCCACACACTCGTAGATGTTCTCGTCTCGTGGAGCCCTCAAAGGCTGGATACGGAGCACGGCTCCTGCACCTTCATCGAATTCTATGGTCTACAGAAAAAAAGATGTTTGGTTAGAGCTTCATATAATTGTATAATGTATTAACATATACATATTCAGTATATAAAAACAGAGAGGGAAAAAGATAATGCATGCATGGGCATTAAACCCTGATTCCAGATATACTCGTCAGCAGTTTTGTTCCAGCATTGATCTGAAGACCTTCATCCGTTTCACTGGAGTATTTTTTCACTGAGCCCTTCTTATGATCACACAGAATACACTGTATGGCCAAAAGTATGCAGACACTTGACCCCATATATGCTTGATGAGCGTCCTGTTCCAAAGGTAAGGAGTTGATACCATTTTTTTCAGACAGAGAATGAGTACAGAGGATGTTTCTAAGTACTTGTTGATATCGATTGCTTAGAATTAATCAGGAGCATCATGGACCATTATTTTTAGCTCTGTTTATGATGATTGCTGCTGTGTGCTCCTAGCAATGTACTCAGCAATTTGCCATCATTAATCGTGAAATACATCCAGATCAGCATAATTTTGTCTATTCATTAGTGTGACAACATACTCTGGGCTTACTTTGCATAGTATCACATGGTTCGGGGCATTTTTTTATGAGTACGAGTAAATGACTACATAACTAGAACAACCAGGACTATAGTAATAAAACTGTGGACTATCTGGCTCACTCAGTCACCCAAGGTAGTCCACAGACCCCATTTTAACAACGGTGGATCTAGAGCACGCAAGATCTCACACTGTACATGGCTATGTATTTTGCATAATCTTTATGTAATATGTTACATAATAAGTCTTATATTCTGAGGGACTTTTATTCCATGCTATTTCATCTTATGTCATCCTAACTGGGTGATGCAAGGACAAACCGCCATTGTTAATCAGTAACTGACACTGTGGGTGGCTTTTTTACAAGATACTTTAAAGGCACCGCTAACGAGGCGCAGTGTAGTCAGTAGTCACTGGCCTCCCGAGTGCATGGATCAATATCAAAACAATGGCTGGAAGGGAACTCGAATCAATTTAAGCTTCTCATAAAGCCACTTTTAAATGATAAGATGATCATTTGAGCCAAGATCGTTAAAACACTTGGGACTGAACCACACAGTGAAGGAGAAAGGATGAGACTGGCGATCTGTGGGCACATTATGGAATCTGTCGAGTCAAGTTTTCCATCCGTCTTGAACGTTGACGGCATGGTTAGCACTGAGCCAGTTTTAATTAAGGCATACTGAGCATCAATCAGGACTCTACAGCTGCCATCTGTGCACTGACAGAGGAACACAGCAGACAAACATCATAAATAAGATGCAGCTTTTCTCCGCACAGAGTGTACGACACAATGCTAACAGCAAAATTCACATTCGGCAGCCAATAAATACAAGAACTGGATAGTGTTTTGCTCAGTATGTGTTTTGTTAGTGTGGTGAGGTGTGTTGAACATCACTTTGACCCATCATTCATGGGGAAGCCATGGCCTAAAGGTTAGAGAAGCAGCTTTAGGACCAAAAGGTTGCTGGTTTGATTCCCTGGACCAGCAGGAATGGCTGAAGTGCCCTTGAGCAAGGCACCTTCCCTGTAACTGCTCCCTGGGCTGCTCTGGGTATGTTGTACATTGCTCTGGATAAGAGTGTCTGTTTAATGCATGTAATGTAATGTTCTGTGCCTCACCTCAATGCGTTGGGAGTTGACACGCTTTCCTTTTTTATTCCAGGTCACTCTTGGCTTGGGGTCCCCTGTTGCCTGACATACGAAGGACACCACTCCTCCAGAGACGCCAATCATATCGACGGGAACTTTGGTGAACCTGGGTGGAGCTAGTAGAGGAGGCAAAAAAGGAAGAATAATTACTATGTCATCATATGCGCCAGAAGCTAATTTAATTTATTGGACGTCAGTTGTAGTAGCAATAACTGCATTACTGGAGCAACAATAAATTATTAGCTACAAGTTATGTTGCCCCCACAGTCACTGCCAGTGCAATCGGCCATAACACAAAGGAAGCATAATGAGGGTCTGAAATTGGAGTGGACTTGGGGACTTCTCATCTGGATAATGGAAAGCTGTTAGGAATAGAGGGGAGTACTAAGAAAGAAACATAATAAAGAGAGACAGAACGAGAAAGAGCATGGTCCAAAAGCACTCAAGCACAGAGACGACTTGGTCCCATGCATCAACATGGCAGTAATTACACTGCAGACAATCTGCACATTCTGACCATTAATATTTTAAAGGAACAATGAATAAAAAATTACAAAGCCTTTTGTCTTGATTTTAATGCCCCTGTTACTGTACTCATCCCCAGAACTCACACATGTCCCTAAATAACTAATGGCATGTAAGGAAACATATTAATCAATGTTTTAGAAAGACAAGAGATGATAAACTCAATTTTTCTAAATAATAATGAATACCAATATGTATATGAAAAAAGGGGACCTAATGCTTTATTACTACATTATAAAGGGCAGAATGGATACTAGCTTCCAAAGCAAATAAAGGCAGAGTAAATACACATCCATTATTATAGCCATTTCTTTCTGGATTACTATTTTATCAGATCCAACATTAGCAGACCCCAATATCTTTCTGTCTCTCATGGGTGCCTAAATTTCTTCTGGACAGAAGGCCAATGTAACCACAACTAGACATAAGAAGAAGCTCTCATGGATAACTTGTTAAAATCCAGCAAATGCACATATATGGAGAGATGATCAAACGGATGAGCAAGCACATCAGATTAATTATTAAAAATCTACATGCTGAGCAGACTCCGTAGGAAGAGATAAACACACATGAAGGCGAGTTCCTGTATTTATGCAGGACAAGGACAGAAGCAAAGTGAACGACAGTGATGGAGCCAAAGCATGAGAGAGAGAGAGAGAGAGAGAGAGAGAGAGAGAGAGAGAGACGCCATGGCCTGAAGGCTAGAGAAGCAGCCTTGGGCCTGAAGGGTCGCCGGTCCAATTCTTGGGACTGGCAGGAAAAAATGTAAGGGAAGTTGAGTGAACAAACAACACTTTCCCCTTACGCTGTATGATGGCTAGAGAAGGCCAGAGAAGCAGCCTTGGGCCCGAAGGGTC
>JAOTRR010000004.1:14196381-14208581 GCA_028570945.1 Gogo arcuatus
GTTGTTAAAAGCGCTATATAAATAAACTTGACTTGACTTGACTTGACTTGACTTGTCTCTCATTGGACCACGCCATTGATTTTGAATTTATAGAAATGCAGTTATTTTAAAATATTCCATTTTTCCTAATTGCATATTTGTGCATGTGTGCAAATGTCTGACTGTTTTGACCTTGTGTGGACATTTGGCTTGTCCTCATGAGAAAAAGGTTTTTCATCCAAAAGTGCAGCTTTTATTTAAAAAATAAAGCTTGTAAAGAAGCAGCAGAGATGGTTGGTTCCTCTGGTGAGTGTGTGTCCCTAGTACACTTATTCTGCGTTTGTAAATCCAATGAAGCTAGAATGAACCCAAGCATGTAACATATGAATCAAACACACTGATTAGTGCATTATTTATTTATGTATTTATTTTTACTAGCTAGCTTTAGAAACTACATATACTAAAAAACCCTGGACAAGCACTCCCACAAGCGACTTGTAGCTTGCTAGTATGAACATAGGGTTCTACTTAGAACATTTCCTTAACTTATTCCTTCAATTTAGATTCAATGTATTGAAATTGTTTGAAATGTCATGAACATTCTTCTTGCTCAGTTTAAAACCTCAATAAAGATGTCCACATTCAAATCCTCTCCTACGTCCCACAGTATGTTACTCAAGCAAACTGTTTTTCCTCTGATTGCTCTGTTCGCCCGCTGAGGCTCATGGCATGACCTTCAGTTAGGTTGAGACAGGCGAGACCTTCCACATCCGCTTCTCCTCCTCAGCTGAAACAAAAATAACTCTCACTTTCCCCACAGAGAGGACATCTTAAATAAATTACCGCTACGCTATCCTCCAATGATGTGATCTTTGTTCCTGAGCAAATTAAAAATTTAAACCCATTTAGCAAGGTGCACAGAGTAACTTGAAACAGTGCCGTCGACAGCCATGATAATCCGCCAGAACCTTGACTTTGGCTCTTTGCAGGTGTCCTCTGAAATTGTACTGAATTGGCATAAACCATCAGTTAATGGTATTTCATTTCACTGTAAGTCAAAGTATTCAAAAATATTCTGTAAATATAAGACATCTTATACAAGATGTACTTTTGGAAGGTGCTGATTAATTTTATATAACAGCAGCTCTGACAATAGCGCAAAAACAGGTTTATATTAATGCACTAATTCTAACATGTTATCGTTTCCATAGTAACATCTTACACAGGAATTTGTACAGTGGACATTCCACCTAAATGTATATTTAAAAAAAAAACACCCATGTGTAATCAATATGGTGACGTTTTCTATGAGGAGATGTTTATTTACCATTTATGCAGGATGACTCCAGTGTCAGCACTAACGTGAGAGATAAAGCTGTAATTTTGAGTTTTCCAACACAAGAAAGTCTTCAGGACAGAGAATTTAATGCTTCGTGGTATTTCTGTAACATGACAATCTGCGTCTTATACAAGAGAGAGGAAAAAAGAGAGGCTGGTGATGGAACAACTGTTTATAGCTGCTACAACGTAAGTGATAACAGGAACTAACTTGTTTTTGAAGACTTTGTATTTCTAGAAATGGTTAAAAACATGATGTGCCATTCTTTAATACAAGGGTGAGTCAAATGAAATCCTTTTTTTAAATTTTGCTTTGTTTATTACAGTAATGTATAATCTACATAATCTCCATTTTGTTCAATGCACATTTTCCAGTGTTTAACGAGTGTCTGGATTCCTCTAAAAACATTTGATACTATCAGATATTAGTGTTACACACACACCATCAAGGGAAGCTTTTTTTCCAAGTGCAGTTCTTCATTTAGCAAAAAAAAAAAGTGTAAAAATGAAACACAGATCTTAGAATTAGAGTGAAAGTGCAGTGTACAAAGAGGATATGCCAAGTGCCAGAACATAGTCTTGGTTAGAGAGACAGCAAAGTGAAGCATGAATACACAAAAAATGAGGAGGCTATCTTGTATGATAGTAAGAGTGCAATGATTCAGGCCTCATGGGATGCATGTTTGTGTGTATCATTTCTGTCATATATGTGAGTGACAAAAGAAGCAGCTATAATGAATGAGAGTTTTTCAGGTATTATTATGCCTTTTCGATCTCCTTCTTCTTCATGCTTCTATTGCAAAAACTAATTAAAGAAAAGCAAGAAAAATCTCACTACAAAAAAATATATCTTTCCTGAATAATGTGTTCTCAGTAAATAGTTACCCGAATAAATGAGATTCAGCGCAAACTACATGACGAATCTTTTGTCCTCTGACCTTTGTTAATTAATCCATTATTCCAGATTCAATTATTTCCTCCCCCAAAATAGCATCAAATCTCAACCTGCAGGTATGATACAGCGATGCAGGGCCATGGACAGACTCTTCCCCTTCCTACTAATGTAAAAGCCTCTCTATGATCCATCAGCCTTGACCTTGATGGTGGCCCCGATAACTAAAAGCAGCCAGGTTGAGATACAGCCACTGTGTAGGGCGTCAGCTCGCGATGCTATCTCTCAGAGAGTGACAGCTCGTTCTCATCATTCTCAGGAAAAAAGTTTGAAACAGAAACGAATTAAAAGAAGAAGAGAAAGAGAGAGAGACAGAGGTCCTCCAGTGGCCAGGGTGAGCAGGAGGTGCTTCTCTTCTCTTGGCTTGCTGGATTAAATTAATCCAAACATGAATAGACTGACAGCCCCAAAGGCAACCCTGATTGCCCCTTTACCTCCTCCAAGGGGATAATGAGGACCAGGAGGCTTGCAGATGTGTTTCCCACACCCTTACTTACCCCATTGATCACAGAAAGGGCTAACGGTGGACACTTCTGCTTCTTCAGACAGCCAATCAAGACCACATTTTTTTTAACCATACTGAGGTTTAGCAGTCACACTGGGGTAACAGAGTACTAGTGGTGTTGGGGTATTCTCTCCTGTTACCTATGAAGAAATTGTTCTATTTAACAAAATGTTAGAAAATAACTCAAAATTACACCATTATGGTAGATAGCTGGGAAATAACTGCAACCTGCAATAAACTCAAGCCAAGAACTTATACCAACATAGTAATCTGGACAACATGAGGTGAAAAAATAACTTTAAAAGCAGGGCTAATGTTCATATTGTAGAACATAAGTAAGTAAGTTAGCCTCTTACTAACCTAGTTTTTGTTTTTCCCCACAGGTGGCTGTCAGATACACAGGCAACAGACGGATATAAAGGCAGAACAAAGTGTTAATTTGGAGCACACTAGTACACAGATCCAAATTGTGAGGCAAAAGGCAGGATCAGAAACAGGCAATGGTCAAGTGAGGCACAAACATGTTATCAAAGGGAATATCTAAGAGCAAAGTCCAAAACACAAACAAAATAAAAAACCAGAGTTAGCAGGGCAATAATAAAGGCTTGGTAAAGTCAGACACAAGGAACTGAGCGTATATTTCACGAAGTAACTGTGAAAACTGTGTGACTGTGAGGTGATAGGATTCAGGTGTGAGTGATTAATGATCAGGGGACTGTGAGCGGTGAAGTGCAGAATGGGTACTGTAGTCTGTGGTGGCCATGTTTGTAGGCGGAGGTGAACTGTAGGAAACGGAGTCTTGAGTGTTCGCAGGTGCAGGTGTGACCGTGGCAAATTGGGCAGTTTGCTAAAATAGATAAATTACATTTATAAATTAAATAAAAAATGAAATACTTGGATGCATGCTGTTATAGGAAAATAACCATGCGATGCAAAGCAGCATTATTGTTTCTCGTGGAAAAAAAACCCCTCCTGAAATGTAAATTTTCCATCCTGGGTGATTGAGACTAATGTCAGTCACATGCAAAAATTGTGCCACACCACAGCAATAAAGCAAGTTTGAAGTTCTACGGAACCATCTGGAAGAAAACAGACCTGCTGCTGCATTTACCCTCTTGTTTGTAGCTAAAGATACTAGGCCCTTTAGACACACCACATTTGCTAACTCTCCAAACTTCTCTCTTCTCTATTATTGTAGTCCTCAGTGCACTTGGCAACATGGCATGTTAAATGATGTCCACAGTCCAAACAGGGATTTGAAAGTGCAATTATCCACAAAAGTAGGGCCAATTAGCATTTCCTTAAACAAGGATAAAATCTGTAAGCATAAGATGAACATCAGCATAAGATGCTGTGTTTTCAGCCCCTCAGATCACATTGTGAAAACAGATGGAGTAAAGACATAAAAAACATGCGCAGGAATTACTTCTCCATTGAATGCTGATGCCACAGTGTAGCAGCCTTTTGCATTGGTAAATCCAGCTATCATAGCTTACCATATCACTTAGATAATTTAGAGTGAGGCAGAGATGAGAGCTTTTTTCACACACACAGCCTCACTATGAACTGTCATCCAAGCACACACTCTCCCACATTGATTGAAACGGAGATTTTAGCACACATTGGCTAACTTCAGCTCAGCTTTCTCATTCTTTCACATATTGATTAGCATGGCTTTACACTGCTAGGCCCTTGAAACCCTCTTTCAATTACTTATTACTCAAAAAAGTGGACACAAAACCGCAACACACTCACTGCTGTTTACTTTTTCATTGGCTTTTATGGAGTGATCATTAGCTTTGTTACCGCTCTCTCAGGGATGTTCATCATGCGCATGAATAAACACTAGGTAAAGAGCAAGCAGATTATCTGATCTCCCAAAAGCCCTCCAGTGTTGAGTCGATCCTAAAAGATTTTCTCCTTGATAAAAATGAATACATGCAGATATAATATGGTTAGATTTTATTTATATTCCCTCTATTACTAAACACTGCTATTCTGTTTTCACCTATAGGACAGGAAGATTGAGTCGGTGAAGCCACCATGTATGGTAATCTACTAATTTTAGAATATCTAAGAAGAAAAGTGTAGTAAGAAACAAAGACAATAAAGTTCAACCAGCATGTCTCTTATTAAAATAAAATACAGTATTATGGCTAAAGGACTAGTGACAAGAGATATGGATAAATATACTGTATATCCATCTGTGATTCTTGTGTTCATGTCCCAGATCTTATTGTTACAGTTCATTCATATTAATCACTTGAAGTAAACAAACAAAAAATATCCCTTGTTTTTTCTGTAATTTGTTAAAATGACATTTGTTGTTAATGACAATTGTTAATTTACCTTCCTCTAAATGTCTTCTTATTTTTTACTGTTACCATGTAGGTCTGGGTGAAAAAACAAAACCTAACCACACCCTGGAATACCATCAAGCAAAAAAAAAAAAAAGTCTGTCATGACAACCTGAAATCAATACCACCAATACCCCTCCACCCCAATCTGTTGTGCAATATTCATCAGTATAAATCAGTGAATCACTTTCTGGAATTTTTCCATCCAAATTGAGTGGTATTGACCACCTCTAAAGGTTTTCTGATATTTGACTATACCATACACAAACATGTTAATACATATATTACCTGTATCTTATGCACCTGTATCTTTATGCACCGCTGATGAGGAACTTTGGTCAGAAACATCCTGTTTCTCTGGAAACTTCTTGTGCTACATGGAAATTTTATCTACCATTATTACTGAAGTACACTGAAGTATGAATAAAGTCATGTTTCAATATGTCATGTTTCAAGTTCTTTTATCTTTCTTCTCTCACCTCTCTTGTGTGGAAATCCTGAGCCTTTTTCACTGTCACATTTCATAGTGGAAGAAAGGCATTATGAATTCCATTTCTTGTTGTCGTTAATAATTTCTTAATGATTGTATCTTTGGTAACTATTATATAAGTAACTGTCATAAACCAAAAGTGACTCCCTGGCTGCTACAGACAAAACAAAGTGAAAAAGAAAGAAAAGCAGGTCGGTAACTGGGGTGACATATACAAACACAAAGACAAGGCTCAGTAATGTGCAAAGTGACATTAGTAAGATTCCTCAAAGACTAATATTTATGAAAAAAATAAAACACCAACCCCAACATTTCTCTTCAAGCAACAACATTCTGGCTATCAACCACCAACAGCTTTACCACCAAAACCAGCATTTTTACAAACACAAATATTTTTCATCAAACACCAACATTCTTAACATCGAACACCAACAGTTTCCATTAAATACCAGCATTCTTAATATCAAAGATGAATATTCTTCTTCAAACACCAACAATTTTCATGAAACACCGACATTCTTTATCAAACACCAACAGTTTCCATCCAATAGTTTCCATCAATCACCAACAGGTTCTAACACCAACACTTACCATTAGACACAAATGTTCTTCATCAAACACCAACAGCCTTAACAACAAACACCAACAGTTTCCATCAAATACAAACATTCTTACCATTAATCAGCAACAATTTATAACACCAACATTCCTACCATTAGATACAAATATTCTTCATCAAACACCAAAAGTTTCCATCAAACACCAACATTCTTACCATCAATCACCAACAGTTTATAACACCAACGTTCTTACCATTAGACACAAATATTTTTCATCAAACACCAACAGTTTCCATCAAACACCAACATTCTTGACATTAAATATAAATATTCTTCATGAAACACCACAGCCCTGAACAATCCCTTGTTCAACAAACATTGTTCATCAAACCCCAACAGTTTCCATCAAAGACCAACATTCTCACCATCAAACAGTAATATTCTTTTTCAAACACCAACATTTTTCATCAAACACCAACATTCTCACCATCAAACACCAACATTCTTACCATTAGACACATATTCTTCATCAAACACCAACATTCTTACCATCAATCACCAACAGTTTCTATCTAACACCAACATTCTTACAATCAAACATGAATATTCTTCTTCAAACACTAAAACTTTTCTTCAAACACCAACACTGCTCATCAAATACTAACATTCCTCAGCAAACACCAAAACTTTGAACTACTCCTTACAGAACACTTCACTATATCAACAATACATTTCCCTTTGCTAAATAACGACACTTAAAAAACTTTTTATCATTGTATATGTCTTAGATTATGTAGATTGTCTGCCATAAATACCTCTATGAAAAAGCCATTACTATTCAGAAACAAAAGCCTATTAGAATTACTGCAGTCTACATCTTAGGTAAATGTGCATTTCATTCTCCTTTATACTGTTCTTAAAATAGTGCTTTATAGAAAATACAAAAAATCCAATGCTTTCCTTAAAGTACAAACACACTTGAGATTGATAGTTAATTAAATATTTCTTCCTCACTACACGCACTACATGCAAAGATGTGTATCACTCATCCATCTATCTCGATAGGCTCAAAACTGAAAGAGCGCAGAGTAAAAGTGCTTTCAAAGATGAGCAGAAAGCAGTGGCCATTACCATAAGTGGGATGCAACTCATCTAAATTCAATTTCCAGCATTTCAAACGAGCAACGTGTAAAACGAGGCATTTATGTGAATTGATCTTCTCTCTGTATATCTTGTCCAGTCGTGCTTATTTGTACACCTCAGGAGCGGTAAACATTCCTACTTGGCTTCTCTCTCACCTCTTGTCAAAAGTAGAAATATATGGCACTTATCTCCACAACATTAACATCCTGCTAAAATATACAGCACTGCTATAGGATTCCTGCTCATCCATCACCGTATTTCCATCCTATTTGTCACTCATATGAATTCACAGATGCCATCGATAATGACTTAACAAATGCTGCCTCACGTGTTTGTCAATAGTTGATGCATCTCCCTATATGATCTTAGAATATACTAGAGGATATAAAGTCAACACAAAGGAGTGCGTTAAGCACCGAATGTGACACTTTGAAAGTACAAAAGTCCTAGGGTGACGAGGCCCCATGTTGAATTAATCCAAGATTAGTGATATGACCAGTTTTTGAAGAGAGGAGTGGAGAGACTCATGTAAGCAACATGTTTGTGCGATCAGAAATATGTTGAGGAGAAAGCAAAGAGAAGTAAGAAGCGATTTGAGGCAGAAAGGCGCGCAGATCTTAGGCGCCATAGACGGAGATGATTGAATTCACACTGGTCTTGGAAAGAGGAATGTCAATGTCGAAAATGTCACACCCCTGTTCTGCTTATCTGGCTGTCCCTTTTACACAGACGTCGATTCCTGCTCTGTTACTACCAATCGTTCTGGCTCATAGATGGAACAACACAGACCCCCCATTCCACATTCAGACGTTTTATACAGAACGCGTGGCAGAATAAAGGCGTACAATTTCCGCCTTGAACAGGCTGTGTAAAAGGGGCTACAGTGGCATGCTGAGAAGGTTCCATGCCTTTCTATCCCCAGCCATAGATTCCACCTTCTAATGGGGGAGCCTCAGACATTCCCAAGCCAGCACAGGTCCTGGGTCTGCCCCGGGATTGATGTCCAGGGGGATGTGCCTGATAGAGCTCTACCAGAGGGCAATCCTTGCCCAAAACACCTCATCCAGCTACTTCCAATTCAAAAGAGCAACAGCTCTACTCTGTCCAAGACTCTCAGATTGTCAAGCTCCTCACCCTATCACACAGGGTAAGCCCAGCAAGCCTGCAACTCTTTTCCACTGTCCGTACACCTTATTCATTTGGCCACTATCTGCAGCTTATGACCATGGTTGAAGACAAGCACGTAGATTGAGAGGTAAAATGAGAGCTTCTGCAAACCACAAGCTGTGCACCTGCTTGACCACCAGACCTGTACAGCAACTGTAGCACTGCTGCAGGTAACCCGATTTGTTTGTCAGTTTGACTTTTGCAATCCAAATATCAATGAAGCTTGCAATATGCAAATGATTATTCAAACATATCAGAATTATTTATTGTTTTCTTGCACATTCTGCCCAACCTCAAAGGCTGCAGTTTCATTTTTGTTACTGTTCTGATAAATCTTGGTGTCGGCAAGATCCAAAAATAATGACTTTTGCTTAAATTAATTGATTAATTAATCTTTAATCAATGACATCACATGTTCATCAGTTAAATACATATTGTGATCACAATGTGTAGCAATACAATCACCATATCTGGTTTCAGCATTGGCATGATTACTTAAAAACAACTTTTGGTGCTGTTGGTTCCTGAGTTTACAATTTTACAGATTTGCATTCCTGGGGATCAGTGCCAGGATGTGAGTTGCAAGTGTCTGTCTTTGCTGAAAGATGATGCAGGAACATAACCAAGCCTGCTAGCAATTCTACTGCAGAGGTATCCTCCATAACAGAGGATAAGAGGATTAGCTATCTATTATCAGCCCCAAGGGGCATTAGCTTGTTTAAAAGGGCAAGACCTTCCGCTTTTGTTATGACACAATAATGGAAAAGCACTGCTATGGTGGTGGGGATAGGCAGGGCCAAGGTCAAACTCCGAGTACATGTAGCTGTTTCTCCTCACAGAGTGGGTCTCTTGTTTTATTGACCCCGGTCATCAGTCGCTGGCATACAGACGTCTTCAGAGCTCCATATGGACAAAGAAGCAATATGGACCAAACTGAGATGGTTACCACTGGTAACCTTTTTTTTTTAAAAATAATGTATTGATTACAGAACAGGTTCAAATTCACATGCCCGTGTTTTACCCTTCATCTAAGTGACATTCACTCAACAGTGCTTGGTTTTGTTGGTGAATAATGCATCAAGTAAAGACAATTAGCAATTCTGTGCTTAAGAGGCCCACTATAAGGAGATTGCCATGTGTTCCCCTGGGCTGGCATGGGAAGAGATTGAAGACACTGTTTAGACTGGGGCAATAAAAAGTTGTTATTGAGACTTTACAGGAGGGCAGACTTGCTCCTGACAATCACTGTCAGTCACAGTGAGAGGGGATGAAGGGTAGAGGACAAGGACCCCTGGCAAGATTATGCAGCTGTGCTTTGGCAGGGAAACATAGGCCATTCACAGCTCTAGAAGAGGCAGGAAATTCCCTGCTAGCACTCTAGCAACAGGGCGTGAAGAGGGCGGCCACAAAGTCCATTCCATACAATACGGGTTAGTTAGAGAAACCTGAGTCAGCCGTCTTGCTACATGGCTTGGGGGCCAAGCATGGGGAGAGGGATTCAAACCTTAAGCAAATACTTATTTCTGCTCTTTTTAGTGAACCTTGGTGCTTTCCTATCAAATAACATGACCAAAGAAAGAAAATTAGCCACAGTCAGCATACAGAGATAAATGCAAAAAAGTGTTTGAATGAGAAAACACTGAAAAAAAGAGCCTGAACTCACAAGACTGTTCTTCTCTAATTCATATTTGATAAATTACACTAACTGTACAAACACATTAGTCATTGGGCATTTGGCCTGTCATTCTGCTTTTCTGACCTCTGTCCTTTTAATGACCCTGCCTTGCCAAACATAAACACATGCATGCTCAGCTTGCACAGTCTCTCACCGTCCGGTAGTCAATAATTTTGAAGGAGCACCTCCCCAGGGAAGCGACAGGCAATCTCATGCATCTAAGAGCTCTGTGCAATGAAAGAGCTTGTGATTGCATTCGACTGAGCCTTAAAAAGACGTAATACATCAAACGGGCAACAGATAAAAAGCCATCGTCGGCAAGTTAATCAGCCTTATGCCTTCCATGGCTGTGCATCCATTTGTCTCAATATTATAAATAAGGTCTCCGACACCAACTTTTACTGAAAAAGAATAACTGTAAATAACTGCACAGCTAACAATACCCTTTGAAATTGCTCCCGAGGATTGAGGTTGGCTTGAAAATGTTACCCTTTGTTTTTCTTCAAAAAGTGTGGCGAAGCGATAACAAGACCTCAAGGCCATGAATCACTTTCTGCTAATCGGTATGCTTTAACACTCAATCTAAAAAACATTCACAAGCTCCCACAAATAGGAGCTATCATTATCATAGTTCAGAATATTAAAATACCACACCTCTCTTTCCTTCTGTTTCATGGCTGATAAAAACTGTAATGGTGGGTTCTAACAAACAGTAATGGCAAAATTTCTCCACTTTCCACATCTGTCCTGACATGGCCTTTCAATCAGCTAAGAGCCACAAGAGGTTCACAGCCATGAAAAACAATGGAAAAGATCAATGAAAGTAATTTCTAATTTCACCCTCGGCTGAGGGCCAACAAACAGTGAGGCACACCACAAAGACTTTACTTTAATTGGATCATATACCAAATCATGTTTGGAGCCAAGTGATACCATGCATTTTTAACAAGTGCATAACAAACTTTGCAATAATCAAGGAACTTAATGATATGGTAATAAAATAAATTAAAATAATTCTGATCAGGGAAAAGTGTATTGTCCCAAAGTAATTTTGGCCAACAAATAAAAAATACAAAACATTAATATGTAGGAGTATTGCACAATATATTTTATTCAGAATAGTAATATTATAGCAGGCTGTAATATGCAACCCTCTAACCGCCAATGCGTAAAAGTTTTGTGTGTTGTCATTATCATATTATCACTTTAAACACCAGCACCAAACACCAACATTCTTCTTCAAGCACCAACATTGTTACAATCAACTATCAACATTCTTAACATCAAACACCAACATTCTCCACCAAACACCAACATTATTCACCAAACACAGACAGTCCAAACATCAACAGCCTTCATCATACGCCACCATTCTCCATCAACACACCATCTCCATCAAATACTAACATTTGCCATCAAATGCCAAATTTCATCAAACAGCAACAATCTTATAACCAAACACCAATATCTTTAATCAAACAATTTTTTCATCAAACACCAACATTCCCTAACAAACACCAAATTCTTCATCAGACAGCAACATTCTCACCATCAAACACCAGCATTCTCTATCAAACTCCTAATGTTGGCATTTGGATATAAAATACTTCATATAAATATGAACCTGTGTAAATGAGTTAGAACATTCTAAAGAGTCTCATCAATCACATATATAATGGTTTTTGATGGTACACCAACACAATGCCTGTGTTTATTGGTGTTTGCAGAATTTGTAAAACAAGCTCCCTCTTTCATGAAGGACAGAAACACACAGCCTTGGGCAGTGAATATGTGCAGCAGCTATTGAGTAGATAACAACATGAATGGTAATTACACTATATTATTATTTATTATATAGATATGAGTGTTTTACTGGGAAATACGCCACTCGTACTTTTCATACGAACTACATCCAGGACATTGAGTAAGATATTTTTCAATATCCCATCCGTGAGGATATCAATGACTTGTTTTGATACATTTGTGTACTTTTTGTTTGTGAATGTGTCTATATAATAAAAAGAAAATCACACA
>JAOTRR010000004.1:14510007-14520770 GCA_028570945.1 Gogo arcuatus
CACACACACACACACACACACACACACACACACACACACACACACAGTCAATACCAATTCAAAATCCTCAAGGGTGTCTGTAAAGAAGCATCAAAGTGAACAAGTGAGCTGGAATAGCCAGATACTCTGTTGTATTCCAAATCTTTATCTAAAGCTGCTTTTTGGGTTAGAAATGAAGTGCAACATGTTAAAGGAGAAGAGTTTTTTTTTTTTCAAAAACATACATTATTTTCCATTTAAAACATTGTATTAGTTTCATTTGCTCCTTTCTTCCTTTCTTCCTTCCTTCGTTTAAACTTCTTTCAATGACATGTTGGTTAACAGTTTCCCACACTACCCACAATCTTGTTTCTCTACTTGCTGATAGTAGTGCAGTATTTATTAGCCCTAATTAATTAATTTAGCCCTTGCTTCATCTATACCTAAAGAAACAATGCAGCAGCGTTACAGTCCATTACTCTGGCCAGCTCTCTCACCACCTCATCTGTATACTCTGCTCAAACAGATCAGCTTCCAAAGCTTTGTGAACACCACTGCACCCATCATCTCTGCCATAAATCAACTGTGTCATATAGCTGCTTTTAGAAAAATGTCTACACTGTTTCTTAATTGAATTTCTCATTAATACGACATTGAATATCACTACAAAATAGTAAGTGAGAAAAGAAGTTCTTGCTCTTTTGCTTTAGGAACTAACAGCACAACCTGACCATTTTCTTTTGTAACAACTGAAATTGTTTTCTCCTATTAAACACCATTGTAACTGTGCTAGGAATACCAGTGTCCCCCATGACACACAAATACTTTCTGTACAAATAATGAAAATACACCACCACCCAACAAATTAGCACCAGAATCACTAAACAAATCACATATATTTCATTATAAACATATTTAATGCATTTCAGTGTGGGCACTTCCATTAATTGCTGTTCTACCACCAGCCTCCAAAGACTCCAGCAATACTGAGGCTCAGAAAGTGATAAAAGGGCCATTGGCTGTAATCAAGCTGGAACATTGTTGTGCAAAACCCACATGCATATTCATTCTTGGCTCTAGTAACTGAAACATGAAGTTACTTCATGTCTCTGATGCCTACCACACAGAGAGAGAGCGCTGTAGACTGATGAGAAGCATGAACTCATAGCCACAAACAAACTCCACTAATTAGTCCCTTAATGATCTCTAGTTTTGGCATACATGCCAGTACAACTTCCTCATAAATAAACAAGTAGATAAAGAGATAAGAATCTCATTAGGAGTAAGGAGATGTTAAGAAACTATCATGAGGCCTGACACATATGACACTGGAGCACCAACTTTGCATCAACAGAAAGTTATTATTACGAGTGGTGCCAGCAGTGTAATATTTAATGTGTCATGCCCAGAAACATGGTGGCATTTTCTAGTGCACAGTATTGTTGTCACTACATAAATCACATCCTATCATATGATTAATAGTGAGGGACTCTTTGGTTATAGCGTAGGTTAGCCTAGGTACTCTGTGTTACTCTGCCTCTAAGAATCACTACTTATGTGCTTACCATGTCTACAGCGCCAACATTTCCATTAAATCACTTTAGAAAATGATAAAACTGTATAACTGAAAGAATTAACAACACTTTTATCACTTATGGAATCCTTTTGCAAATGTGAGCTAGCTGTATTTCTAGTTATTTGAGAACAAATGGTGTACTTAGAAAGTGTGAAGAAACACAGACACCTCCATGTTTGTCTTTTGTTAGCAACAATCTAGTCAGCTAACAGTGATGAGTGATGTATATTTTCCGCCTCGATACAATGAAGTGTTTACTCAATGTTATAGATGTAGCAAGCTAAAATGTCTGTATGTTGATTGATCTAAAGCAAATACTTTTATATACAGTATAAATCATTTAAAAGTACAGGTGTCCTACTTTGTTTACTGTTGATGCTGTGGGCAGCCATGTTGATAGCTGAACTTGGGGTTGAGGAGACCTTTTTAATTTTCTGATAAGGAGTTCTTAATTGAGGGGGCTTTTTGTTTGTTTTGTTTCAAGTGTGAGTTACAAGTTTTAGTCGACACAGCATAAGACTCATAGTGAAATGATGGCTGTTTTTGTTTGTTCAGTGGCAAATGTATTCGACAGCAAAGTGGTAGTCTACTTGTGCAGATATTTTGAGCTTCAAGTTTCTTCGATTCCACTGCAGGTTACAGGTTTTCTGTAACACTTCACAAAGTCACACTGCAAAGACTACTTCAGGCAGAAAAAAAAATGTAAAAATGTTATTTATTAATTTATTTGATTGTACATTTATTTGGAATCTTAATAACCCAGTGCCTCAGTCTCAGTATACGAAATCTTGGAGCTGTAGAAGAACTTTATATTGATGCTAAATTTTCCTGATTATTTAGCTATGACTAATCTGACGACTTGCGCCAAGGATGCTGATTTCAGTACAGCTTAAACCTCCTGCTCCAAGTGTTTTTCCAGCCGCTTATGGTCTTTATAGTGAAATAACTCTAATATATTCTCATGTAAGGAGATTTGTCGTCAGACGAGGGTGTAATATATCCTCCGTCTAAGCTGCTGTAGGTGGTTTTGATGAATACCTACAGGGCTGTAATTACTCTCTCTCTCTCTCTCTCTCTCTCTCTCTCTCTCTCTCTCACTCACACTCACACACACACACACACACACACACACACACACATTCAATCTGGAGGATAAAGTGACCATTAAATAACCATGATTGTCATTTGCAAGTCAGACATGATGGGACAGAAATGAAAACAGCGCAATGGGCAGTGACTGCCTTGATTAGAATTCAGCAGAAGTTGTGAGAGTGTTGGAGTGCATAAGATCGAGAGAGAGAGAGTGTGTGTGTGTGGGCAGGCAGAAACCTCTGCTCCATTGGCTAGGCTTTGATTTTCTAAGCAAACCTTCATTTCATAACCAATCTGGCTAGGAATTTTATCTGAACCGGCTGTTCATTTCAGTTTGGTATTATTTATTATGTAAGGAATGAAACATTTGGGGATGTATTGTTATAGGAAAATAATCCATGATGGGGTGGTGTGATGCAGCCATGATATGATGCAGTGGTATTGCTACCACCTGGGAGTGGATAATTTACCTTTAACAGCAGTTCCCAAAACGTTTTATTCCTCTTATGCCACAGCAATTTACCAATCATTATTATTTTTTATTTATTAATGAATGTTGTCATGCTTTTTGCCCATTTATAGTTATACTTAATGTCTGTGAGACAAGATCGATTCTGTTATCTCTTACATTATAGCAGCTATAAACAGTTGTTCCCTTGCCAGCCTCTCTTTTTTCTCTCTCAAAGTTAATAAGGCAAAAAAAAAAATGTTACTGAGAAACCACAAAGCATAAACTCCTCTGAAGACTTTCCCTTAGTTGAAAACTTCCTGACTGTTACAGCACTGACACTGGAGACTCCTTCCTAAAAATGTATTAGAACAAGGAAATTCATATAAATGTATATAAATCATATACACTATATACGTATGTATATAGAATATATACACTATACTACTGTATATAGAATGAAACACTTTGCTGTTACAAAACCTAAACATGCTGGTAAAAGTAACTCTGCTTTCAAGTCATTGATTATTCCTTACAAAACATAGATTGCTTCAGTCTCTGTTGCACAGCACTATATATATATATTTTTTTTATTATTATGTTTTCTATTTAAAAATGCAAAAAAGATAAATGCTAAGCTTCTAAATCCTACATAGAGAAGCACAGTGTAATTATTTCTACCAATTCCATTTCATTCACTGTTCACTGTTCACTGTTCACTTCTTACAAACAAATATAAAATGTTTTAAGTCTCTTTTCACATAAATCTAAATGAAGAAGTTGGAGCACAATACCTCTCTATGTTGGCCTCCTCTCTCTCTCTCTCTCTCTCTCTCTCTCTCTCTCTCTCTCTCTCTCTCTTTCTCTCTCTCTCTCCCTCTCTCTGCTCTTGTTTCTTGCTTCTTAGACTTGTTTTTTGCAGAGCAAGATGGCAAGAAGGCAGCACACTGGCCTTGTTAAAACTGTTAGACTTTAGATTTAATCAAGTCTTATCACTTTATCACATCATCACTTGACATCTACTAGCCAGTTGGGATGAGTCTTTATAATCTTGTTTCAAACTGCAAAAAAGAGAAAAAAAGAAATGCAGCAAAATCTACACAGTGTGAGCTGAATACAAAAGTAGGGGAAAAAACTGACAGACACAGAAGCTGCACCTCCTTCAGTGGAACTGACGGGTACAGAGATCATGCCTTCTTCCCTGGGACTGACATTACAGAGACCTCACCTTCAGTGGCATTGACAGGCACAGAGGCCATGGGTTCTATCCTATGATTCTATGATTAACAGATGCAGAAGCCATATGTCCTTACGTGGAATTGACAGGCACAAAGGCCACACTTCCTTCACTAGGTGAAAGAGATTTGTTAAGAGCCATTGACCTTGATCAATAGTGTGGTTTTCCTAGTGCTTTCTCACTCTTTCCTCTGCTGAAACCTTAAACCTATCAGCAGAGAAAAGTGATGCTGCTCTAGGAAAAGTGTTTAACCAGCTAGCAGAAGGAAAAGATTGGCCAGGGAAAGAAAAGCCAATGCATACACATCACAAACAATGTCAAACCTCTGAAGGATCCTTAATGGAATGACCTTGGGCTGTTTTGACTTCATCACCTGTGATGTGTGTGTGCATGTGTTTGTGTGTGTCTCAAAGTCTCTTTTTATCCTGTACTCCACAGTCCAGCACGCACCGCCCCCTACTGTTGCTGCACCACATGCACCAGCTAAAGCAGTGAGAGAATCTCTGGTTCTGTCTCTGACAGCTAAGAGCTAAATGTTAATGCAGTCCACTTGCTATGCATAATTCATATTCATCATAACACATTTTTGTGATCATAATTTAATACAGGAAAATAAGGCACAAAATCACAGAGTTAGAGCTTGTGTGGTGTTGCAGATTTATTCTCTGCATTTTCAAGACCATCAGTGCATGTTCATGAGCACTAATAATAATAATAATAATAATAATAATAATAATAATAATAATAATTCAGCAGCAGCAACTTAAATGTCTTGAAAGACATTTGGAAGGATGTAATGCACTGTAAACATATGAGTAAACGTCATAATTTTAAACACTATATACATGATCTTTTCTTTTTATAAAGCAAATTAAAAAACTAAACCATGCATCACATTTATATTGTATTTTAAATCCAAGGAAGAAGTCATGCTTATCTCATGACTGCACCATGTCAATGCCAATATGACATATGTTGACAGCTGACAGATTTAGATCCTGTTTCAAGAGTCAAATCTGACCCAAATGCCATAGCTGAAAAAACCTACTGGGTATAAATGACCACAACCAGCAATAACTAATGATTAAGTATATTAAGAAGCCAAAAAAAGCAATCCAAGGCACTTTCTAGGCTTATGGATGACCTGGCAGCAGAAATGGCTCATCTGAAATAACTGATTCTGGAACTGAGACTGTGAAGCATGGAAACTCATGTCCCTCAACAGAGCTCTGCTTATAGACCAAGGACCAGCCTTCCTTCCCAATCTGTGGCTGATCCTCATTTACAGCAGCATCTGGGAGGTTTTTCAAAGCTGACCTGAACCACCATGTTCAGCACTGGATTCAGTAGCATATGAAAACTAGTATGGATCTGCCTATGACAGATTGCATGCACACTGACAGGCTCTAATCTAGCCATGATAGCCATGCTAAAAAATGATTATTCCTCAGTGCAAGAAGGTTTTGGACTGAATGTTCAACTGTGACTGGGCTGGATACAACCCATTTTCTTTCTTTCTTACCCAGAAATCTCCAAGATCCTAAGCAGTGTGACTTCAAAACAGCATACTCTACAGAAACTGCCCTTGTGGCTGTTTATGAAAAGGTTTGTCACCCAAACTATCATCAGTCCTCATCCCTCTTGACCTATTAGCTGCCTTTGTCACAGTCACTGTTCATCCTCACGAGCCTTGACACAGCATTTTTCTTTGTATCTCTAGGGCCAGTCATATCAGGTGGCATGGAGGGGATCCAAATCTGCTCCATGCAAACTCTCTAATGGTATCCCAGTAGCTGGGTCCACTTTTATTCTCATTCTAAACCTGCTCTCTCAGTGAGGTACTGTTTTTTCATGCTCTCCGTTCGTCCCTCAGACACTAGTGATTCAACTTGTATCTCTGCATGTCAGGGAGACATCTTCTCCTGTAACTAAATCCCAGCAAAATTGATCTGCTGAATATCCCTGAAAATGAATTCCCATGTCAAAATTGTGATGTTCCTGGAGAAATCACCTGGCATCATCTGACAACACCCATAACCTTGGAGTAGTTCTGAACAACATATCATTCTGTCCTCATATTGCTAACCTGACTCGGGTCATGCAGATTTCTCCTTTACAACATCTGGCCATTTTTCTCCATGGTTCCATGGAAAGATGGCAGTATGACAGTGCTATTTATTATAAATACTGCATCATATGTTACTTTGATTTTTTGTAAGTACTTGGTATGTATGTGCAGGTGTTTAATCGGTGTCTTTTCATGTTTTGGTGTAAAATGTGTAGCATGTGAGTGTGAGGCAGGACCCTGAAACATGGAAAACCTAAGAGAGAGATTTGGAAGGAGAACAAAAGAGAAGAAAGGAAAGACTTCAGAGTGAGATTCACAGACAGAGGAAAAGAAAATGCTATTGAGAGAAACATTGTTCTCTGTGAGTTGCTCCACCTGTCCCCTGCTGTGTCTCCTTACACATGCCTGATTTGATGGAGAGGGAAAAGAGTAAATCATATTGACATGCATCCCATCACCTCACCCATACCCTGCTGAAATTTCTTCCTCTATGCATCTCTCACACCTCCACATCCCTCATTCATTATTCTTCTTCCAATGTTACCCTACTAACACTAAACAATAAGTGACCAAATGTGGAAAGTGGGGAAAAAAGAAACAAGTGAATCCAATTAACAGGTAGAAAGAGGGATAATGAGAAACAGTAAGCTATGACTATATAAGGAAATTTACAAGTAAAAAGAGGAAGATGGGGTGAAGAGTATGTATGTGTCTCAGCAAAACAAAAATATGATTGTTTTAGTTAATCACTGAATTGCACATACAGTGGATATACATATATTTTGTTACAGTGCATGCGGCTTTCTGTTTTTATCTCCACTCTTCCTTTCTCCATCTTGCAAACACACTGTGCTATGATGACTTGTGCTATCTGACTCTGTGCCTGATCTCCATTTTGATTCCTCCTCTCCCTTTGTATTCATCCATCTGGACTCCTGTCTCACCCCCTCCCCACACCCAACTGCTCCATCTCCTCATCGCTGCCATCAAAACTGTTTGCTTAGACACTCGTTTATTTGTCTGAAGGCAGACGGGGATATATTAACTCCATGAACTTGTCACCTTGTCACTTCTGCTCCACTGAGGAGTGTTTAAAGGAGGTGTTCCCCGACATACACACGGTCAGCACTGAAAGTCACTGCCCACTGCACTGTTTTCCTTTCTGTCCTATCATATCTGACTTGCAAATGACAATCATCATTATTTAACAGTCACTTTATCCTCCAGATTGAACGTGTGTGTGTGTGTGTGTGTGTGTGTTCCCACCTGCAGGCATCCTTGTTTTGGCCTCACCAATATTATATTACATCAGATCCTCCAATACTGAAGTAACAGAGAATAGTAATATTTGACATATGGCTTTGACATTACTAGTAGCTTATTCATACTCCAATGTAAATGTTTACATATGAAAATAAGTGAATTGATGGATAAATGTAAATGTATTCAATGCTCATCAAATACTCAAAAAGGAACACATTTATATCATATAAAGTTGATATAAAAGGTAACAGTATGAGTCTGATAAAACTTTGTTGTTGTGTTTTGTTCATATTGGAGTTGATGCTTGAGGCTAATAAATATTTGTAATGATTGAAGAGTGTGCCCTAAGTTGTAAATATTTTTGTGCTGTAGTAATTTTCTTTCACTGGCCCAAAGTATTGGCTCGCTTGACATGTTCACAGTAAATCTGCACATAAATAACACCAAATAAACCAGACATTTCCTGTGCTTTGTGAATAACCATTCTACCCTGCAATCCATACTGTCATCCTACCATAGTAAGACAAAGTGTACATTGAATAAAAGTAGAGAAAAAGAGAGAAAGCAAAAGAAAGTGATGTGCTGCAGGTTGGTGTGTCATAGTGTTGGTCCATGGAGATAATTTATCTCTAAAAACAGGGCACACTGATAGGCAGTGAAGAGTTTTTGTGTGGCTGATGAATACTTGCTAAAATTCATTTAATGGAAGAAGATGAATAAGTAATAAATTATCCAGATGTCACAATATACACCTAACATCCATGTTATCTTTTTGTGTCTGCCTACTTATAGGTGAAATAAACATCAGAGATCCATTGCCACAAGCAGAAACTTCAGGAGCTGCTTAAGATATGCAAGTTCCACCTCTTGATTGTATTCTGGTGGCAGGATGGTCAGAGCATTCACATTGTTGGGACCCCTACTGCATCTTCAGCAGGCATCTCAGGGTCACAAGCATGTTGCCCCTTAGCCTTTACACCTCACTTGAGTGGGGCAGCGAAGACTAAATTAATCTTCACCTGCAGCAGGGTTTAAACTACATGATCTCATCAACAACAGCCATCTTGATCTGGTCTCAGCTGCCATGACTATCTCCCTAGTGGCTTTCTTCAGTTGTTTGGGTTCCAAAACCACCTTCTGTCAGAACTAGCATATTGATGATGCTGGAAACCTTGGCAGCGGACTTCAATGGGGAATAAGGTTGCTTACCATCCTTTGAGAAAAGCCTCAGCAATCAAATGTCCTCCCTGGGCACTGAGAGTTCAACTACTATGATGGTTTTTATGGTCCTGGATAGAAGAACTATGTCTGTTCCAGAGGGAGTCTCTTCTTCAGGTGCACTTGCATCTCCCAATCAGAGGCCTTATGCAGGTTCCATGCAGGGCGGGTTCTTGGCAGTTGTTCTTGCCCTTGAAGCCTCATCGCATTCCCTTTGGATGTTGACAACTACAGGTGGTAGTACCTTGTTTATGCTGTCTTTGACCCTCTGTAAGTCTGTCCATTTGGCAATTTCTGTAAGGAAACTGTCACACCCACACCCGTATCTGCCTTCTCCCAGTACTTTGGGACATCCAGGTAAGATGTGATTCGGGGAGCAAAGCTCCACACTTCTTTCAGGATGGGTCTTCTTTGCCCCAGATCTTTAGGTTGTTTGGAGTTGGTAACAGGTCAGCCACAGCATGCAGGAGGAAGGTCAACTTTCCTTGGTCAGTACCCCAGAATTCCTTCCAGTACAGCGATCGCTCAAGTACCCGCTCCCACTGCATCCACTCTACCTGGCTGGTGAGCCCTACCACTTTTACATAATGATCTTCTTCTGTTGCCTCTCAGACCATCTGCACCACAAGTCTTTTCTTGACTTTTGCATTAGTCTTGCTCCATCTTTTGGTGTTGTAGTTTTCAAGTCCTGTCCATTCTTGATAGACCACCCCAATGATCTTCTGATGCTTCCAGTACACTTCTGCTTCCTGAGGTTTCCACGTCCTGCCTCACTTGATGGTCTTGTTAGCATTATTGATTTTTTCATCCTCAGACAGTAGCAGTGCACGGACTGCTTTTGCCTCGGTGGCTTTGAATTCTTCCACCACCGATGAGACTGGTAAGCAGAGCTTGGAGGTCTTGCTGTGCAGATTAATCGAGCTGAATGTTGGGGGAACACCCAGCCATCTTCACATGAATTTACTGCGCAGGCTCTCCATTGCTTCTACTTGAATCATAGGGAAGTCATATAGCAGGAATGGTCACTGCAGTCTGAGTATGATGCTGGGTACTTTAAAAAAAAAAAAACTTAGTTAAAAGTGTATGGAGCTACTCCATATTATATTTAAAAAGTATGTAAAGAAAAAAAATCTGTGAACTTTAATGTAGTGGGTATTTTTCAAGTGCTCAGCTTGGTCCACCAGCTGACACACAAGCTTGACACATAAGAAAGATTTCAGCCATCATGTAATTCCGAATGGCTTTAAAATGTGTGAAACTTAATTTGTCTCTCTGTTTCTGTTAGGCCATCTAACTTAAATATTCTTAATTTTGTTAAATAATTTAAATGTTTTTTGTAGTCAGCATTCAATGCAATTTATTTTTATCTTATGTACAGTATGTATACAACTATTAATATAATGAAAAAAGTTACATAATCATCTATTCCTATTCAAAACATCAAATATTTTTCAATTTTATCCACATCCACACACGCTCCCTCATTTCCACCACAGTCTACAGTGCTCTCGGCATAACAGTCTGAATGGAGCATAGCTTTGCCAGTTATTAATGAGCTTGCTTCAGTCATGGTAGCCTCCAGCCTCCAGGAAGTGTGGGTAAAGTCTGGTTCTTCTCTCAGTACATACACACACAGACAGACAGGCAGAGGCCACCACATCTCCATAAGCAAATGCCAAATCATGGGGTGATTTATAGTGCTACAATGTCTGTAACTGTTCTCCAGAGTGTTAACCCACCTATTGCAGTGTCTGATTATTCTACAACTACTCAACCCCAAATCAGAAAAAGTAGGGATGGTACTTTAAAATTGAAACTAAAACTGAAAACAATGATTTGTAAATAATCTTTGACCTATATTGCACTCAAAACAATACAACAG
>JAOTRR010000004.1:14653525-14666550 GCA_028570945.1 Gogo arcuatus
CACACACACACACACACACACACACTCACACTCACACACACACACACACACACACTCTCTCTACAGAGGCAACACCCAGTTAAAGAATATGAGAACACAAGGGCAGTTATCAAACAATACAGGATGCTAGTAAAAATAATAAAAATAAAACATTTTATTTTGTTGCTTAAATCTGGGCTATATCCAAACACCGTGATGCAGAATTAATGATCTGTGATTAGAAAAAAAACAATACAGAAGAAATGTGTACACAGGGAAACAAGAGAGGAAAAAGGAAAATAAAGAAGACAATTGGAGAAAAGAGATGTGGAGACAGGAGAGGTGAATGGAGAATGGGGAACAGATTAGAAAAGGGGCCAGAAGGAAAAGAGAAGAAAAATAGATTAGTGTACAACAAAGAAAGAGAAGAGAAGAGAATTATTATGTGAAAATAATCATGTCTAAAATTCACATGTGAAATGAAATTAATCATAGGTTAAAAAAAATCGTGTTAAATTAAATGAATTGTGAACAGTTTATGCAAAATAAATGACTCGTGTAAAAATTACATGTAAAGGAATTATGAAATCGCATGCAAAAATGAATCGTATAAAAATCATGTGTTAAATGAATCGCGAAAAAGTATGATAAAGTCATCATGTAAAAATCACGTGAAAATAAATGAATTTTGAAAAAAATCACGTGAAAATAAATGAATTTTGAAAAAATCACGTGAAAATAAATGAATTTTGAAAAAAATTACGTATATAAATATATCATGTGGGGGGCATGGGGAAACAAATGTGGAAGTTCTCTGTAATTGTATAAAAGGTGTGAGTGATTTGTTAATATGTGATTTGAGAGCCCAGGACCCAGAAGTGTGTGTGTAAATTGTGTGTGAAATTTAATCTCTAATCATTCCTTGATCGCACACACAGAGATTATCACTCTTTTCTTTCTGCACACACAGCAGAAAACACAACAGCATCGGTAGTTAATCAACATAATACAGATATTGCAGAAAGCTGGGTGTAGTTGCAAAACCAAATGTATCACGGCTCAAATTAGGGCGGAGGAAGCCACCCTCCCCAACCCACTGTGTGTGTGTAATCGCTTCCTTTGTCGCACTAATTAAGGTGAAGGGCAAAGGGACTTCTCCAGTATCCTATTTCCCTTGTTAAGAGAGAGCTGCAGATACGTGTTTACAGAAAAAGAAGGTTATATATGGAGATGGCGAGCCATGTCTCTTCGTCATGGATGGGCTTTCTCTCATGAAATACTCTTTTTGTTCCTTTTGCCTCAAGGTTGCCTCAAAGGTTAGCCCATTTACCCCCATAACTACAAATGCTGATAGATTTCTGTATACCACTGACCTCAGAGCTGGTAAACATCACTCGGAGTGGATTAAGAAATGATGGAACAGGAAATGATGCTATCAGCAACACAATGAATTGAACATTTTGAGCATGTAACATTTATAATATATAGTATGTATAGTATAGTATAGTATATTTTCTTAATTGACTCCATTGAGTTTAACTGAATTTTAGAACATCCATAGAGGTTTTTGCGAAAATGTCCGCACATTGTTCTCCATTCCCTGTTGGAATAATCTAGGTTGATCTGAAAAGCTTAGCTAAATTACTGTACATCATCATAGCTACGTTACTGTACATCATCATAAATACACCATATAAAATAAGTCACAGTTCTCAATTTCAAATCCACAATTTTAAATCTAATCAAAAATCTAATGTTACAAAATGAAATTCACACATTCTACCACATACTAAGAACATTAGCTAAAAATTGACATTAAGCTAATGATAAGGTACACCAATAGCTAACTGTAAACTCACTTCATCAACACTGTAGCTAACCCTGTCCCAAATTCCTGCAAAGTCCCTCAAAAAATGAAAACTCTCATTGTTACCAGAGCATCTTGTTTTCTTAGTTTAAGGTATCAGTGATTTGAGCAACAAACCCTGCCGAAAAATCCAATTTGGTCCAACTAGCTACCAGCTTCCAAAACACAGCCTGAGCTAGTCAAACTGGTCGACCACCTTTACCAGCTGGTATGTCATTTTCCATGTTCCTTATTATTATATTAAATTGATCAACAAATGGTTGCATTTCAAATTGTCTTGCTGTTGTGTTACTTTCTTTGTAATAAACTGTATCTCCTTCCTACTGGCCTTACCAGCTGGTAAAGATTTTTTTCTTTGGTTTCCTTTTTTATAATTAATATTATACTATAACTTTTACATTACTCCTCTTTTCTCTTTCTGTCCATTTTCCCATACGTGGTTGAGAGGGTTCCTGGTCTTGATTGTGCGAAAACAATTTTATAGTATTGATTCCCAAGGAGACTTTCATTTTCTCAACTACATCCTCCACGCAGCCATTTCAAAATAACAGACACTCCTCTGTTTACAGCTGATGGAAAGATAAACAAACCCTGCAGAGCTTTTATTTCTGTTTCTTTGTGTCACTGATTATTGCCTCGTGTATTCAGATGGGAACAAACCTCAGACTTTTCTTTTCTGTTGTTGTTCTGAAATCATCGATTTGAAGCTACAAGGCCTGTCTCTATACATGATGACTGTCAGATTAGTCTGAGGGAAACATTTACTGTTCAGATGTAAAGTGAGGAATAGAGGAACACACACATGGATGTACAGAATAATTTATTGTCCATCATGAGTAAGGCTTTCTGAATTTGTTTTATAACCAAGCTTCACTCAAAGCACTTTGCCCATATTAATACATGTATGTTACATTTTCATAATCACATATACTGTATATAGTTATTTTCAGAGATATAAATAATTGTACTACATTACTTAAGTATTATTTTAGGATAATTATATGTAACCTGAGTATATTTAAAAATGAATACAAATGTGACTATGGTTTTTGACTCTGGCACCTCACAAATCCAGTTCGACAGTAACTTGGGTTACTGTCTTTGTGGAGTGTCTAGCCATTTTCGCATTGGTTTCCTCCTGGTTCTCCAGTTTCCTCCCACTGCCCAGAACATGAAGATGAAGATGATGAAGATATATACCACTGAAACAGACCAAGATTTTGAGACTATATTGTCTAAATACTCCTGTTTTTCAAAGATTCTTTCAAAGATTCTAGTTTCCAAAAATCTCCACAACTTATTCAGTATAGAACACCCAAAAATTCAACCATTTACCCACTGTGACTCATTTAAATTATTATCCAGGGAGGAACTATCATCCTGCTTTATTGAATTATAGAGCAATCCTGGCACACTGGTCACCTCCATAATGTGAAATTTGTATGTTCTGCAATGCTCAGTGCTGGCCTCTTGCCTTGCCAGGTCAGCTGTTATTTAAGGTTATCACCAAAATGCACCTTGTCCACTGACTCTGGGTCAGCACTAATAGCTTTCCTATTTATCGTTTCATCATCATGGAAAGCACTGAAGGCGGGGGTTTAAAATGGCATCTCAGGGTCACAGGGTATGTTGGTGCATGGGAAATGGCTAATCCATCACCATGACCCTATCCGTGGATCTTAATAACTGCCTGCACCCACAGTACTAGGAAGGAGATAATATCCTTTGAGGCTGCAAGTGGATGATGGATGAGAGGTTCAAATGAAGATCAATGGAAGACAGAACGTATGTGTATGTGCATTGAGGAGTGAATATAATTCTCCATTTACACCTGAAATGGCAGTACAGATTGGAGAAGAAACAATCGATGTACACAAATATCCACAAATGTGAGATTTTTCACTGGACTGTTCGCGCTACCCAGACGCCTCCAAACCCTTTGGATAATGGTCTCACATGCATTCACACCTGTACTACATGCAGTCTGTACCTGTTGAGAAGATGAGATGATTCAGCTCACATTTCTTTGTGACATTCTTACTCTTCTTGAAACATGTAGTCCAGGTCTGAACATCTGCTTCTGCACATCTGAATGACTACCATTATTTTTATATTAATTAAGTAGGGAATAAAACATGATAGGGGTGCGCTACTATAGGGAAG
Source organism: Gogo arcuatus (assembly GCA_028570945.1). Lineage (NCBI taxonomy): Eukaryota > Metazoa > Chordata > Actinopteri > Siluriformes > Anchariidae > Gogo > Gogo arcuatus. The sequence goes on from JAOTRR010000004.1 coordinate 14,657,535, forward strand.
TAATCAACAATGGGGTGGTGTGATATAGAGTTATTGTTACCACCCTGAAATTGATTATTTTCCAATAACCGCACATCTTGAAGTAATTTATTCCTCCTATAACAAGTAATTTGCCAACTCAAACTATGATACATGCTAGTTCCTATTATTAGTTGTTATAGCAGCTATAACCAGTCTTTGGATCATCAGCCCCTCTTCTCTCTCTCTCTGTCTCTCTCTCTCTCTCTCTCTCTCTTACAGTTTAATAAGAGAGAATGCAAAGAAACTACTAAGCACAAAAATCCTCTATCTGTAAGATTTTCCAATGACAGAAAATTAACTTACTGACTGTTACAAAGCTCTGACACTGGAAACTCTTTTCATAAATGTTAAATAAACTTCTCATTACAGAAAACTTCACCATATCAACAATGACACATATTGTTCTTTGTTAAATAATAACACAATTTTGATCTATTATTAGTCTTAGATTATGTAGATAGTTTACCATCAAATCCCTGTGAATTAGATGTTATTATAAAAATGTATCAGAACGAGCGCATTATTATAAACCTTGATTTGCAGCTGTACTATTGTCAGAACCGCTGATATAGAAAATGAATAATTAACATTTTCTGACCAATCAGATTTGAGAACTCAACAGTGCTGTGGTATAGGCTTAATCACAGTAATCCTGGTGTGCACGTGCATTTAGCCTCAGAGAAACTGAGCATATTTATGCTGAGTACAGATTATAATAGGGTAATTACTGCAAAACCGCATTCATAAGCATAACTCCATGAGTTAATGAATTAAGTGCATACACAGTTATGGGATAGGATATCTATTAGCACTTTCCCACCATTATGGTGCAGGTGCCAGTGTCTAACTGTTAAATTAAAAGATTCTCCTCCACCAAAATTGGTTCAGTTCCAGTGCTAAAATTCTGCTGTTCTGGAAGCAAGAAACAGTGACATGGGAGCTTGGGGATGGTATAATTTTATTGCCATGATAGGCAAGTTGACAATAAAGTTGAGTTGAGTTGAAGTTATTAAAAACACATTTAAAATAAATGAATAAATAAATTTTTTAAAATGTTTACAACTATATAGGCACAGTCCGGGGTTTTGAAGATTATTGTTCAAGAAAATATAATAATAATAATAATAATAATAATAATAATAATAATAATAGTGTACTAATTTTAAAAAAGTTTTAAAAAATGGGCATTTAAAAAGTGAAAATTAAAATAATTAGCTAAATAAAATAAGTATTAGGTATACAGGAAAATAAGAATATGAACCACAAAAACAAGCAGAAAATAACTACAACCATTTAAAAAATGGAATTTATTTAATACTTGAATCTGCACCAGGTGGGAAATAAATACATTATTAAAAAAGGTAGGCATATTTGAATTAAGCATGTATATTCAGTGTTACTTCAGGATGTAATTTAATTATTTTTCAAGAAACATGAACAAAATATATCAAAAATATACCTCTATGTGCAGCTAGCACGTGGAACTGACCACAAACTCTGTTTACACTTCAGTATGGACAGCCTAACGTCAAATACCCCTCACTGCAGGGCCAAAGGTCTGGGGGTGGAGATAACTCTGTGAACTTCAGGCTGGATAAGTGCATTTGTTGATCCATGTTGTAGAGCATCTTGTGGATTAGGGATTAGGGATGGAGGTTATAGGAGGAGTTGAATAAGGTCTTCTCTGTGATGGGAATGTACAGTTATAAAAATTGCAGTTGTGAGATCAAGTAATTTCAAGAATCAAGACATAAAAATGATGCTGATGTTCAGTGGTTTGGACAATAAAACATACATTTTAACACCACTTAAAATCCCAAGTTTACCTTAGAAACCCTCCAAACAAAGAGCATGCAAGACTTACAAACAACAAATAAAACAAATCCAAAGAGTTTTAAATAGGAGAACTGTCAAAGAGGAAGGTGTATCTCTGAAACCTTTTCTAGCTTCATTTGCCAAGCATGTTTGAACAGCACACACGTCAAGAAGAAATCAAGACTTGGAGTTCGATGATGAGACGAGTCGCAACAGAACACCAGGCACATCATCACTGATGAGTTACAGAAGTCACATACTGTATATACTTTCAGCTTGAGAAACTGTCAAAAGTTTGAAGAGCACATCTATATTTTAAAATAACTGTCATCTTTGCAAGTTACAGTTTTAGATTAAGTTAAAGCTTTCTGACCATTGCAGTTCTAGAAGGTTTTGTTTCAAACATCTGCAATTTGTCCTGGTGTCCAGATGTTTTTTATATAACATTTGTAAATGTTCTTACAACACTGCTGCAACATTTTTAGTTAACACTTGTGATTCTATAATATTATAGTTTGTCTAACTGGTAAGAGTGTGTGAGCAAAGTTCAAATAACATTGTGAAGCAAACAAATTTTATTTAGAACATTGCAGATATCTTATTTTTGAAACATTACAGCCTGTAATCAACAACAGGGTGATGTGATGCAGCCACATGTTTCCATACTCCACATGCTCAAAAACATCTTGACTGGCAGTGTGCATTAAAATTAAATTATTAAATATACAAATTAGAATGGAATTATATTATCTGATTAGAAACATTAATCCTGTAGCTCCAGTGCCAACTAAAAAGCAAATTTCAACTAACACCCCAAATATGTCTTGGCTGATTGATTTGGGCTTAAAGGCAAATTGTGTATGTTTTATATGTATAGTATGTTTTGCCAAACTAATTTTTAAAGATTAGTTTTGGGAATGTCTGTCTTAGTGATGCTAATCTTTTCCAAATCTTGGTACAGAACTTAATATCATAGCTGAACCCCAAATCCTAAGTTATGAATTGAGGAGACTGATTTAGTGACAAGTTCGAAGAAATGCTATGACTGTTACCTCCATATTTCTCCCTGACCTTAACCATTCATAACTTTAACAGGTCGGCTCATTCTTAATAGGTTGTCTAATTTTTCCAAATCTGTTATTGCTTTCCTAAATAATGAGGATGAAAATTCCTGGATAAGCAACACATCATGTAAGAGATGATTTCAGGCAGCAAATGTACATGTTGACCGCATTAACATTAATTCTTCCAATCCAGTGAGCCATCTGCCAGACTGCCACAGATTGTTAATGATGATGAGCACGGCATTCTAAAGGTGACAGATTTTCACTTACTGTGGTACTGTAGCAAACAGTGACCATCCACAACACATTACAGAAAAAGAGGCAAAGTTTCCTTTTTACAGAGTTTGTACATTTTTATGTGTACATTTTTTTCTGGATTCTGGGTCATTTTTCCAGAGATTTCAGTATGTTTTTTGAAGTTTAAAAGCTGCTTTCAAGCACAAGAGTGGTCCAAATAACTGATTCCTGGCCACCTTGAAACCGGTGATTTTGGGCTGGCTTCAAGCAAACCATGGTGCGGTCCACATCATGTGTGGAAGCTATTTGTGCTCGGCACTGCATACTTAATAATGTGCTTGGTTCAGCTTCTCACATTATGGTCACCACTCAAGACAGAACACTTTAATTTTATATAAAACCAGATTTTTATAGGACTGGAGCTTCTGATATGAGAAGAGCTCTATGCCATGCATCCAAAAAGAGCTGTTCATCATTTCTTGAGTGTTTGTACCAAAGAAAATAATTAAAAAAAAGAAAAAAACAGCAAACAGATGAACATAGTTCTTACCATTTTGCAAACCTGCATGCACAAAAGTGTCATATGAAATTGTGCAAATAATCCACAGTTCTTGTATGTACAAGCAAAACATATGATTATAAGCCCCACCTCCAAATAAGCTTAGAATCTGTCCTGAAGTATTTGACCCAAATGTGAAGACACCTTTCCATTTCTATGTCGATAATTATTTTTCTTGCCTGTGTCCTAAACAGAGAACTAGTTATTTCAGGGTTGTGAAATGTTGTCAGTGCTGCTGTGACAAAATAAGCATGTTGGATGAACATTTGTCCAAGACAACCTTGTGTTCTAGCGTCATTACAGAGGTATTAGTTTAACTCGAGGGTCTTTTCCTGTAGCAAGAAAATCAGAAAGTGTTATAAGAAATTAAACAGTTTGAGTAGCTGAGCAGAGATGATAAATGCTACATTGTATTCTGTATGTTTCTAATGAGGGCAGAATGGTGCCAACTGTTGAGCTCTTAAAGTGTTTTCCAAACACAACACCTTTATTCCTTATTCATTTATGATTCGCCATTGCTGAATAAGATGGCCACTTTCCACTTCTATAGGAAAATAAATCTATACTGATTTTACCTTTAATGAATGCTGGGATCAGGAGCTTCCTGCAAATTAGCATCTAGTTTTCCCTAGAAAATTCAAATAGATTTTACTTGAACACAGTTATTTTCCTCTATTCACAGGAGAGGCCATGGCAGAGATCTTTTATCTCTACTATACAATATATTATGACCATGCATCTCTCATTCTAAGATGGTATGATTTCCATTGCAATATAAGATCAGCCATCTGATGTGTGAAAGCTATATTTAAAGCAGCCAAAAAATTCAGTATTGTTGATTGTTGTGTTGAAAAAACATGATATAGTGCAAACAGTTCGATTTTAATTTTATTAGAATGATTTACTCTGGTGGTGGTAATATACATTATAATGGAGTTGACATTATGATGATTATGATAATATTCTACTTATAAGTTCCTAGCAGAAAAAAATCAGTCTAAACTAACAGCACGCAAAACCAAGCAATTAAATGTTGTCTACATGTCTATCACAAATTCCCCCTGTTGGTATGTAGCACATTTCTGAGTGTGACAAGCACTGTAACAAGCACTGCAACAAGCACTGCGACAAGCACTGCGATAAGCACTGTGACAAGCATTACAAGCGCTGCTGTTCCTGTTTTTCTTTGTGGAATCTTATCATGGCTTTAGTATTGTTAAGTACAATACACCTCCTTTACTTATACTAACAGGAACAGAGGAAACGCTTCTTTCACTTGGACTCAGACACAGAGGCCATGTCTCCTTTTGCCTGGTTCATGATGGTCTGAATCAGTGAATCTTTACATGCCCTGACAACATGCTACAAAATGGAGTGTAAAACCTCTCAGTTGGTGAAAGTCACGTAAAATCATTTTTAAAATGTCCCCTAAAGACTTGTTTATTCTAAAAGAGATTATTTAACCCAGAATTTTGTTTGAAGCAATTCATCCAGTGAAAGATTGGTCCTCTGTGCTGGTCTTCTTTGCTTCTCTTTTCATCCTTCACTTTAGTGAGGCAGCTCATCCCTGCAGCTTGGCTAAGTGTTTTTATTTTTAATGGTCCTGAATTTGAGTAGTTGAGCTGGCTAAGACAGCGGCAGGATTGGTGGAGCAATCACGAAAGCGACCATGTAATGAGACATCCACAGTATTCCCACACGCCTCGCCCAGCGTAAAATTGAATTTGTGCCGCAGTGGTCCATAGATAAGTAATGATGCTATGATTAGCTGTTGAGGGGCTCACAGAAGGGCTGCAGAAGAAGAGTGAAGGAGTGCGTGAGGAAGTGAGACAGAGTGAGACAGAAATTATTCATCACCAGTCTGGTCGTTTGTAGAATGCAGCATTGGCTTATCGCTGCTTTCCCGATGACAGGAGTGGCAAGCTTGTGATGAAAGAGAATTCTGCGTACGTCTCTTTTTAGATGCTCAAACCTCTGATAGTGACATGGCCCGCTTGAGTTGCTGTGCTCCTGCACATCTGAGATGAGAGATTGTTTTTCTTGCTCTGTCAGCGAAGTCAGTGAACTCGTGCATGTCGCGACAAGGCCATGAGACATGCTGGAGATGGTTATGAGATCAAAGTCATCATATGATTGCAAGCATGAAAACAAATCTAAAAATCAACAGGGTTCATTGCAATGCACATTATCACTCCACACTGTATGCTCACAAGAATATGTCCATTTTCTTTTCACCTTCTTTCTATCTTTCATTTATATATACCACATTCTTCTCACATGCTGACTGTTTCTCAAGAAAGTTTGTTGGCTGAGTATTTTCAGATCATTGGTCAATTTCTGTTCTAACTGAGAATTATAGAAAGCACACCACATCAGTTATTGTAACCACAAAAGACCACAGCTGTCAGATGAAACCATGATCACAAATTAGAGATGGCATTAAGGGTTTGGTGGTGAGTGTAGTAGTTGTGTTTACAAAGTGAACATTTCTTGACAAGACCTTGTGAAAATAATTATACTCAGTAACTAAAGCTGATAAATGATACTTAAGTTATTAACTCAAGGTGTTTTGTATCATTTTTTATGTTGTTATTATATATACAGGAAATTTGGTATCTAAAATGTATTATAAATGCACGTATAATATGTAATATGTCATACATTATATATTATACTCCTTAATATAACCTGTATACATGGTAGTATAGTTAGCTAATATAGTATAGTTAGTATAGGTATTATAGGTAGTAGTTATGAAGCATGATTTTATGTCTTATAGTGTCAGGACACAAATGAATCATAATATCTGTTTATGAACATTTTATAAATATAGATATTATAAACATAGGCACTATTAATGTGAATGAATTAAGTAAGGAATAAAACACTTGGGGGCATGCTATTATAGGAAAATAATCAATAATGGGGTAGTATGATGCCGCTTGACTTGAAGAGGTGTTACTGTTACCATCCAGAAGGTAACTAGTTTTTCATATTTAAGTGTTTTATTCCTCTTATACCACAGCAATGTTGTATTTATTAAAGAATGACGCATCATACATTTTATTTGTTCATAGTTGTGTTTAATGTTGTGGAACTTCCAGTGATGTCATATTCCCATATTTTCCAGAGTTATGCAGATAATTAGAACTACACAGGGATTCCCAAACTATGGGTTGTTAGTGACCCCACATGGGGTGACTTGATTTACAAATGGAGTCCCAAGAGAAACTCACTATCTCCTCTTTTGTTTCAATAATTTATTTTACAAATTAATATTAGAAATATCAAAGATGGATTTTGTGAGTTAATACATTTTCATTATCCTACCATGCTGCTCTAGCATAGTTCAGCTATAAAAAAATTCCCTATCCATCGACCTCTTCTAAACAAACTAGTGCTGTGTCTCAAATCACATACTTATGTACTATTCTTGACCATTTTTGCGTATTAACACAAACCGTTTTTCCTATTACAGTTAGTGTTTGAATTTTAAAAATCTCTCATGTACCCTTCAAACCTACGGAAAGGTCTGTTTTGCTCACCAGTCTTCTGGATTTTCTGGATTAGTAAATACTTTTGACTGTAAGGTAGAGTTTTCGATTTGAGACACAGCAAGTGTGTGAACAATGCTGCTTGCATTACCCCTGCTTCTGCACACAAAATCATGTGCCAAGTATAAACCAGGTTCCTCTGCTTTGTATCAAGCTACAGTATATCACACCACCCTGGCCTGGATTATTTTCCTATAACAACACAACACTGCCCACTTGACTGATAAGTGCAAGGAATATTCCTTTGGTATTTAGTCACTTACTTACTTCCACATACATATGTTACTGACATAATAAATTGTTCAAATATTACAGTAGTCCTCTATTATAAATCTGGAATCTGGGCAAGGCTTGGGCTCACAGAAAATTCATTATGTCCATCTGGGATTGTTTGCCCAAAAAATTTGAGAACCCCTGATTTATGAACATGTATACATGATGTTTTCAATTAAGATAATGTACTAATGGGAACACTTTCTATGAAGCCCATAGATATAATGACTTATGAATACAAACATATTATAATGCACTAATAAGGCATTATACACATCATTATAATTATTTATGAAAAGACAAGTTGTTAATAATCCATGACACATAATAAAGATAAATGCATTTTCATCAATAATTATAACAATGTAGCAATGTGTTATGACATGATAGAAATGTGTTCAAAGATTAATAAAAATATAATTTTTGTATTGTTGTATGTTTTATAACAGATTATATGCTATAACCAGTTGTGATTTGACATTAAAGAAAAAGAAAAATTAAAACCAAAATATTGTGATGGTTTAAAGAATGTGGTGGTTGAAAGAATGTGCTAACACATATTAAAGACTACACATTTTTAGGATGTCTTTTTCTAAGCCCCTATCCACTTCCCTAGCTTTTTTCATCTTGTCATTTCAAGTGTTATTCACAAGAGTCACTGCTGAAAGACTTACATCCCTCCTGTTCTCTCTGTCTCTCTCTCTCTCTCTCTCTCTCATACACACACACACACAAACACACAAACATTTCCGCTCTAAGAGAAATCACAGTGAGCTCATGTCATCCTGCCTGTAGCTCACCTTTAAAGCGAGTGTGTACACTTCCACTGCCAGCCTCAAACCCACTCTCAGATGGTGATGGTGATAATGCAGAGAATATGTCATGTCTGGGGCAAGCCTGCCAATGATGGCTACTGTCATGGAGGACAGGCTGTAAGTTAATGCTAAGAGAAAGGGGAGTGGCTGGGAAATGAAAGGAAATCACTCTTTAGTGACCCCTGGAGGTCAGAGTGAAATTGCAAGTATCCCGTTTATATCCCTTTTTACAAGAAACTGTGTCAAAAAGCAGCTTTGTAGAAACCCAGGTTTGCATCTAAATCCTTCATGAGCAAGCATGAAATTTTGAGAGGAATCAGACTCAAATATACCACACTCTTGTTATTAGATCTGTTGTTAGCATGAAATGTAGACTTTGAGACTTCCCATTTGCATATAACATCTTAATAATGTGTAATATAGCATATGTAATACAATATTTTTCCTAATGTAAGCTGAATAAATGTCCATATGTAGTTACAGTTCATAAAGCATGAGAATGTCATTCTCATGTCAAGATACAAGATACAATTTTGTAACCAGGCAGGAACATTACTGCTGAAGGCTAGAGAAGCAGCCTTGGGCCCAAAGGGCTACCGGTTCGATTCCCGGGACCGGCAGAAAAAATGTGAGGGGAGTTGAGTGAATGAACAGCACTTTCCCTTCCCTCTGTATGAT
>JAOTRR010000004.1:14688453-14702601 GCA_028570945.1 Gogo arcuatus
AAATGTTCATGTTCCTCAAACACAGACATATAAATAGTAAAACCAGAGAAACTGATCATTTTGCAGTGGTCTCAATTTTTTCCAGAGCTATATTATTTATTTATTTATTACATATTACACACACACACACACACACACACACACACACACACACACTCCCTCCACTCATCCCCAGACTGTTGCTTCACCCAGTGTGGAGCATTACATGCCCATTTGCATTCCTGCTCGTCTCCCTGCTTGCTGATTAACCATCCAGCCACACTCACACCCCTGCCTGCATCCCCACTCTGCCCCACTTCACCACCCACTTTCACTCTCTGCTCATCCAGTGGTCAAGACTCTACGCTATCACTGCTGTGATCTGGGTTCAATTCCAGTCGAACTTCCCTCAGTCCTCTGCCTGCCAAAATCCCCCCCCCTTCCCTCACTAAAACTCAGTTTATTGCTCGTTCATTCACTCCATCCCCGAGTCTGTGTCCTGCATTTGGGTTCACCCATTGTTTGCAACAGAATGGTGTGGCTAACATGGACACAGCAGACATGGATCCCATCCACCAAGCACTCACCAATCAGGGGTCTCTACATAAACAGCATGACCAAATTCTCTGGGAAGTTATGAAGAACCAACAATCCCTGTTGGCTCACATCACACGGATTGGTAACCAGGTAGACCATGTCTCCATGCAACTCACCCAACCCACACCTGGAACCCAGCCTGGTCAGCCTAGCTAGCTTGTACCAGTAACCCCTCTAACTCCACCAGCACCCCTGCCCAGAGAGCCTCACGTCCCAGAGCCAGAGTACTACTGGAGATCTAGGGAAGTGCAGGTGTTTTCTTTTTCAGTGCTCCCTGGTGTTTGAACAACAGCTGTCGACCTACTCCACAGATAAGTCTAAAATTACTTCTATCAAAGGGGTTGCTAACAGGAAATGCGTTAACATGGGCTACAGCAATATGGGAGAACCAACCTGCTGTTTGTTCCTCTTTCGCCAGCTTCAGAGATGAGAAAGGTGTTCAATCATCCAGTCTGGTGAAAAGATGCTGCCAAATGTCTACTCATTCTTCATCAGGGCTCCTGGAGTGTCTCAGAATACTCTGTGGAATTCAGGACACTAGCAGCTGACTCAGGGTGACGAGCCACTCCAGGGAGTGTTTCTTAATGGACCCCTAGTAGCTCCCAGCTCTGCCACCCCAACTGACCTGGGAGAGGAACCCATGGAACTGGTGCCCACCTTTCTCCCACCAAACGTCTCCAGAGGATGAGAGCGGGCATCCACCTACACTGCGATCAGACCAACCATTTCCTTGCCACCTGTCCCCTTCAACTAAAAGAGAAGGCTCACCAGTAGCAGTGGGGGTCCTGGTGAGCAAAATAACCTTCCCTTTGACTCCCCAACCCAGAATACAGCTTCAAACTAACCTGCATTTAAACCAACTGTCTTGCCACTGCTAGCATTAGTGGATTCCAGCACAGATACTAATTTCCTAGATGAAAACCTTGCTTTCCAAGCTGGTATTTCTTGAGCCACATGATTCCCCCATAGATGCCAATGCATTGGACAGTAGACTCTTCACCCGTGTCACATACCATAATGAGCCCCTGGTTCTCCTCCTCTCTGGTAACCATCACAAACACATTCTTGGCCACCCGCGGTTAAGGCAAAATACTTCCCATATTGACTGGTCCACTGGGAAGATATTCCGTTGGAGTTCATCCTGCCCTTCCCCCAGTGGAGGTCACTGCAACCTCATCCATCTCTGAGCCCCCTGATTTGTCCACTGTTTCCTCTGTGTATTATGATATGGGAAAGGTGTTCAGTAAGAAACAAGTCCTTTTTCTGCCTCCACGTTGGCCTTACAATTGTGCAACTGACCTTCACCCAGAGCTTCATTATCCGCAATTTGGATGTACAACCTGTCCCATCCAGAGAGAATGCCATGGAGAAGTGCATTAATGAATCCCTTGCTGCTGGCATCATTTGACCCTCAGTTTCCCCATTGGTGCTGGCTTATTTTTTGTGGTGAAAAAAGATAGGTACCTGTGTGTTGATTACTGAGGGTTAAACAACATCACCATAAAAATATTTAGTACCATCTGCCCCAATCAACTCAGCATTTGAGCTCCTTCATGGGGCCACTGTGTTCACAAAATTGGACTTATGGAACACCCAGCACTTGGTCAGGATACAGGAGGGAGATGAATGGAACACAGCCTTCAATACCTCCCTCGGCCACTTCGAAAATCTGGTGATGCCTTTCGGCTTGACTGACACTCCAGCGGGTTTCCAGGCTTTGGTCAATGACATCTGTAGAGACTTCAACCACTTTGCTTTTGTTTATATGAATGACATCCTAATCTTTTCCTATAACCTCTGTGAACACACCCTCCACTTCCATCAAGTACTTCAGAGGATCCTAGAAAACAGACAATTAGTCTGAAAATGTGAGCTCCAGGCCCATGGATCCTGAAAATATTCAGGTAACGGCAGAGTGACTTAAAAGTCTCAAACAGCTTCAGTGATTTCTGGGCTTTGCCAATTTTTACCACCATTTCAGTTGCAACTACAGTCAGGTGGCAGCACCCCTTCCCAGCTCACCTCTCCTTCTACCCCCTTCTCCTGGACCCCCAAGGTGGACTTAGACTTCTCTTAACTTAAGAGACACTTCACCTTCACTCTCATCCTCGTTCAGCCTGACCCATTTCACCAATTCATAGTGGAGGTGGATGCCTCCGAGACTGCGGTGGAGGTGGTCCTTTCCCAATGTTCCATCCTGGACCAAAAGTTTCCTCACTACACCTATTTCTCTTGCCGCCTATCCCCCACTGAACACAACTATGACGTTGGGAACCATGAGTTGCTTGCTGCAAAATTTACCTTAGAAGTGTGCAGACACTGGCTTGTGTGAGCAGAACATCCTTGCTTTGTCTGGACATGCATCCAGACAGCTACAGTAAATGTCTTAATTCCTGTCAAGCCCAATGGACACTGTTCTTTGGCCACTTCAAGATCATCCTCACCTACCGTCCTGGTTCCAAGAATGTGAAACCTGATGCTCTCTCACCATTATGTCTCCAGGGAGGCTCCTTCCGGTCCATACACCATTCTCCCATCCTGTGTCATGGCTGCAGTTACTTGGGAGATCAAATCCATTATTAAAGAGGCCCAAAAGACTCAACCTGATGCAGGTAACTCTGTCCATTCCCAAGTTCTCCAGTGGAGGCACACTTCCCGGTTCACCTGTCTCCCAGGAGTTGGTTGCACCCTGTACCTTTTGAAGCGACATATCTGGTGGCCACCATGGATACTGACACCCAAGCCTTTGTTTCCGCATGTATTGTCCCTGGCTGCCCGTGGACTCACATAGTGCTTGACTTCATCACTGGTCTACCCCCTTCCCAAGGTAACATGGTCATACTCACCATTGTGAACTATTTTTCCAAAGCTGTGCATTTCATAGCTCTTCCCAAACTCCTTACAGCCCGTGAAATTGCTGACCTCCTAGTCTACCACGTCTTCCATTTTCATGGAATCCCCTCAGACATTGTTTCTAACCAGGGACCCCAATTCATCTCTAAGTCTGGAAATACTTCTGTCAAGCCTATCTTCTGGCTTCCACTCACAGACTAACTGTCAGACAAAACAAGCCAATCAGGACCTGGAAGCAGCATTTCATTGTATCACTTCCAATAACCCATCTTCCTGGAGAACACAACTCACATGGATTGAGTATGGCCATAACTCCCTGACTAGTGCTGCTACCAGTATGGCCCCCTTTGAATGTTCCTTAGGCTATCAACCCCCTTTGTTTCCAGCCCAGGAAGACAAGATTGCTGTACCATCAGTCCAGGCCCATCTCTGCCGCAAGGTCTGGAGGGATGTTTGCTTGGCCCTGCTGCACTCTGCTGATCACAACTGGCATATGACTGATTGCCATTGGACTTCAGCACCCAACTACCAGCCAGGTCAGCAAGTTTGGTTTGCTTCTAAAGACATCCAAGAAATTTGCTCTTCACTACATTGGCCCATTCGAGATTGAGAGTGCCTGTCAGCCCTTTGTGCCAATCCCTATCCAACTGCCCGAGTCATCGACAATCACCTGGTTTACACCATCCAGTGGCTACTGGATGTGTGCCACTGAGGCCGGGGTTTCCAATAACTCATTGACTGGGAAGGATATGGTCCCGAGGAGTGCAAATGGTTCCCCCGCTCCTTCATCTTGGACTCCTCCCTCAACTGGGACTTCCATCAGGACAATCCAGGCAATCCTGGACTTGCCTGGAGGCTTCTGTTGGGGGGGGGTTCTATCATGGTCTTGGCTGTGGCTACTGTTTATTTCCTGTGTTCACCTATTTCCCTTCCCCCCCCATGTCTCCTGTGCTCCCCTGTCTGTCTCTCTCCATTTGTTTGTGTGTGTCGGTGTTGTGGGTGTGACACTCCTCTCACTCTCCTGGGCTTCCTCGTTGCAGCACACCTGGTATCCATTGACTCATCAACCCAGCAGTATATATACACCCTGGTTTTCCATTTACTCCTTGCCAGATCATTCCTTCAGCCAGTATGGAGCATTACATGCCTATGTGCATGCCTGCTGATTAACCATCCAGCCATGCTCATGCCCCTGCCTCCATACCTATTCTATCCTGCTTCACCACTGGGCAAGACTATGCTCTCACTGCCAAGTTCCAGGTTTGATTCCCTGTTGAGCTTCCATCAGTCCTCTGCTTTTGCATGCTGAAATCCCCACCCCCTTCCCTCAATGAAACTCAGCAATAAGCTCTCTTTCACTCCATCCCTGAGTCTATGTCCTGAATTTGGGTTCACCCATTAGCACAAAAGAGAAATAGTTAAAATAGAAAAGACTTCCTACTTGGTCACTGCATTGTTCCACATAATATGTGAAAACTTTATTTGGTTAATCCAGTGTAGATGTTCAGATAGTTTTTAAAAAAAAAATCTATGATGTTAATTATAGAGCTAAATCTACATTTAGATTTCTGTAAAGCTGCTTTTTGACAATTCATTTTGAAATTGCTATACAAATAAAATTGAATTGAAAGAACTCAATGATACACCATCATTCAACTTCTGTGTCCCAAACTCTGTACAATAGAAAAAATTCTCTTTTAGGTCCAATCATAAATCATGTGAAAGAAGTTCTAACCGTTTTTTGCATCTTATTATCTGTAATAGCAGAGCTGGCAGCAGTCCAGCGCTCCAGTCAAGGAACAAACATGCAGTAGGAATAATAATGTTGTTCCATTCGCAGTGCATTCAGAGAGTAACAAATGTTCTTTATAACAGTTTAGTCAGCATCAAACAGCGACAAGGTCATTAGGGTCACAAGATCTCAGCACTCGAAATGACACGTTCCAGCCAGCGACTTCAAAACAACTTTCAGCAGCGCAGAGGCCCAACAACCACCAAAGAATACCATAAAGGAATTCAAATCACATCTCTCCTCCTGCAACACAAAGAGATGAGAGGAAAACACAGAGGGCAAAACCACAGCTCACACTTTTCTACTCTCCTCCTGCCACTGAACGCAATCCTGTTGAATTCAAATTTGGTTTGGCATCAGTACTTTCACAGTATTGCCAAAGCGACCACTGCACACTGTTCTGTGTCAGTGCAGTCAATCCTAGTATTTTAGGCACTTGCATCATCTTACGTACATACATTTCTTCTGTTGTTGCACTGTGTTTCTTGATACCTCTCTGAGTGCAGTGTTATTCTGTTGATAAAAGTAATTGTAGAGAGATCTGATGCTCAATTTAAAACTTGAAATTAATGTGGGTTTTTTGGAAACTTCAAAAAAACCTAGTCAGGAATTTAAAAAAAAATAAAAATAAATAAATAAATAAAAATTCACCAAATTATTTTGTTTTAATTATCTAAATTTCTGTGATTTTTGTGAACTAAAACTAACAGAAAAACAAACAAATGACTAACAGACTCAGAGGAAAACGTTATCTGCCCTCTAATGCATGCATGAACTCACAGATGCCCACAATGGGATAGTGTCAATGTGACTGACAGGGGAGAGAGGGAGAATGCTATTTGAAGGCCGCCGTGAATTCTGGGAATCTGAATCCTGACGGGTGTATGTATACATACGAACGAAATGAACAAACGAATGAAAAAAGAAAAATGAAACGAACAAACGAATGAAAAAAGAAACGAACGAATGAATAAAAAAAGAAAACAAATGAATGAACAAAGAAATGAACAAACAAAACAACAAACAAATAGGAAGAAAAAGAGCACAGTAAAGTTGAGAGGTGATTGATTCAATATGGTGTTTAGGTTTTTTGCTATCTGCTAAGGAGAACATCATAATCAAAATTTTCAGCATCACCAAACTGTTTCCAAAAGCCAGTAATAGAAGTGCACAGTGTGTTCAAAGAAGACGTGGATTTGTACTTTTGAAACTGTTATTAAGCAACTTGGAAAAACAAATACCGTATGAAGTACTTAAGACTGAGGCTATTAATTCAGTTAGCTCACTACCATTTTCCTCAGACATGTAAATAAATGACTAAGAAAAGACTCAGTAACTAAGTTTATTCTGTAATTACACTTACAATCAACTACTAACCAAATTTCTGAAGGCTAAGCTGTATTGAGAAACATCAACATTCAGTCAGCTCAAGCTCTTGAAAAAGTTTTGATTGACCACCAAAGGATCCCATGTAAACGCAGCATAAGCAAGAGAAGTCTTTATAGAAATTTTAGGGTAAATACACAAACTAAAGTCTGAAGCTAATGAATGTAGAAGCTGGAACTGTTAGAATGGAGGCTAATGTGAGAGTGGAAATGAGCCAGAATCATTGCTGATATCAACATTTCCCTCAGATGTGTTGATAAGTTATTAAGAAAAGACTCAGAAAAACTCTTACACTATAATTACACTTCGCATTTTAGCATGAAACAAATTACTAAGGCTTATGCTGTATTGCGAAACACTAGTTCTGACCTACCACCAAAGTATTCTGTTCATGTGTCTTCTTATAAACAAGTGAACCCCATGTGAACACAGCAGCAAGATGAAGTGGTGTAGAAGCTGCAGGGTGAATGCATAAAGGCAGCGTCAATACTTACGGACACAAACTGATCACGTTTTTTATGTCATATCCACCGACAGCTGAAATCTTTCAGCTGGATGATGCAACTCCTTAGAGTAAGGCTGCTTATCAATGCCAGCGGTAATCAGGTAGGATGCTGATTAGGGTGGGTTAATGCCGTTACATTTATCAAAGCGTCCAGCTCTCGCTGTGTTGCGCATATAAACACAAAAACACACTCAGAAACTGTAAACACCACAGCAGGGGAGTAAATCATCCCCCTTCCTAAATGGCACAGCACCGGTTTGCTTTGAATCGCAATCAGTTAGCTAATGAGTCTTGTAGCCTAAAGTGGCTACACTATTATAAATAAAGATTCCTTGAATGGTTAATAGTTCTAGCTTTCTAAAGGGTAAATTTTGAACGTCTGTTGTTGGGTTTTACATACATTGTCCATAATGGAGAAACCAAAGAAATAACAAACGAGACAAGAAAAGATCAAGAGAAAAACAAATACAAAGATGTAGCAAAATCCTTGAGCACAATGAATAGAAAAATGTATAGACCTGTATTTTGAGCAAATGGGTAGCGCAAAATACTAACATGTGCATCACTACACTGTGACAGTTTCTGATAACATATCTAATTTTAATCTTGAGAGGGAAGACACACATGCACACACACCTGACTGCTCTTGCTGTGAACAACATACCGATTTCAGCTGAGCTAATGAAGAAATGCACAAAAGCACAGCAGTTAATGAACACAGGTGTCATCTCACATCGTTTCCACACACGAGTGCTGATGTGCTGAGTAGCACATCTCCTATCTATCTATCTATCTATCTATCTATCTATCTCACACACACACAGCAGGAGGATAAATGTACTTAATGAAACATCACTCAGATCAGGAGAAAGTGATCAACAGACTGTGGCAGTGAATGAAATTTTAAATTTGCATTTAATAAAGGAAACACTGCAGCTGTGAGGAGCTGAATGTGATGGAGGGATAAATTTGACACTACAGTGTTTTTTTAGAGAGATATGTTAATTTTTTTTCATTAGCTCTCGAAACTTACCATTTTGACTGTAAATGTTCATAATGGACATGAAGTAAAATAGTAAAGAATGAAGTAAGGAAGAAATAAAATTTATACAAAGAATACAAAAAGGAAAGGGGGGCTGGAGACAGAATTTAAAAAAGGGGGGAAACAAAAAGGTAAAATGAGAAAGAAAAGGAATGGAGAAGACAATGGGTGCATCTCAAAACTTTAATCAGTGATTCCTTGATACTTTCATCTTACATCCTTCAGACCTGGAAATCCATCGCAGTCTACCATCTTTAAGGAAGTACAAATTCTTAAAATACACACTGGAAAATCTTTTTTTTTTTTTAAATATTCAAGAATAGAGGAGGCTTTTGCAAAATGTTTCTCTTTGGATCACAGGTGCCACTATTTTTGTATAATAGCACATCCTGAAGTGTGTTATTCCTTAAATATGTACTTGTCATTTGATACGTGATGGCAAGTGTTGAATCTGTAGAAATGTATTATCTTTCAATGTATGTGTGGGCAGAAATATCCATCTACCATCCACTTATCTACTGATGGATATATGTCTATGTATCCATCATATATAGTTGTTAATGAAATGCCGTCATGTTCACGCATACGTCATGCATCATCTACACATTCTGACGCAACATCAGTTTTACTAAAGCAGATTAAGTCCAGTCAAGGAAATAATCACTATCTAGATTTTCAGTCTGGAGTGTGAAGCTCTAGTTACTAAGTCAGACACGACTTTACCAATTTGTCTCTCTAAATAACACCAAGATCCCGTTTTCAGATTTCCTCCAAAAACAAGCACTGTTCACGGCCGCCTCGCATGGAGTCTGGTGCTGCTTTGCAGCTCAATTTTAACAAAATCACACAAATTGAAGTGACAGACGTGAGGCGTTATTGAGTAGGAGAAAGCCCCACAGGTGGCTGGGTGAGAATGTGTTTGAAAATGTTAAAAAAGACAGAGTCAGAGATTCACTTCACATTTTAATAGAATTTATCCCATAGTTTCTGTAAGTCATGAACATCTACAAACAGCAGAATGGCAGAACATGTGATCTGGGGGTCAAACATGCCCTTTTTGAGAGGTTACAGAGTTATTGCAAACTGAAGTAGTGAAACCCAGAGAACAGAAAGTTTTCTGCAAAAACTGCCTGTGATCTCGGTTAAACAATCGACGGCATCGTGTGAGCAAACTGTGTGTTTGATTGCAGACGACAGGAGACGAGAGAAGATGAGGAGTGACTGTCTCACATCAGAGACCAATAGAGTCCTGCTTGTAAGTTTAAACATGAAGGAATGCAACATGGAGTTTTAGAAAATCCCCACTCTGAAGCTGAGAGAGAGAATCAAGAAAAGAGCAGTAGAAGCAGATGTAGCCATTTCTTTTTAGGTTTAAGGAACTAGGAAGCATTTTCATGACAGCCCACTTTTCTACCATTTTATGAGCCAAATGTAGGAACTTCCCATGAGGAATTTTACCTTGTGTGTCTACACCATAAATATACATATTAGAGACCTAGACAGCTGATCGCTCATGACATCATTCTATCTGCTGCAACATAAAACACTTGGCCGCTATGTTGGGACTCCATTTCTGAGCTTTTGTCTCCAGAACACTAAATTTAAGTGCCGTGTTGAGATATTTAAAATGTAACTTCATGTAAACGTTATTTTAAAGTCACAAGAGTCACTTTTTAACTTGTGTACATAGTGTCTAACGTTGGCTAATCCTCCATTTATCTGTTCAATCCCAGCTCAGAAAGAAAGACAGCCATATTTTGTCATTTTCTTGAGTGTATAGGACACTACGGTTGTATTACAGACTCGGGTAATGGCAAGACTTTTTTTTTTTTTCAAGCAAGTAAGCGTATCATTATATAAATAATAATTTATTATATCCAGAAAATGAAAAGAACAATGAATTTATTATGCTACTTAAGTCAATAAAATTCAATGCAAGTCTATGGAGTACTTCTGGGAGTATGTTCCCTCAGTAGTGCATACTCCACTTTGTTGCCTATCTAGGGCTTTATTAATGTAATCTATGGTGCACACAGAGATACAATTATCAACAACATGTATGCACAAGATGGTAGATAAATGCTTTATGGCTTTATGACTCAAAGTTTAATTAGCATTAGCACTAATAAAGTAACTCCCATTCAGTTCATATGGCAGATTGGATGTTTCCTGTTTATTTATGTTTTCCCCCCCTAACAATAATCTTTTAAATCCACCACAAATTTCAGAACTTATTTCAATAGTGGTCTGTTGATATGGGGAAGATATGACTACGCCTCCTGACACATGAAAATCACTGCTTCCTGGTCCAGCAGCACTTTCCTGCTAGAACTGATTTAGATGGCTGAGAGATAGCTCATTTGTCATGGAACAATAAGGTTCTAGATCTGAAACCAGCACCTTGCTGGTCATCTCGTAAGCCAGATTTCATGGTGCTGGTTTTGGATCTAGACCTCTACTTTTCATTAACTAAACATGCCCATGAAGCACCTGTTTTTAGCAGAGGGATAAGAAAATGAAGAAAAGAGAATCTCTCAAACAGCTCTGAGCTTTTGGGGGAAAATTTGACATAACACTGCCTTATTCAGAAACTCTTTGGTTTGCCAGGCTGTCCGTCACCATCTTCTAATGGAGTGTGTGTGTACATGCATGTTTGTGTGTGTGTGGAACTCAAATGCACCATCCAAGTGAGAGACGGACAGAAAGAAGTATAAAAAGATATAGGACATAGTAGGACATACCTAATGTATATGACACTAGAGGACTCTATAATGTATAGCTTTATAATGAGCAGGGCTTATGGTATGTACACCATGTGTGCGTGTGTGTATGGGTGCAATTCAAGGCCTCTCAGACTTTTTTAGCACCTTGAGAAAGCCTGATCACAACTTTAATGCTAATTGTATGCAGGGTTTTATGATCTACACACTTTTACACAAAAAAAGATAACCTGTGCCTCTATTCTTTTCACATGAACTGTTCACCAACATGGTAAGTACTATAGAAACTAGGGATGCACCGATGACAGAGGATCAGTATCATGCTGATGTTAGCCTGAATGGTGTCAGATATATTTGTGCATGAATGTACGATACTGACTGTCAATTTCCATCTTGGTGTTCACAACGGCTTCTAATTTAGGATCATTAATTTACACTGTTATAGTCAAGGAACAGTTCAGGGAAAAATCAAACATACGCATCGTTCCACCTCAAGTGTGTTTAGTGTCCAATATTTTCTTATTTAGCTGTGCGCTGGAGCTACCAAGCTGATGTAAGTCTATCTCACACACAAAAAAAAAAACCATGTGGCGCAACGGAAAAAAGTTCACCTTATCAGCAGGAGATCATGAATTTGAATCCAAACAATGCTGTGGTTGTGAGTCCAAGAGAGCAAAACTGGCTGTGCTCTCTGGGTGGAAGAGACAGTGTACTCAATCTCCAATCAATCACAATGACACTAGCCAATCATAAGCATCTGTGAGATCATGTATGCAGAACAAGGCGAATGGCGCTTTCCTCGGAGTGTTATGCTGCCCTGTGATACAGAACAAGCAGCAATTCACAGTTACTTGTAGCCCAGAATAACCATGTGTAAGCCTTCACCCTCTCTAGCTTTCATGTGATAGGAAACAATAGCCAGAAAACAGGGTTTTATCATTTACATAGATTTCATAGCTTAATGATGTTATCTGAAGCTAGTACATAAAGATTTGGTCATATTTTACAGACATTATTTTGAGTGAGATAGACATCCTTTCGCCAGACACTTCAGACACTAAACACATCTTTGCTGATTGATTAGGGGTGAAAATGTGTACATTTTTCGTTCCTTAAGTACAACATCTCAAAGACGACGAGTGGGGTGTCCTTACAGGGCAAACGGCTCTTGGGATATCAGAATCAGCATCATATCGGAATATGAGATTGGTGCATCCCTACTAGAAATGATAACAGCAAAAAGACAGTGATAGTAATAAAAGCAGACAAAGTGAACAGTAAAGCCCATACATAAATCAAGTCTACACCCTTTGTTTTTTTTTGTTTTTTGTTTTTTTTACGAAGTCTGCTACAAAACAAGCCCAGACACCCAGCACTGAAAATACACCATGACGTATCGATTATAAGCGTTAACAAGAATTCTTAAACACATCACCTCTACACCAACTCTCAGGCATAAGAGTGGAGCATCTAACGGCGCTGTATTTGCTTTATACAAATAATAAATCTATGTGTCAAAGACGTTTAAATACTTGAGTTAAACCCCGATTTATCCCCCCACCCCACCGACACCCTCAACCACCTGTCCCTTCAAACACGGAGAAAAAAAATCCTGTACAGGAACAGACTGTCCATTTGCACTGTCCAATTCATTAGCATGTGTGTGTGTTGTGGCTCAACTTAGAAAAATACTTCAAACTGGATTGATAGGCTTCAGTATAAAGTGTGTTGCACATTAATCAGTCCAAAAAACATGTCCATTTTTCTCTCCATGAGCGAGAGAATGTACAAGGGATCAGAAAGGATTTAATGCATGAGGGACAGTGGCCCGGACACCCAGAAAGCACGCACGCGTGCGCGCACACACATACACTCTCTTCCTATGGCCTGACCATATGTAGTGGTCAGGGTTTAAAAAAGAAAAAGAAAAAAAAAAAAAAAAAGAAGGAAAGAACAGCAAGAGAGTAAACAAACATGCAGTAGGTTCTCCTCAGAGTGTGTGTCAGCGCTAATACATAGACCCCTGTGCCTGCTCGCTGTCCTCTGGAGGGAAGTCCGAGTTGAGCAGAGACTCCATGTAGGCGATGTAGCTCGAGCTGTGTGTGTAGCTCTCATCAGTGGAAGGGGTGGGTACCGGGGTGGAAAGGGGTGCTGATGGGGTGGAGAGGCAGGGAGCTGCGCTGGTACCAGGGTTAACACTGAAGCCTGAGTAAGGGGTGACACTGGAGCTCCCCTGGAGCAGGAGAGGGGCATCGAGGGACTCCATAGCTGCCGTGGTGGGAGGAATGGGCAAACGCGGACGCTTTGCGGCCTGGGGTTCGTCACCTGCTTTGTCCTGAGACTCATCAGTGTTCACGGTTGCCTGTGGAACACGGCAAATGAGAGCAAAATATCAAAATTAAGAAATTTGTAATTTCCAGAACTCTCTGCGGGCTGCAAAGCAATTTCAGAACAGCCAACCTCAGGAGAAGAATAACGAGTAGTAAAAACGCAGTAAAGAGTTTTTAAAAAATTTATTTGATATAGTACTTTTAGAAATTGTCTAATTTCCCCTCATAGAACCCATGAAATGGTTCCACACGGCTGACATTTTTCTCTTTTGGATGAAAACCAAAAGTACCTTTTTTATTTGGTGTTTTTGTTCATTTTCTTCTCATCCCTTACTCTGTGTAATATCTGTACCTTAAAAAAATTTAATTGTGTAGAAAAATTAGTGAGTCTATAGGGGGCACTTGCTTCTGGAGGTAGTGTGCATTCTGTTGCTTATATCTATTAATTTTTCACCCAATTCCATGATTATTCTGTAATTTAGACTTGTCAGTTTGATAGGACGGTCATGTTTTCAGCTGATTAACAAGTCAGCCTGCTTCTTATTTATAAGCAGCACTTATGCGATCTGTGCTCGTTGCCAGTGGGAGACTCCAGAGTGCAAGAACAGCCTAACTTATAGCTCTTTGATATATGATTGTTTTAAGTTGAAGCATATAGTCTTTTGGGGGTTTTTTTTTTGGCCTGAAGCATTGTTATTTCAGCTTTTTGTCTTTTCAAATCAGCCACAATTTGTTAATTTGCAGATATAAGAAACAAAAAACACATGCACATACTTCATGAATATTAGCATTAGGAGTTGGTGGAGATGAATTAAAGTTTACCAGACGAGACAGCACTCGCTTAGGCAGGTCCTGATTGAGGGAGTGAATCTCACTCTGCTTCAACAACAGCTGGGTCTCATCTTGAAACTCCACCTGAGAGAGAGAGAGAGAGAGAGAGAGAG
>JAOTRR010000004.1:14733341-14748573 GCA_028570945.1 Gogo arcuatus
TATATACACATACACACACACACATATATATATATATATATTTTTTTAATTGCTTACTTGTAATAGTTTCACACACTATGAAGTCAAAACGCTATAATTTGGACAAGGTCCTTGAGGTTTCTCTTATAAGGATAATGCAAGCTGCCTACCTGCATGGCCATTTTTCCATAGTCGATCCAGCGCAGTGTGGCGAAGTTGGTTGACTCGGCACAGTTGAAGCCATGGTTGAACCCTGCATGGTAGCCATACGGGAATGTGATCATGAACTCGCCCGCTTCCTGTGTGATCTGAACAAGACACAAGATGAATCAATAATCTTTAGTTGCAAAAGTATCCAAACTCAGAGCCACATATTCGTTCACTCTCTCTCTCTCACGTTCCCGCACACACACTTGAAATGGCTTGATAGCTGCAAGTTAGTTAAATATTATGCTACTTTATAAAATATTACTTCCCATTTCCAATCAGTTTGAAGTATTAACATTGACACTAAACAGCTCCAAGTCAGTAAAACACCTGTGAAAAGTACTGCTCACATAACTGCCAACTCAAAGAAATTCTACCCTCTTCCAAATGAATAAACTCCAACCATTTTTCTCATTCAAGCAATGGCTGGGGAGAAGAAAAAAAAAAAAAAGAAAAAAAAACAACACAAACCAACCATGTCTTGCTGCTAACAAGCTGCTACTCTAGAGCAAGACATTCCCCTATGGGCAGGACATATACATTATATGATTCAAAGTATGAGGACGCCCCTCCCAATGGTTGAGTTAAGATGTTTCAGCCACACCCATTGCTAACAGGTGGATAAAATCAAGCATATAGCCATGAAGTCTCCATAGACAAATACTGGCAGTAGAATGGGTTGCACTGAAGAGCTCAGTGACTTTAAATGTGGTACTGTCATAGGATGCCACCTTTGCCACAAGTCAGTTTGTGAAATTTCTGCTCTGCTACATCTGCACAGGTTAACTGTAAGTGCTATTATTCTGAAATGGAAGCATCTAAGAGCAACAACAGCTCAGCCACAAAGCGGTAAACCATGCAAGCTCACAGTGCGAGGCCAGTGAGTGCTGAAGCATGTAGTCGGTAAACATTGCATATCCTCTATTGCATCACTCACTACATAGTTGCAAACAGTTTTTGGAAGCAACATCAGCACAAGAACTGTGCGGGAGAGCTTCATGAAATGGGTTGAACACAAGTCTAAGATCACCATTCACAATACCAAGTGGCTGGAGTGGTGTAAAGCACATTGCTACTGGACTCACACCGGAAACACATTCTCTGCATTTGGCAGATGCCTGGAGAACGTTACCTACCTGAATGCATAATGCAAATGGTAAAGTCTGGTGGAGGAGAGGTAATCAACCGGGGCTGTTTTTCACAGTTTTCAGGGCACAGATCCCTGACTACAACCCCACTGAGAAACTCTGGGACGAATCTGAGCATCAACTGCACGCCAGGTCTTCTCGTCCAATATCAGTGCCTGATCTCAAAAATGCTCTTTTGATTAAATGGGCACAAATTACCACAAATACCACCAACTCCACATTAATGTCCATGGTTTTGGAATAGGATGTCCACCAAGCTCATATAGGCGTAAAGGTCAGATGTTATATATTTTTGGCCATATAGTACACATTCCAGAAGGCATTTAAACTGGACAAACAGAAGACTAGTACAGGATGAGTCATCAAAAATTGCTTTAATCTCAGACATAAGGAACAAAAACAGAACATTTTTTTCCCTAGATATACTATTGTATCAGTATCCAGAACACTAAGGGACAGGTACAGAAACCTCTGAAACACGCATTTCAGGGGCACTTTTAGAAACTTGAATTAACTCTGGGTTCAGGGAAGAGGAACCACTTAAAGGAGTTACTGAAGGGTGCGTTTGATGAAAGAGGAAATCTGTTGCAAATCAAGCAGTAAAAGGCACTTTAAAACACGAAGCTGGTTTTCAGTGACATGACCCCAAACAAATTGCCAGGGACAAACATATGTACACATGACCGCTGGAGAAATCTCTCTCATTTTTCCTCCAAACTTACTCTATCCATCTATGCTCAATATCTCTTCTTTCTTTTTCTTGTTCCCTCTCTCCACTGACTGCTCTCACTCACCTCCTGACTTTTTATCCATCCCTTGCTTCCTGTTTTCTTCTCTCTCACTCCCTCTCACCTTCTCCACCGATTGCTTTCTTTCTCCAAGTGCACCATCTCTCGGTATCCATCTGTCAATCTATACTTCAATTTCATTCCGTCACTCTATCCATGTTATACTTTTTACATTCTGTCTTACTCTCTCCCTACTTCATCCCCCTCTCCCTACTTCCATTTCAATCCTTCTCACTTTTTATCCATTGTCTTCTCTACTGCTTGCTTGCTCTCCCTGATCGTTTCTCACTCACCAATTTCTGCCACTCTGTCTCTCTCCCCATCTTCCACGCTCTGTCTATGTCTGCTTCTAGTTCTTTTCTCCCTCTACTCCTCTATCCACATCTTACTGTTTCTCCTTCCCTTGGTGTCTGCATTAATTTTTCATGCCAAGATTACTCCCACTCCTTCTCTCCATCCCTCTTTCACTTCCTATCCCTCACATCTGTCTTGCTCTTGCCTCCACTCTGTCTGCTCACTGCTTGCATTGTTTTCTCAAATTTTCTGTCTATTGTTCGCTTCCCCCCCCCACATTCACATTTTTCCCATCTTCACTACACCATCTCCTCAATAACCCATTTTTTTCCTATCCATTTCCATTTTCCTCCTCTTTTCTCACCACCTCCTTCTCTCTTGCCTTCTCCATTGCTCTTTTAATACAGTATCTTTACAATCAATCATTTCTTGCTCTCCCCTTTCTCCTTCTCACTCTCCTTCTCCATCTGTCCCTCAGTCCAGTCCATACTTCAATAACTCCTCCTCTAATTGCTTCACGGCTCGAGCTACGATAAGCATGGCATGGAGAGTTGGCTAGCCTTGGCAAATAAAGACTTTCATTTTGCTCTGTTTTTTGAACTCTGTCACTTCTAACGTTGTGGGAGTACCCCAGAAATGCTGCAGCTCAACACCTTCCGTTAGCAATGAAGTTAGATGGATTAGTTGTGACATCGGCCATTTTTCAACCTTTCGTGCTCACCCACTTCATCGAGCAGCTTTGTCTATCATCAATAAAATTGATGGCGTCTGATCAGAGTTAAATACACGTCAGTGGAGAACATTATCATGCACCACTTAAGGTCAATCATCAAGACATATTTCATGTCCAATATTTGCACTGGAGATACAGGGCTAATGTCTCAAAATAAAAATAATTAGCACATTTTTAATGATCTATTGGCTCATTTGCATATTTTCACATCATATACAAACATACTATGAAAATATTCAAATGTAGATATACAAATATAAAAAAGTTCATATTCATGCTAATGTAGCTAAAGCATTTTCAAAAATTTGCAAGAAGTCACCATATGACATCATAGGCTCATTTGCATATTCATGTCATGGTTGTTTGCATATCGAAACATGCTATATGAGTGAAGATGATTTACTGTAGACATTCAGAATACAGTTTTATCGGCATAGAGAATAATAGATTATAACTTATTAATAAAAGAACAACCAAAGTGAGCAGTGAAAGTTGTGAACAATGCTGATCAGTGATTGGTTGTTTGTAAGGTTCCCAACAGACCCTGGCTGACTTCTCACCACCATGTCTGCTCAAAAAATTAGCATGTAGCATCTCTCTCTCTCTCACACACACACACACGAGATGAACTGAGAGCATAATGAGTGTATGTGAGCTCATCAATTCTACAGTGCTGAAGCATAAGGAAGTGCTTCATTTCTTCTTCACAGCAGATGAATGGAGTGGAACTGTGTGGTTATTTTTGTTGGGGGGATCGAGGGGATGGATTAGAACGTGTACACCACACACACACACACACACACACACACACACACACACGTCAATGTCTTAAGTGATTTAGACAGTATTAGTTAGAGGATGCGTGGCCTCGCTGACACATACCCAACCCACTTCCATTATCTCTCACATCCACAAACTGAGTGCTGATCTAAACACTAACGCTAACACAGCAAGGGCAGATAGGAATGTTGCTGTATGTCTAAGTAACATTCTGGATTTTTGTGTCCCCTCAGAAAATGTGATCATAAAGCTCCTTAATATGGAGAACATTATGTGCTTTGGAGCGTGATGGTGTACGACAGAATGTTTATGGGAATTGGCTGGTGTGCAAAGGTAACCGCTGGGTTACGATGTTGAGTGCTAGTGTGCAATTCAGAATGCTGATGAACAATTAGGAATGCTGCTGAATGATTACAAACTAGTATGACACAGGGAAAAGCTGGTAAATGATTAGGAACATTGGTGGGTAACGTGTGATCGGAAAATCTGGTCAACAATTGGGAACAGTGGTAAATGATTAGAAATGCGGGCGTGTGATAGGAAAAACTGGTAAACAATTAGAAACACTGGTGAACAATTAGAATCACTTACAAAAGATTAGGAACACTAGTGTGCAATAGGGAAAGCTGGTTAACAATAAGAAACACTCGTATGATTAGGAATCCTGATGAATGATAAACGGTGCTAGCGTGCAGTATGGGAAACAGGCAAACAGTTAGGAACTCTTGAGTGATAGGGAAAGTTGGTGAACAGTTGGGAACCCTACTGAACCATTAGGAACACTGGTGTGCAGTAGAGAAAGCTGGTAAACAATTAGGAATGCTGCTGTGTGATAGGAAAAGCTGGTGTCTGATGGTGAATGTAGGTGTTTGAGGGAAAGTGTTGCTTTATTGGAAAATGAGATCTTATCAGCACTGATGTGTGGAAATCGTGTGAAAGTGAATTCTGGTGTTCGTCAGAAGGAAAACCTTGTTGTTACAATTAAAATTAGCATAAAATGACAAGTTAAAATGAAACACTACAATGAGAAATGACAATAAATCCATATCTGTGAGACACTGTACATACTCGATCAAAAGGGATGCTGTACTTCTTCAGGATGGAGGGAGAGATAAGAGTCATCTTATGACGAAGAAATGCATCACACCCCTGAGAGCTGCCGGGGAAAAAGCCTGCAATGAAGTTTAAAAAATTATTTAATTATTAAAATTCAAATGCAAATTATTTATTTAATTTTATTAAATAAAAATGTGCCATCAACTTCACATTCAAGACAATTTACTCTGGGTTCTAACTTTGTTTTAAATTAAGATAACTATATTTAACATGAAAAACATTTTCAGGGAAGAAAGCACACACCACCACCTGCAAACATAACCTCTGGCAGTGCTGGAGGTCCCTGTACATTTCTGCCTCATTCCTAAAAACATGCCAGTAGGTCAACTGGCTGCTCTAATGGCCCTTTTCCACTGCATGGCATACTTGCCAACTCTACCGATTCACGCAGTAGTCTACCGCTTTTGACAGGTGAATACCGCCTACTGCTTTCAGTTCTAAAAACTACTGCATTACAAAATAAATCAGTGAACACTGCTGGATTCGCTCTTCTGACCTAGCTTCAGCTGTTTTCGGCACAGGGGATACAAGTATATAGCGTCAGACAGTCATTAAGTGAAGCCGAGAACCAATGGAACGGCGCGATAATGATGCTGAATCCAAATTGTATCGCTCTTTCGTGCCATTCCATTGGTTTTCGTTATGGTTCTAGCCAATCGGCAATGAGCTCACGTTACAACAAATCGCGCCAGTATTTGTAAAAACCAAACACGCTCTGGTGGTCATGAACAATGAAAATTCCAAAGGAAAAAAAAAAGATTCGCCATGACAAGTTCAAGGCGATTTGGTCGTCGGATCATCCATGCATCAAAGCAAAGTGAGAAGCACACATTTTGTGAGATATGTTGGTCCGATTTCCCGATCAATTTTCTTCAAATATGGCACTCAGAATGCAGGAGAATGCACTATTTTACACCGTTTTTTTTTTCTTCAAAATATTCTGGGGGAGCATGCCCCCGGACCCCCCTGGAAGGGTGCGACTGCATCACACAATCTGATCTACCGTATCACATTCTCTGAGTGTTGGCAAGTATGACATGGTACCAGCTCAACTCGACTCAACGCTACTTGCTTTTTTTTGGCTTTCCATTGAGCCAAAGTTGTGGATAGTACCTGGTAGCGGATATTTTTTTTGGTGTCACTTCCATCGAACTTCCAAGCAAGCTGAGGTGATACCAAAAGATGAAGTGAAAATATTGCAGACTAATGATTGGTCAGGAGAGAATTGTGTCACTGCATCATTGTGCAAGACGGGACGTCCTGAACAAACCCTCCATTTTTAAATAGTGTTAGATTTATTTATTATACTTCACTGATTATGTGTGTTTTCACCACTCATGTGCATGTTTGTGTGAGTGCACATGAAATGGAGTTATGTCAAGCTGAAGTTGCCACAATTCGTCACGTTTCTAACGCATTTTGTTAAACAAACAAAAAAACGCATAAAATAGTGGAATGGTTAAGGCACAGGGCTTTCACTCTGAGAACCTAGGTTCACATTCTCCACTAGGCATGTTTTATTTGGGGAAAGTTTTGCTGCAGGTAACTCATTTAAAGTTAGGCAGCCTGTACTGATATTTTGCCTAAACCCCTGTTGGTAAAACCTGTATGTACGTGCACTCTGCTATTGATCTCTGTAGTCAGTAAACACATTAAAGCAGACCACAGACCGAAGGCACCTGCCTTCATAAGAAACCATTCAAGAGCCTAACTTTTAGTAAGACAGATGGAATTCTGCTTCAGTCCGAGTAATGCCATGTTTCATTTATTACAAAACCTCGGTCAACCATTAACATTACCCATAACTTTTTTTTTTTTTTTAACCAACAGAAGGTTAGGCAAAATATCAGCACAGGGTGGCTAATTTTAAATGAGTTCCCTTCAGCAACACTTCCCCCAAACAAAATATGCCGAGTGAGGACGTGAACTCGCATTCTGAAAATGAAATCCCTGTGCCTTCACCATTATACCATTTTAGAATATACAGCACAGCTTTTTTTTTTTTTGGTCACTTGTAAGCTTATGGCACTTTCCATGCTGTTACCATTACACCCTGGTAGTTTGAATGCAGCTTTTTTATGCATTTAACAAAACACGTTGGCTAGACATAACACCATTTTGCGTGCACACAGAAACATGCACGCGAATAGTAGTCTATAATAATAATAATAATAATAAAAAAAGATGTTCCTGTGTGTGTCACGTTGAATATGATGTCACAGCAGTTGCATGCAGTGTTGCTATGACGACCAGCTGTAGTGGAAAACAAACTACTGATACCAAAAGCGAGTAGAGTCAAGTCAGTACCATGCAGTGGAAAAGGGCGATAAACTGCTCCTACATGTGAATGCATGAGTGCAGGGTGTATTTCCACTTCACACCCAGTGTTCACAGGACAGGCTCTGGCTCCGGATCATTACTCTGACTGGGATATGAATGAATGAAAAATGTGCATCAGGGAGATTTTAGGAGAAGAATTCCTGGCATACTTTTTTTGCAATACTATTCTGTACAGTGGTATAAGATTTGGGATGCCTGAGCCTTTTCGTGATATCTTGCTTGCTACTGAAAACATTCCAAGTACCAGCAGCTGACTGGACCACCTTTTCTTTTAGCTAGCTTTTTGGAAACATGATAAACATTTGCAAACCATTTAGGCATTTAGAGCTGATATCTGCAATTAAATTCGTTAACTGAAGATATGTCATTGTAAAATCTGACATTGAGAACATGTGCTTTCACACAGTCTATTGTAAAATTTGACCAAGATTATATTGGGGTCATCCTGCACAATGTGACAACCATTTGTTTTAAAAAAAAAACAAACAAAAAAAAAACCAAATCAGTTATGGCATTGTGCATTAAACCCATATTGTCTCAGAAATGAGAGACATGCCCCTCCCATACTATACATGCTATACCTGTATGTAGCCAATATGATCACGTGTTAAGACATTTCATCCCAGTACATTTCTAGCGATATTTACACAAATCCTTTTTATCTCCAGAGTTCCTCAGGATAGATACTCTAGATAAAGAAAAAGCTCGCCTGAGCAGAACATTTCTCCACATTAAAATGCAGCTGATGCTCCAGACCTTCTCCTGAAGGACATGAACTTGAAGCTTGGTTTAGTTCTTCAAAGTAGGATATTAAGTAGAGTAAAAGAGGAGAAAGCAGACAAATGTGTGGCTCAGACTGGCTAACGTGGGAAAGGTTAGAGCAGAGGAGACAGCCACACTACAGCAGGGAGGTAACTTTAGTGGTGGGACACAGCAGCCATAGTAATGTTTTTACAAGGGTGTTATTATTGAACTTTACTTCTTACATGACCAAATGAAAATCAAAAACAAGCCAAAAATAACATGACCTTCAGCTAAAGATGAGGTCTAAAAGTTTCCATGTAGCTTTGTTGGTGATGGCACGATGGAATTCACTAAAAGTGGGTGCGTCCAATAACACCTTCATTCCTCTACTTAACTTAAGGCATTTCAAGAACCACTACTTACTATTAAGTACTATTACTATTAAGTAAGTGATCTATTACACAAAATCATTTGATTTTCATATGTGCCATCCATTAAATGAATAAAATGTATCAGTTTTGGTGTGCACGCCAATACACATCTTTAGTTTTCCTCTGCACAAACTTAACCATTACACTGAGTTTACAGTTAATTTTAAACTCCACATAATTCCTTAAGTAAGGTATTAAAACACTCAGGGTGTGCTGATCTGGGAAAATGATCACAGAGTGGTGTGATGAAGTGAAGTTACAGTTACCACCCTGAGGTTGATTATTTTCCTTTAGGAGCACATCCCAATGTGTTTTATGCCTCTTATACCACAACCATGACTTGGCTTTAATTTAAGAATAAGATGTTATACTTTTTATCTATGTAGTTGCCTTTAATGTTGTGGAACATCCACAAAACAAGTAAGATTTGGTTATCACTGATTTTATAGCAGCTATAAAGTCATTCCCTTAGCAGCTTCTTTTTCTGTCAATCCTGTGTCAGAAAGTTACAGATTTACCTCTGACTATTACAAAGTGCTGACACTGGAGAGTCCTTCCATAAATTCTAAATAAAGGTGGAGTGTCCACCATTGAAGTCCCTCTGTGAGCTGTTACTACAGAAACGTTAACATGCTGGCACAAGTGCATTAATATAAACCTATGATTTGCCTAGCAGCTGGAACAATTGCCAAAGAGTTGATTTTCTCTTTCTGATCGGGCAGAATCTCCAGAACACATTTCTGCAGTGCCAACCACTCCACCCTTTGGTTCAGTTTAGTTGTTTGCAGCCCCAAAAAAACATGCCGTAATTGATTCACTTCCTGCAGTTGAGTCGATTCAGAATCAAATCACTGCAACCATTCATTTGAATGGACTAAACGCTGCATATGTGAAAGCTCCCTTAGAGAATGACAAAATGAGCAGGCATTCCTGTAAATGTATGAACACATCAGTGACAGTGTGTGAATGTGTGCATGAGGTATATGAGAAGCTTCTATAATTAGTCATTAGAGCTTCGCTACCTACATGGTGACTTT
The DNA here is from genome assembly GCA_028570945.1 of Gogo arcuatus. Taxonomy (NCBI): domain Eukaryota; kingdom Metazoa; phylum Chordata; class Actinopteri; order Siluriformes; family Anchariidae; genus Gogo; species Gogo arcuatus. The sequence continues at coordinate 14,742,939 of JAOTRR010000004.1, forward strand.
TCTTTGTTAAAAGATTTGCGACAGATTTTAAAAGCAAACTTGTTCCATGCACTTTCCATCAAATTACTGTGGATCTGCACTCTGCCTGTGTGCTTCGTTTACTTCTCGCTACCTTTCTTTGTGCTGTCAGATCAGGGTGACATACAACACAAACTAATCTTCATTAACCAGCAGAGCGAGAAAGAGAGCACGAGACATATTGGGCGGGCGGGGAATGAGGTTATGCTTCTCTCTCTGCTCTTATAGAAACTTTTCCATCGGTCTGTGTTACAACAGTGATGAATAAATACGCACCACCACACTGATGCTCTCGTTCATTTAATGCAGTCGCTAGTTGCTGGTTATTTGTTCAAATAATCTGTGATTGTGTGATCTCTCCAGTTTATACTTGCAGATTTTAGTTCCTACAAGCCTAATTTACAACAGAGTTCTGCTTGGAACACAGTAAAATAAGTAAATATAAATAAATTCTGTTTGGGAAAAGTTTCCAGCGCTCACTGTCCTATACATGACTCAATTTATAATCAGCTCTGAACACATTTCTTCGGATTGTCAATGTTTAATACTAAGCCTTTTACCACAATGCTGCCAAATTTTCGATTCTGATTGGTCCAAAGGTGTTGATTAATTCTTTATAACAGCAGTTCTGACAGTAGTTCTGCCTGCAAGGCAAAGCTCATGTTTATATTAATGTGCTCACTCTCATACATATATTGCTTAGATATTAACATCTGACTCTCAGGGACGTGTACCACAGACACAGCGCATAATGTATACCTAATAAACAGATTAACAAATGTGTTATTTAACAAAGAAAAATACATCATCGTTGCTACGGTGAACCTTTCTGTAAGGAGGAAAAAAAGGTTAATGGATAAAGTTAAAGGACTGAGTCTCCAGCATCAACGCTTTGCAATAATCAGTAAATTTTCCACCAAGGACGAGCTGTCCCTGGTTTTTGGGTAACATGACAAGCTATGTATAACAAACTAACTTTTTTTTTTTGCAGACGTTCTACAATATTAAATATAACTATAAATGGATAAAAAGTATGATGTCATTCTTTAATAAATGAAAAATGACAATCATTAGTAAACTGCTGTGGTACAAGAGGAACAAAACCTGTCAGAACACACTGTTATAGGAAAATAACCAACTTTGGGGTGCTAACAGTAACTCTGCTTCATCACACCATCTGTTAAACATGATGCAGTGTGTTTTATTCTATACCAAAGCAACATAAACATGTTGGCTAATGTTGGTTTTGTGGCCCCAATATGCAGTAAAAGTCTAAACAACTGGTGCATTTCCAGTGTCTACATGAATTATGTCAGTATTCTCCCTATATTTAATGCTCAGTGGGTAGAGTTAATCTTGGATAAACAAGTTTTATCCTCAGCAATCCTGAGGGTTAGGGGTCAAATATCCATCCCAGACAGCCTTTGTCAAACCTATATGCTCCTGCCTAAATGGTCTCTTTGCACCTACCTAGTAAATGAAAACTAACTGAGTGAACGTACAGCCCACAACCATAAGTCTATAACTGGGTGAGCTTGAACTCTGTACATGATTTTGGTTGAGTTGTGTAGCAGACAGAGGGCTGTAAAACATGTTCATTACAATATTAGGTTACGCCTGATTCTTGTTACGCATGAGTCTTATTTAACCATCATGTTTCTTTCATTCACACTTGGCTGCGTTTTTAATAAAACACTCATGTTTGGTATTCTTATCTGTGCATGGTAAATTTGGTGAGATTCTTCAAACCAAAAGAACAATTAACTCTCACACACATATTTAAAAAGAAGACAATGTACATCTTTCTAAGACACTACACACTGCTAAAGCATGTAGAATAGTCTTCAGGAGGCTGTTGGTTTAGCTAGCTTTAATCAACTGATTTAGTCTTGGACATTTGCTGGCATGGGATAAACATTCTGCCTACAGGGTTGAAAGCACACAATACACTAACTCTGTATATTATGTATTACTTTACTTTTAAATATTATAATACACTGACGTTATAGCAGAATGGACCTTTAAAAACAGCACATGCCTGTTAGTGAGTGTTGCTGAAATGTGATAAGGCCTCGCTCAGTCTTAAGCACATGCAGTATTTCTCTCTTAACACAACAAGAGAATGAGTGATGCTTTACCTTTTGCCAGTCTTTCTAGCCTCTTGCCATGTTCAGGAGGAATGGCGTACCTGCAGAGAGAGAGAGAGAGAAGCATCACTTGTCAAGATCAATAGTAAAGTGCCTGAGGTGAGAGCGGCACGTCTGCTTCATCACCATTACATCCTTTCCTCCAGTTTGACTATAAAAAAAAAAAAAACCCTCGTTGATATCTGAGACACACACCTCAACTTCACACAGTGGCTTTTCAAGAAGCCTTGTTTGCTGTAAAACTAAGTAGAAGACTTTGAACTTTTGTTTCTTTATTTTTTATAATCAAATCCACTCCATGCTCACACCCTCTGGCCTCCCTTGATCTCTTTCTCACAGTCAGCAACTGTGCAAGAATAAAATCAACTTCCTGTAGATTACACATCAATGATTTGCTTCTGAAAATACTCCTTTCTGATTGGCTAGCAGATGGCAGACATTTTCTTATATAAGAACATAGATGTCAAACTGTCAACTGCAATTTAATGATAATGAAATTAAATGTAATTTGATGTGATGACTATATTGTAATATAACCATGACAACAAGCATACAAGCATTTTTTTTTTGTAATAAACCAGGTCACCATTTCAGAGGACAATAAGGACTTTGTTAGCAATATACACTAAATAGTCAAAGGTGGACACCTGACCATCACACCCATATGTGGTTCCTTCCCCAAACTGTTGCCACACAGTTGGAAGCACACAATTGTATAGAATGTCTCTGTATGCTGCAACATTACAGTTTTCCTTCACTGAAACCAAGAGGCCCAAAACGGTTCCAGGATGACAATACCCCTGCACACAAAGCGAGGTCCACAAAAGACACAGTTTTGCCAAGACTGTAGTGGAAGAACTCGAGTGGCCTGGACAGAGGCCTCACCTCAACCCCACTGAACACCTTTGGGATGAAATGGAACACAGACTGTACACCAGGCCTCCTCGCCTGACATCAGTGCCCGAGCTCACTAATGTTCTTCTGACTGAATGGGTGCAAATCCCCACACACACTCCAAAATCAAGTCTTCCTAGAGGAATGGAGGTTATTATATAGCAAAGGGGCACTAAATCTGGAAGGGAACATTCAACATGTACATAGGAGTATGATGTTAAGGTGTCCACAAACTTTTGGCAAAAGTGTAATCACACTTTTACAGACTATTAAAGCCACTCCTAAGAAAAGGAGGAAAAAAAGAGAAGGAAAGAAAATCAAGAATTAACACGAACGAAAAATACTCAAAAATCTCAAATTAAAAAAATTAAAAATAAAAAAAAACCCACACGAAAAATCTCTGTACCTTCCTTCCAAAGTTTATTTTTCTTCATAATGTAACAGTTTCTTCCTAACTAATGAGAAGGGGTGTATGACAGGATAAGATGAAATCATGGTTACAAAGCTTTCCCTTAATTTTGTGAGTCAAAAAAATGGAAACTAACTGCAAGTAGGAACTAAAGCTGTAAGTGAGGAATTGAAGAAACACTGAACCATGTGAGCCATACAATTGGTCGGAGGAATCATCTGAGCATTATTTGGATTTGTCACTTTGGACAGAATTGAGAAAATATATCCAGCTGAAATCTATTTAACTGAAATCGTTGCACGTATATAGAAAATGAACGGTCATCTGTTGCTCGGTAGCATAATTGCACATTCAGAATATAACAGACTCGGCTTTGCAGCGTAGTGCTCAGTGTCTTATGTGATATTATTACACATTTACACACTTACAAAAAAATGGTTCCTCAAGTATTTAAATTATCCCAAAAAAGAAAATCGCTGTTATACAGCTCTATATAAAAGCTTGGAGAGTTTCCCCAGACAAACAACCCAAAGAATTTGTCAGCATTTGTGCTCCCAGGATAAAGACGGCTCTCTAAGGTTTCTAACTAAATCAATTTGAAGGAGCATACGATAGGACGATTCCATATTTCCAAATGGCAATCTGTATAAAACTATATAAGAATTATACAAGAGCACAACCTTAATTAACACCAAACTTTAATTTCTGCTGAATTCAGGCCAGCAAGAACAGAGACAGGTAAACACAGCCATTTTATTGTAATGTTGTAATAAAGCTTGTGATTAAGGTTTAATTATCCTGATGTTAAAATGAAATAGCGCACGATTATATAAAATAATGAACAGGTTCATCTAGTATTGTGCTTGATGAACTTTTAGTATTCTCCTAAAAAGCAAGAAATATTTTATTTGTTAGAGTGTAACACAATCTGCCACTTCTGTTTCTGCCATCATAATTATTACCGCAATTATTATCCAGACTTTGGAGAGGACTCTCTACTCAGGAGAGGCTTTCATTGCTGATGATCACGCTTGCTCTGACTACACCCGACCAGTGCACAGGGAATGGGGGGCAGGGGGATGTTAGGCTGGAGAATTTTTACAGCTGCACACTGCCCTCTAGTGCATGTGTAGCAGAATACAGACAGTGTAGGTAATGTACGCAAGTTAGAAATACTCAATGAGAAATACACATAAAAGTGTTAGAGATCATAAAAGTAGATTACACACACACACACACACACACACTATTACAGATATACAATATTTTGGAACTTTCTGTAATAAAATATTCCCAAAATAGACTATACAGGAACAAGTATGTACTAAAAAAATAAACTATAATGTAAGGTTCTGAAATCAAAATACATGATGCATAATCATTTTATAATAATTGCATTTTGGAAGCCTGAATAGAAATGAAATTGATTTATGAGCGCCATAAAGATTCCCAGCTCAAATGTATAATGCATGCATCATGCAATACCTCAAAGCCTTTAGTGTAAATATAATCAGACATTATGAGCTGCCGTATATAAAATGAGAACATGAGTGCATGTGTAAATGTTTAGTTAACCAATCAATCAGAGAGCAGCGTGGTGATGAGGTGGCTTTTATAATCCATCACACAAAACTCATACATCACCTTTACATCACCGGATTCACCTGTACCCATATGCCAGAAAAATACAGACAGTGTTTTCTAAATGTATTTTAACACACAAAGACACACATACATGCACATCTTACTATCCTTGTGGGGACCTTCCATTGACAATTATTAATGTAGTTCATTAAGTATATGCTACACTTAAATCTAACCCTAACCTCAGTAACTGAAACAAATTTTCAACTTTTTTTTTTCCCCCAAAAACAACTGGTCAGGTCAACACTGTTAGATCTTCCCATCCTTACTGTGACATTAGGTCTTCACCAAAATTATATAATAATATGTCTATATAATTCTTCCAGTTATACCAATGAAAAGTACCAACACCACTTCAGCATTGATTGGTTATGTCTACATGCCACAATGAAATAAAAATACGAAGGTTAAAAAGTTAATTCTGGCTAAAACATAAAGGTGTCAGCATTACCTTTTTCAGCAGTGTGCGCTACAGTAGCTCTTCTGTGGGATTGGACCATATGGGCTAGCTTTCGTGCCCCAT
>JAOTRR010000004.1:14798455-14811450 GCA_028570945.1 Gogo arcuatus
TCTTGCACATGATCAATTAAAAGGAACAATAGGATTGCAAAAGTGAAAATCTTCATCATTTATCCCATTGTTTTAGATAGGACTTTAGATTTGTGCAAAATGACTTGTGCGAAATGACCATAAACCCCACAGAGTCCCGACCTTAACCCCATTGAAAGTCTTTGGGATGTGCTGGAAAGGGCTTTACGCAGTGGTTCGGCTCTCCCATCCTCAACACAAGATCTCAGTGAAAAATTAATGCAACTCTGAATGGAAACAAATGATGTGATGTTGTATGAAGTTTTTGAAAAAATGGCATAGCGAATGTGCACCGTAATCAAAGGTAACGGCGGTCCAACGAAATATTAATGTGCGCGACTTTTTTTTGGCCAGGCAGTGTGTAATAAAGGTAATTTTGTCAATATTGACAGCATCACTGATGTGTTTAATCACAGTAAAGTCATATCATTTAGTTTACATCTCAAAATATACACTTATGTGTGCAGTACATCTTTAAATATTGCTTTAAATTGAAGTTTTGTCCTGCTCTGACTATTCGAAATTGTTGGACTGTTCATATATAATTTTTGCATAATCCTACCTGCAGACATTCTGCTGCTAGTTAAATACTTAAGGCCTCAGCATACTTAATGTACAGTAGATGTCTGTGAGGGTTAAGGAAAGACTAAATGACCCTTGAGAGCTTACAAGCACACACTGTCTGCAGCTTTATATTGATGTCTGTGATTGCTCCAGTACTGCAGGTGGCGCTATTAAAGTTTCATAATTTTCATGACTACAGGAAGGTTACCCGGAGTAAAATGAAACGATGAACCCATTTGTAAGGACCAATCACAGGCTGGGTCATGTAACATGTCCATGGAGTTCACCCAGCTGGCGTGAGCACAGCATGAGGAGAGAAGCCTCTGCACAACATCTGTTTGCTGCGCAATTAATGTCATATTGTTTTTGAAATATGGCAGCCAAACATCAGCTCTGCATAATGCATGCTGAGGCCTTTAGTGTATACTGAGAGAAACTTTTATTAAATGTTTATATGACCAAAATAGTGTCTTTATACTAGTAACATTTCATCATTCTGTATTGTCATATCTCTGTTAAATCATCTCTCTGTAGAAAACCATTGAGTCTGAAACAGTAAGGACTTCAGAGGTGCTGAAGAAGAAGCTGGGAACGCTGTCAGAGACGGTCAAAGAGGTGAGTTTACTTACACAGAACATTTAGGAAGGATTCATGTGCTGTAAATGGGAGTGTAATAAATGATTAAGTAATCAGTATTGTCAAAAAAAAGGTAGTAAACAGTACCTTTGTTGGCACTGGGGTGGTACCTTTTAGTTTTTTTACCTAGAAAGTTGTATGTTATATACAAAGTTGTAAAGCTTTAAACCTAAAAGGTAATTATAGTCCAACTAAATACCTAAAATGTTCTTCAAAGGTACACTATATCCATATTTCTAGGTGAAAGTTACATTCAAGGTACAAAAGATTAGCTTACGACAAGTTTAATGTGTAACACGCAAATGTATTATCAATCTTCATGTGCTGTGTTTACACTTTACAGTGTAATGATGGTTGGTTGTATTATAAATCAACATTGTGCGTGTGTATGTGTGTGTGCACACACACCTGTAGGGTTTAGAAGAGGTCGGTCGCTCAGACATTGGGAAAAAAATCATGGAGGGAATGGAGGAAGCAGCAAGAACAGCCAAGCAGTCAGCAGAGAGCGTCTCTAAGAGTGGAGAGAAGCTGGGAAAGACTGGAGCCTTCCGAGTAATCTCACAGGTCAGAATGAAGAGTTATAAGCTTTGTTTCAAGCTTATTTTTGCTGTAAGCATTATGGAAGCATTCCACTTTGCTGTCCTTTTATTCAGATGCATTATAAATCCAGATGCTTGTGTGTGATGCTCCTCAGGGTATGGAGAGCGTAAAAAAGGAGATCGGGGACATTGGTCATAGTGGGCCTTACAGACCACCTACTCGGTTACGGAAGAGAAGTGACTTCTCATCTAAAGCAGCAGAGACTGAAGCCAAAGTTTTTGATGCTAATGAGTAAGATTGAATAGATTTGTTCCTCCTCTTCACCACTCGTGTTCTTTTTTTTTTTTTCAGGCAGGACATTTAGGCACAGCTTGCTTAGTGTCCAGATTTTTCCAAAATCTAATCTTTACTATTGACTGAATGACGTTTTGGGTGATCTCTCTCTTTCTCTCTCTTTCTCTTTCTCTTTCTCTTTGTGTGTTGGAAGTGGAGGTATCTCCACAGGAATATTTGACAGTTTCATCTTGTTGGAACATTTGGATGGTTCTCACCAGGAAAGCTGCTTTTAAAAAAAAAAAAAATACAAAACTGCAGCTTTTTATTTACCAAACTAAAAGAGCGAAAGTGAGAAGGTTTCCGTTTGGTTATTGAGGTTAAGTGTAGGGTTAGAATTAGGTGTAGAATAGCATTAATTAGCATTAATACGTTCCTCATATGGACGTATGTGTGTCTGTGTGTTTTCAGGGAGGCGACAGGTGTCGTGCTTCACAAGGACTCAAAATGGTATCAGCAGTGGAAGGACTTCAAGGACAACAATGTAGTTTTTAACAGTAAGTCTCTTCTGTGTTCACTCTCGTGTTATCGGGTACACGGTTGTCTGAGAGGAAATGTGAAAAGTTCAGCAGGTTGCTCAATTATTTATTCAGCAGATGGCGCTGTAGCCTCAGCTGAACCTGAGTGTTCATGTTAGTCCTGATGAGGCCCATGAATGAAGCATTGCAGTAATACGTTAATTCCAAGTGAGCTACACAAGCTAAAATTGATGAGTCTCACATTTGAAGCGTATGATTCATTCAGAATGAGGTAAAGGATAAACTGGATGTTATCTTATGCTGGTATTGGCAGGTTGTCTGTCTTTTTCTGTTCAGTTCACGTTATTTTCATTTTCTAAGCCACACAGTGTGGGTTTGAGAGCAAACAGAAGAGTTTTGTCTTTTTCTCCTCCAAAATGTTTTATCTGCAGTGGAGTTTAAGAATATCCCCTCAAGTATGAGGCTGTTAACCACAGTCAGCATGACCTATAATATATCATCTTATACTTTCACTATTATAAATGATTTGTAAAGAGGGTTATCATCCATGAAAAGGTGTGCTGGTGGTCAAAGGATATTGGCCAAAAAGTATGAGGCTGTTAACAGAGGCCAATTCGGCCATTTTGTGTTGTGGGTTAGTCCTTTCTGTAAAGAAACATATCTGCAAAAATAACATTTCCAGTTTGGACTTGTGAAGCTAATGTAGCTAAGAATTAAGGAAAGCTTAGCGTTGTTTAACATCATGCAAATATATGCCTGAATCATCAAATACTCGCCTCAAACCATGTTGAGTTATTCAGTATGTCAAACAGACTTACCAATGAGGTTTCTGACACTATGATAGATACAGTTATCTATAAAAATTGACAAAATGTCGAAGAAGAGCTAAATACAGTCATTGCTCAAACTCAGTTAGGAGGCTTGGCCTAAAATCCAAATTGTATGTGGGTTTTTTGTTTTGTTTTTTGTTTTAAATATCGACTGCTATTTTAAGAAACTCGTTGTTATGGTATTATTGGGCTAAATGTCTTTTTAATTATCACACTGACTTGTTGGTTCTCTAAAAGCTTTATTGTTTTTCTATCTGCAGGATTCTTCGAAATGAAGATGAAATACGATGAGAGTGACAATGCCTTAATCAGAGCATCTCGTGCCATCACGGATAAGATGACAGATCTTATAGGTAAAGTAGATCAGCACCTCAGCTACCTGTATTTTACAGACATCTCATAATAAGAGATTTGATCTTGAAATAGGTTTCGTCTTTTATATTCATATAACTGAAACTGATGGAAAGGAAACTGATGAAGAAGGAGCATTCCTGATCAGCATTCCTTCTCTAATAGCGTTAAAAAAAACATGGGTCTATGAGTGTGAGACACTGGTTGAACACCTATTGATTTATATTAGTACATATAGTTACCCTTTATGGCTCCTTTTATGGTTTATGGATGTGTGTCAGACACAGACAGCAGTGAGCGACAGGCAGATTTCTCATTATTTTTAGTTTTAATACTTGAATGTACATGTTTACAAGATACATGTTTGTCCTGATTTGGTAGATTTTTGAAAAAGCTGAATGTTATTTTAATGATGTTATTTGTAAGTGGAATTCAGAGTACATTGACGGCACAAACTAATCAATGTCCTTAAGTCTCTGTGATTTAGGCGTGGCCTCTGCCAGTCCCAATGAAGATGTGGCCTCTATGCCTGTCAGTCTCAGTGAAAGGGGCATGGCTTCTGTTCCCATCAGTCTCCACAAAAGGAGAGTGACCTCTATGCCTATCAATCTCAGCGAAGGGGTGTGGACTCTGTGCCTGTCAGTTTTAAGGGAACTCTGCTCATCAGTACCAATGAAGGAGGCGTGGCCTCTATGCCCATCAATCCCAATGAAAGTTGCGTGCCCACTGTGCCAGTCACTCACAATAAAGAAGGTGTGGCTTCTGTGCCTATCAGTCAACAGAAGGTGTGTCCTATGGGCTGTCAGTCCAAATGACAGTGGCGTGGCGTGTCCTTTGGGCTGGCAGTCCTTGTGGAGCAGGTGTGGCTTCTGTGAAGGGGCGTGGTCTCTATGCCGATCAGTCCTAATGAAAGAAGTGTGGCCTCTGCAGCAGTCAGTCAAAGTAGAGGAGGCATGGCTTCTCTATCTGTCATTCCCATTAAAGGAGGCATGGACTCTCTGCCCATCTATCCCAACAAGGGGTATGGCCTCTTCCTGTCAGTTCCAACAGTGGAGCATGACCTCTGTAGCTGTAAGTCTAAATGAAGGAGGCGTGTCTTCTGCAATGGTCAGTCCTAAAAGAGTAGGTGTGAACTTTGTGCCAGTTAGTCTCAGTGAAGGGGCGAGACCTCTTCTGCCTGTTGGTTTCAGTGTAGGACGTGTGGTCCCAATAAAGGAAGGGTGGCTTCTGTCCCACAGTGTGTCATCTCAGAACGAGAGATTAATATTATACATAATTGCCTGAAAGTTGATGTCCAACATCTATAAATGTCTAAAATTAAACAAGGCATTGTTGATCTTTGTTTCTTAATAGGTGGCTTGTTTTCCAAGACTGAGATGTCTGAAGTTCTCACTGAGATCCTGAAGGTAGACCCCAACTTTGATAAAGACTCGTTTCTTAACCAATGTGAGAAGGACATCATTCCCAACATCCTGGAGGTGCGTCAGCAACACATTTAAATGTAGTAAAGTGACCTGCACTTGTGCACCACTTTAAATTCCTTTCTTTTTTAGGCTATGATTCAAGGAGAGCTTGAGGTCCTCAAGGATTGGTGCTATGAAGCTGTATGTGGACATGTTTCAGTATTGACAGTCTTTTATGTGTCACATTTGTTATGGAATTTAGCAATTCCTTAAATTATTTTTTTGCTTTGCTTTTGGTTTTTCAGACTTACAGCCAGTTGTCCCATCCAATCCAGCAAGCTAAAACAATGGGACTGCAGTTTCACTCGAAGATCCTTGACATCGACAGTGTGGATGTGAGCATAATGCTGACAATATGCAAGAAAATATGTTGCATTACTGTCTTCTGTTTTTAAAGGGAGAATGTTATACACTTTGAGCTGGCTGTGCACTCAAATTAATTCCCTTAAAAGGATAAGTAAAAAAAAGTAAAATAAAAACAATGAAGGTGAATTTAAAGGCATGTGCATACTACAATTTCAAAAACTTACTGACCCTTATAAACTACATGACTAAATATTATGAAAAGTATCATGTGATGGGCAAATCTTCAAGAATTGTGATGTATTTTTTTTCTACCTGTATCTGAGCTACTAGCAATTCAGAATCATCATCATGGTATCATTAGAACAGTACTGTTATTCCACAAACAGAACATTAGTAGTCACTTCATTGCGCTTGCATTCATTTTTATTCTGAAGACATAAATCAGTTTGTAACAGCTAACGGAGCATGTATGCAAAATATAAATGGTTTCTTCTCAGGAAATGCAATTTAAAATCTAATTCAGTTGTGTCTGTGTGTATGTGTAGCTGGCCATGGGGAAAATGATGGAACAGGGCCCTGTCCTCATCATCACCTTCCAGGCCCAGCTGGTAATGGTGATCCGTAACACCAAGGGCGAAGTGGTGGAGGGGGACCCGGTGAGTTCTAATGCAGCTTGAGGAGTGGGATTGTTGGCCCCTTTTCACTTTGGGCCAAAGCAGGTGCTTAAATTAGTGTGCAGGGTAGCTGGATTGTTTTTAGCTAAAACAAGGTTTAACTTGGAGCTCAAGTCCCAGAGCAATGGTCAGGGTCGGTTTAGTATGCCACAGTGCCCCCTAACACAAGCGTTCATGTTATGTACAAGTATGTTGGCAGACACATACTTGCGACAGTCTGTGCATTTTATCTGCACATGCTCACAGATAAATAGATGCAGAAGTATAAATCAGGGAAGAAAGGGGGGAAAAAAACAGAAAATAGAGCATTCTGAATATCACATATCGTTGAAAATGTAGCCTTGGGCTGGGAGTTCAGGTCCTGGGAGCTAGACATTCCAGTTCCAGGGTGCTAGAGGTACCAGTTATGGTGAGCTAGATGTTCCATTTCCATGGAGCTAGAATTTTCAGTTCCAGGTAGCTAAACATTTCAGTTATGGGAAGCTAGACATTCTGGGTCCAGAGACCTAGACATTCCACTCCCAGGAGCTAGACCTTCCGGTTAGCCAGACATTACAGGGGAGGGGAGGAACAGACATTCCAGGTCCAGGGAGCACATTAGTTAAATGTAAAATCCTGTTGATGGCTGGGTTTTTTTAATTTATTTTATTTTTCATTTTTGTCATTTCAAATCAGCTTTTATTAGGCTGGTGATTTGGAGTTTAGCTGCTTTTGGTCAGAGTTGGATTAAGAAGCACATAACACTGGCTGGGTCATTAATATGACATGAAGGCTTTCTGACAGCCTGTCGATAGGGTTTTGAATGTAGATGGAGCTGTTTATTACAGCAGGCCACTGACTGAGACAAAAGATAGGGCATTGAGACTTAAATTTAGACCTTTAAGAGCCAAGATTAACATTCTGTGATCTAGAGAGTAAAGGAGTAATTTTTCTGCATGAAAATGCAGTTAATTAGTGAAGTCTGTTTCATCTGAAATATTTTTCTGTAAATTTCTAAAAACCACATCCAGATCCTCAGACCTTCTGATGTCATTTAGGACACAGTGTAACTTACTGTAATCTATAAACATTAACAAAACGTCACCCTAAAGCTAAACACTGGAATGTTTTGGAGGCGGCCGTCTTGAACACCCAAAACCTTTATTCCTTAGAACAGTTTGGAATCTTTCTGCTTCTCAGGTCTTGTCTCCCAAAGTTTGGAAGTTGGAACTGATGCAAACGACAGTTACTCTTTGAATGTAATTTTGTAAATAAATACACTCACTGCTGTTTATATTATTAATTTAACTTGATGATGTCAATGAAGTAATTATATGGCATTTTATATGATATTTGTGGAACAGATTTTTGGTTAGACTTCCATTGTGTGTTGTCTACATTAGCCTCAGAGTTTCAGTGCAAAGCTAAAGAAGTAAAATTCAGACAGGCTGATTGAGTACATCTGGAATAATTGCTTAAATGTGGACATTAGATTTTTTTTTTATGAAGTATCCCTTCATAAAAGGGATGGTCCTTTTCTGTCTGTCTCTCTCTGTGAAAATATTTTTTTCTGCCTAGTATCATCCCTGCTTTATTCAGTCTGCATATTTTAGGATGTGTAACAAGACTTCATTAATGTGTATGTGTGTCTGTCTGTGACTTCTGGTCTTTAGGAGAAAGTCCTCAGGATGATGTACGTTTGGGCTTTGTGTCGAGACCAGGAGGAGTTTAACCCCTACGCTGCCTGGAGGCTGCTGGACATCTCAGCCTCGAGCACGGAGCAGGTCCTCTGAGGACCTTGAGGGGGGACACACACGGCTCAAGATGGAAGGAAGTGACTGTACTCATACAATCCACTGTGTGACACTTTCCCTGAAGCATGACTGTACTACATTGGCCGTGCCGTATCACTGGACCTGAGACTGATGTCACATGGTTGGATGCACGTGTGACTGTTAGCACATTGTGTTGCATTTCTGCTACAGATTTGTGTTCAGTTCCTCCCTATGCAGTAGGGTCTGTGGTAAAGCAGTGCCATTCATATCAAATAATGACCTTAAAGGGATAGTTCAGCCGGATATGCTAACTCAGCTATCGATCAGTGGAAAGGCTCAAAAGCCAACATAACTCTAAAGTCCACCTGTTATTAGCTACATTAGCGTTTTTGCCCAGACTATATCTTTAATGGCTGAGATTTGTATAATATAATCATTCCCAAAAGTTTAATATCAAATAAACTATAACTGTAAGAACCTATTTGAAGTTTTTAAACACATTTAAAAATGTGGCAAATATTTGCAAGACTACATTTTTTTAAAAAGATGCAGTGTGTAATACAGTTTTAAAGTGAAGTCGGCTTAACAGTGTAATAAAAATCAGGAAAGAAATTCTGCTTTCATCAAGGAATAAACTGACACAAAAAATTAGATTTTTTAAATAAATTAGAAAAAATGTTGAATGTGTAAATAAAGTCTATTGTGTATATTTAAAACGAACATGAATTCGGAAACATTTTGTCAGAATGAAATTTAGTGAGGATATGTTTTGTGTTTGAAGTTTGCTTATGAGTTATAACACTAATGTATCTAACAATTAAGGGAAGCTTATAGATACCAGTTTAGCATTAGTGAAAACCGAATGCCTAAAAAAAATCACACACACATCTCAAAAGATGGTCTTTACCTGTCAGCGTCATTGAAGAAGGCATGGCCTCTGAGCTTTTCAGTCGCAGAGAAGGAGGCGTGGCCTCTGTGCCTGTCAGTCTCAGTGTAGGAGGTGTGGCCTCTACCTGTTGGTCTCACTGAAGGAGGCGTGGCCTCTAGCACTTTTGTTCCACTAAAATGCAATTGTTTACTGAGTCACACTGAACCTGCTGTAAATCATATACTAAATTGTTGGCTGCTTCAAATATATTTGATCGTTAATCATGTACAGTGTGTATTATATCATCTCAGAAAAGCAGATACACACTGTAGCATTAGAATGGGAGTTGGCTAACACAGATCTGGTTAGATTTATATTTCAGCACTGAAAAAAAAATGATGAACAAGCACATGCATTCATCCATCGCTGAGCTTGGCTATTTCAGGCCTGTCTGCCGTGATAAATCCCCCTGCTGAGGCTCACAGCTCCTCAACACCCACATCCCTTGATATCATTCTTGGAGGTGCCAACGAATACAACACACCTCCACAGCCTGCTCTTGCCTGAAACCATATGTGATTGTGTTCAACTGTATTAACACCAATACATTTAGCCTATAAAACAACTCTAACTCACTACAAGCATAAAAGCTGTGCATTATCATGAATAAGTCCTTCTTTAACAGAATGAGAATAGGTAATCCCTCACTACTTTTCAGATGCATGTGACTCGGCAAGAACACGCTTTAGAATAAATAGCACATCTCTGTTGTTTCCACAAATGGCCAATGTAGTGATGAGACATGCAGATGGCAGATTAGAGACACTTTGTACCGGTGTGTACAAAGATAGTGTCTGTGTGTCTGCATGCAGGAGCTTCATGAGCATCGCAGTTCTTCAGTGGACGCCAAAAGCCATGCAAGAGTCCAGAAGTGAGCTCAGGCCGAAATTAAACCCGTGATCACCCCAGACACAGACATGCCGTCTCTATTACTAAAAGCCATAAGGCAGATTCTTTACAAGTATTTTAAATTCTGTCCCGGAAGGAAGCGATGGCTAGTTTTTGTATTGATCATTGAGTCTTGTGCCGGCTTGACAATGTCCCAATTGTGGCTTTCAGGAGAACACTTTGTCACCAGATTGAACGTGGACGCAGACGTTCTTCAGTCGTGCTCCAAACCAGCATAAATCACAGACTCAACCTCAGCTCTCTGTTGGCAAAATGAAGTTCTTGCTGGAAAACTAGCACAAAAGGCTTATTAGGAAAACAATTTGGCAAAATATCAAACTGAATCAGTGTCCTTTTACTCAGACGTAGTAGTAGTCAAGATGTTGGTTGTATAACAGTTGTTTCTTTAGTTTTGCACTGGAGCTACAAGAGGAATGTAGCTAAAGAGTAATGGATTTCCGTCTCACCCAAAGCTTGAAATCTTCATATATTTGCTTCAATCTCAATCTCATTTTTAAAGTAAACAATTCAATATATTTAAGTGAAACTATATATTTTAGGGGATAAACACGACAAGGTGTGTATTGCAACCAGACAGGAAGCAGTTACAGAATTCAGCTGCACTGTGAAGTGTTATTTAATATAAAATTTTATATTTTATATTTATTTTATAGTTAATGTAGTTTACGTGTTTATAGATTAAAGTAATTTATACTGACTGCATATCTGAGTGACATCACAGAAGAACAGGATGAATCTTTAGCCAGAAATATACATTTTGAATGAGAGAGTTTCATCACTTGTTAGCTACATTAGCCTCATATTTCCAGTGCAAAGCTACAGAAGCAAGTATTGGACACTATACATGTTTTTGTTTTTGTTTTTTGCTTCCCCCTTTTCTGAACTGTTAAGTTCATTCAAGTGAATCACCAATGAAATCTCTGCATAAATGTCAAACATTGCTGCTAATAAATGTCTAATGTGGATGAATTCATTGCATCAGTCAAAACATCAGCTATAAAATTTGAACCTTAGCATAAGGAAAATCCTATTTTTCCTTTTGTGACATTACAGAGTTCACCTCCTGTTGCTCATAGCTCCAGCAACATGCTTGAACACAAGTAGTAGATGAATTAGCATGCTTACACTCATAAAATCTTCCTAGCAAGGAATTACAGCTTTATACTGTTTGAAATATTGATGTTTAAGTGTCAGGGCACTTTTATGGTGTAAATCTTCTCGGCTCTACATGGCCTGGCTCAGAAGTGCAGGCTGAGCTCAGTTGCACAGCACAAATTCCCATCAGTCATCTCTCACGCAGCATGTTAACATGTCCATCTTCTCCCACACTCTTTCAGCTCCTGGAATGTGTGCTGCCTCAGTTCTCGCCCTTCACTGTTGCTCATCCAAATATCTAAAGCAATTCCACTGGTATTGATTTCTCTACTAAGGATTTTTCATGTGTGTAAGATGCTCTGTCAGATGTTAGTATTGTCACCAAATCATATATAATAATAATAAAAACCTTTATTTTATGGAGCGCTTTTAAACTGTGCTTTACACAAAAGACTAAATAATGATAAGCACATTAATAAAACCATTAATAAAATAACATTAATAAAAAATTATCCAAATCATGAAAAATAGCAAATAATTATCAATACATCTGGCTAAACAAACTACTAAGCTATGCTTTTAATCTGGATTTAAAATATTTCAATTTAATATTATCTAGAATTAACAAAACACATATCCAATAATTACATACAAGTACAGACAAGTATAATGTAGTCTTTTGTCTATATTTCATTATATTGTTGCCTACTTTTGTCTTTTCTGAAGCATGTTGACACTGAGGCTCTGCAGCCAAGAAAAAGGGTGCCAACATTTTTCAGCCCACAGCAAATCGCAAGGAAGATGCCAAAACAAGTGTGGATGGTGTGCATCTGTTCTGTTTTGTACTTTGCCACAAAGTCTGAAGCACACGATTATATAGGATGTCTTTGTATGCTATAGCATTATGATTTCCTTTCACTGGGTCTAAGGGGCCAAAAGAAAAGCTTGTTAGCTAAGTTTGTTTTGAATCAGTGAATTTCATACTTTGATCAAGTTGTTGGCTAGCTACATGCTGTAATGAAATGTTCATTATGGCATTCATTATACATGTATGGCTATAGGGGACAGAATGATTCCAAATTGCTGTTAGGAAAAATATGATTCCTGTTGTCCAATATGCCCTCCCTGAAAACAGCCCATTAAACTAAATGCTTTAAGTTTTCCTCAGATTGATGCTTTTTCGTGTGTCATCACTGAAGAACTGAATGTGGTTTGAGGCAGATATTTACAGAAAGGATTTTGGGTGAAATTGACTTTAAATACATATTTAAAATATTCAGTGACAAACTAAAGAAAAAAATAGAGGAAAGAAACATGCCTTTGTATAGCATTGCATGCTTGGGCTGTGCAACAGGTATTTTTTTCAGGGGCATTTATATAGGATACAACTTCTAATTGCCCTTGATGTCTTGCTAAAAGTTCAGTGCATGCTCTGTCTTAATCTCAAACTGACATCACTCAAGGAAGCAGTGTCTTAGCACCGATCTGAGAGAAACATGTCATTCTTCTTGATGGTTAAGGCCAACCTTTGTGTGAGCATGCATGCATTGTGCGTGCCACATTATATGACAGTATCGCGTGTACACTGGTGAAAAACATCTAGTTAGCATGTGGAGAGTGACAGTTTGTCCGTGGGCTGTATAGTGTAATAAATAGCCGTATTAAAGTGCGATGCAGCTGCTCTGAGCTGTGGCTTACTCGCCTGTGAAATGGGCAGCATGGTGCAACAAGGCTGCTGCACTGTGATGGATGAGCCCTGCACCTCCGCTAAGCATTTAAAGAAGAACAGGAGGGGGAGAGAGATGGAGAGATTTAGGAAGATAACCAAGCTTTTGATCAAATATGAAAAGGCAAGAAATTAAACATGGACAAAAATATAGAAATCATCCTATGTGGAGGGTTTTTTTTCTCCATACCAATGACTGATTAAAAGAACAGAGCCCATTTGAATTTTTAATGGAGTAGTCCAGTCCTAATCTGTGCCTTAACTAGGATTAAAGAGGGAACATGGTACGGCCTGCATGCTGAAAAAAGGCATACATCAGAAAGCTTACTTCTAGCTGCACGTGGTCCTAGTAGAAGTACTTCTGTCTTGTCAGAGTTAAGTAGAAGGAA
>JAOTRR010000004.1:14962253-14974526 GCA_028570945.1 Gogo arcuatus
TTGTATCTGCATGATTTTATGCACTGTGCTGCTGTCAAGGGATTGGCTGATTAGATAACCGGTATGGGTGTACCTAATAAAGTGGCTGGTGAGTGTAAATGTAACATTAAAATGATTTTGTAGGAAATAAAGCGAGAGTTATGTGTAATGTATAGTGTCCCAGGCTCTGTCAGGCTCATATGCAATCTCTTTTCTTGATAATTTTAGGGTTTAGCACACTTCCTCAATGTGGCATTTGTCAGAAACTAAGCACAAAGAGAGGGAAACATATCCAGAAAGATGTTTTAACTTATGTCATATGTTATGTTTAGGTCTAACATTAATTACCATTCTGTTTTCATAAGCATGTAGAATTATTTTCCTCTCTCCCACACAGACAGCTTGGTTTTGGGACCACTGTGAGTGCTGGCGTGGATACCCCAAACAAGTGAGTGGTCTTTGTGTGTTGGTGTGTGCTGAGGAATTAAATGAGAAAGGCACCACTTTGCTTTTTTTTGCTTTCTCTAAAGCAGCACATGAAAAACAAGTCATAAAAAGGAGTGGGGTATTTGAAGCTACCAGTTTAGCATTGTGTAAACTGCAAATTAAAATCATCACAGACCTACCTCAGAATATATCATTTGGTTTGCAAGCTCAGGTTTTATGGAAAAATGTGATTTTGGGTACACCTTTTTAACCATTTATCCATCTTTTTGGATAGACAACAGAAGCAGATGTACAATATAGCAAGATTTAAGAGCATCTGATGATTTAGGCATGCAGTTTGCACAGTCCTAAACTGGAAGTAGGATTAGAATGTGGTAGATTCAGAATATAAAACAATAGAAAAGAGAGCGTTGAAAAGAGCTGAACAGGAGAATATACTTGTGTTCTTCATACCTCGCTAATTTTTTATTTCTCACTCTGTCTCTGTCCTTCTGTTTGTGTCTCATTGTAGCCTGTGGCTGAGTCGCACTACTGGTACTACATTCTGGAGCTCAGCTTCTACTGGTCGTTGCTGCTGTGTGTCTCCGTGGACGTCAAACGCAAAGTGAGAATATTTATATCTTTCTTTTATCAGTGTATCAGTTCACCAGATTTTTATTAGGATTTTTATGTTGACACTGACATCAGGCATTGATTGGTGTCTAATACAGTATCAGTGTCATTGAAGGAGTTGGGGCCTCTGTGCTTGTTGGTTACAGTGGTGGTGTGTGACTAGCCCCTTTTACACTGCCTTTTGCCTTCCATACTGAGTAGAGATTCACACTCTAAATCAAATATGTAGGTTTCTTGTGGCTCATCAGAAACAATTACTAGGTCAAAGCACAGTGCAAGTGTGAATTTCCACATTGCTGTAGCTTCAGGTTTTACTGAGCTGGAGAATAAAAATAAGCTTGAGAGAGAGGAAGTGTTTTCATGAGATTCAACACTACCGCTTCATGGGACCTGGTTTACAATAACATGCAGACAAATATACACCCTGTCACATTTGTTTGGAATAGAATTTTATTTACTTTTCAAAGACATTAGCCTGTAATTGTCTGTCACAGGCATTTCTTGACAGTAGAACCTGAGAATTCCTCACTACTGCTGAGGATGGCCCTACATGGGTAGCCTAAAGATTGCCGTGAGGTTTCTGTGGGTGGTACCACATGCATACGCTAAAGATGGCTGTGGATATTCTCACTTGGATAGCCTAAAGATTACACTTACTGAAACTTATGCCCAAGTCTCATTCATTATTCAGTGGATACCTTTACTTGCATACTATAGATTTAATGCTAACAAACTGTAATAAAAAAAAAAAAAAGACTCTGATGCCTGTACTGAAAATCCTTTGGACACGCTCAGTGCTGTCCGATTTTATAGCACACAGTTGTGGAAAAATAATGACTCAATCACACTATCTAGTGTCACCCAGAAGAGGGTGGGTTCCCATTTGAGTCTCATTTCTCTTATGGGTTCTTCCTCATGTTGTCTCAGGGAGTTTTTCCTTGCCACTTTCACCTCTGGCTTGCTCACTAGGGATCTAAATCTAAATATATATCCAGATTTCTGTAAAGTAACAATGTCCATTGTTAAAAGTGCTATAAAAATAAAATTTAATTTAATTACTTTCTTAGGTGAGTGAGAATCCATGTAAAAAAAAATCCATCATCAACTTCAAGAATCAATTTTTATTTATTCCTTTTTAATACACAGTTAGGCTCAATCCCAAACAGATTTGTATTCACTATATACAATATGCATGCTACACAGGATATAACGTAGTAGCATTGAGCCTATGTAGTGCACTATATCCACAAATGTAATAGCATTTGAGATTCAGACACAGTTAAAAGAGCCACAGACATATGAGAACACTGAAAAATATTACTGCCTACATGAATATGGAACTCTTTACATATAATTTCACTTTTATTAGACAGTTGTTTCATATTTCTTTTGAAAAATGTAATAATGCTTAGAAGGGTTGCCAGTTGTCACCTAGGATTGAACCCATTACCACCTGAGCTACAGCTTAAGAGTTGAGCTGTTCACCTGCTTATCTGTCATGTCTGTTGCCTGCAGGACTTCAAGGAGCAGATCATCCATCACATTGCCACCATCTCACTGATTAGTTTCTCCTACTGCGCCAATTTCATACGGGTTGGAACAGTTGTGATGCTGCTGCACGACTCATCCGACTTCCTGTTGGAGGTAGTCCACATTACATTATGTCCGCTCCTTGTGACTATTTTTTCCAAAACCTGCTTTACCACTGCCTCTTCCCCTGACAAAAATAGTATGTAATAATTTGAACTATGTGCAGGTGGAGGAAGTTTCAGCCTGTTTAAACTTCTCTTACTGCAAGCTGCAGGGAAATTAAATTACCTTCTAGTGAGGGTAATGGTGGTATTTTGGACCACTATAATGCAGTACAAAGTATGAATAATTGATGATGTCTGCATGTACTTTACAAGACTACTATGGGCAGTGCTAATCTTGTCACACTTGCATATAAATTATCACCTCACCATTAACAATGATGTCATTATTTTCCAGGGAACTGTGCATAATATAAAATATAAAGAAAATCAGTGTTATATTATAGCAGGAATAAAAAAATTGAAAACAAACAAAGATGTAGCAAGGAATACAACAGGACGGGGTGTGCTGTTCTAGAAAAATAATCAATGATGGGATAGCTGGACTCAAAGTGAAGTTACTGTGACCACCCTGAAGTGGACTCTTTTTCACCCTGAACAGCACATCCCAAAATGTTTAATTCCTCTGATACTACAGCAGTTTGCCAATGATTACAATTTTGAATTTATTAATGAATGACACTGTGCTTTTTAACTATTTCTAGTTGCAATACAAGTTAGTTCCTGTTATTCTCTTATGTTATAACAGCTATAAATAGTTGTTCCTTCACCAGCTGCTTTTTTTTTTTAAATCTCTTGTCTGTCCTGAAGACTTTCTCTTGGTGGAAATCTTATTGACTGTTTCAAAGTGCTGAAACTGGAGACTCCTTCAAGAAATGTTAAATTAACATCATCTTACAGAAAATGTCTCCCAGTTAATTGACAGTTAATTAACTTAATTGACAGTTAATTAAGCCTAAAAAGTCTGTTAATATTTTTAAAGGCTTTTCCTCCATTGTAACTACCCCCATTTAATCCTCGTGATGTTGTATACACTTTTTAATTACTATGTTACATATTTCTTTTGAAATTTTGACCTGCAGGAAATTTGGAGTCATTTTAAAGCGTTTGCCTTTTTCTGTCATGTTCACAGTCTGCTAAGATGTTTAACTACGCCGGCTGGAAGAAGACATGCGACAGCCTGTTTGTTGTTTTTGCTGTGGTTTTCCTGGGAACTCGCCTTTTTGTCTTTCCAAGCAGGTAAAAGTGCCAATATCTCAGTGTAAATATGTGAGGCATTTTCAGTGTGTGAGAAAATTAATGAGAAAATGTGTTCTCCTGTTTTTTCCTTTCAAACCAGGGTTTATGGTTCTCTTGCTGTATTTGTAGCCCTGCCTCAATCCATAATGCAACAGGGTGCATTTGTTCCTCAGTTACATATAACTGAGCCTAACTGAGACAAATCCAGCCTCTATATACAGTACCTGTGATATATAAAGTCCAGTACTGGGACTAACTTGATTTGGACTTGCATGAATTTCACATGCTCTGATGTGGAAATATGATATGAACATTTTTATTTCTTTAGCATAATATAATATTACTTGGATCATACTACCACATTTCATTAAAGTAGCCATAATCTTACAGATAATTTAATAAATTAGTGAGGCTCCATTTAGGATTTGATTTGGCTTGAGAAGTAGTTTACAGACATGAGCTATGAGAGTGAAGCTAACCCTATGTTTACACTAACAAGTAACAAAGCAACATTTGTAGGTGCTGCAATTTCAGAGACAGCATGACAAGTGACATCCATCCATCCAGATTGGGCAGGTCGCCAATCTATCGCAGGGCTAACACAGAGACAAACAACCATTCACACTCACCCAGTTGGCCACGAGGTTTGAACCCAGAACGTTCTTGCTGTGAGGCAAAAGCACTAAACACTGCACCACCGTGTCGCCCAAAATGTGACATATGAAAGGAAATTTTTTTCAATTCCATGTTGTCTTCAGTTCCTCACTCACAAATTTAGTTCTTACCTGTAATTAGTTCCCATTTACTGTTTAATGAGCAAAAATGGAAGAAATACTTATAACAGTAGTTCATCTTTTCCTGTCATATAGAAGCTCTCATTAAATGGGTATACAGACTTTACAAAGCAAAATAAAGCTTGGAAGGAAGTAGCAGATATTGTTGCTTCCTCTGGTGTAGATAGCTAGTACAGTTAGCTTGCTTTGCTAATTGGTCAAGGAAGCTAGTATAAAGTCTAGTACTTAACATGTAAATCAAACAATTATATTTAAGCGAGTGATGTTTACAAATCATATAGTGTGCTGTAGGCTTTACTACTGTTTTACATTGGAACTAAAAAAAAACAACATGCTGGACAGTTCATGCCTACAAGTGACATTACCAGTGGCCAAACGCCCACAAGAAACAAACTATGATTGACATGAGCGGTTTGTTGCTTGCTAGTGTGAACATAGAGACTTGACTGGACTTGAGAGTAGGTGACGCACAGTCACGATTTGGTTCTTAGTTCATTTTACTTGGCTAATCTTTCCCCTTTTCCCACCAGGGTGCTTTACTCCACTTTTGTGGAGTCATTGGATTTCTTCAAGCCATTCCCTGGTTATTACCTCTTCAATGGCCTCCTGCTAGTGCTGCAGGCACTGCACATTTTCTGGGCTTCTCTCATTCTGCGGATGCTCTACAAATTCATCTTCTTGGGCAAAGTATGGAATATTATTGTTATTAATGTAGCAGGCAATATCAGTGCCACTGAGTTCCTAACATTTTGACATACGCTTAGGTGGAGAGGGATGAGCGGAGTGATGACGAGAGCGATGTAGAGGAGGAGAGAGAGGACAGTGGCATGGAGGAAGAGTGTTGCTGTGAGCAGAGCAAGGGAACCCTCAACTCCAAGCTTGCCTCGCTGGCTGACAACTGTGTCCTCAACAATCTGACCCATCAGAGGAGACACATGAACAGCAGATTGCCCAAAGCCAGATAGTATTCCTCCTACACTTCACTATTAATATTTAGTACAAGCCATTCTTACATAAAAGACACATAAGAACATTTTATACCCTGTTTTAACCCAAGAAATAAGACAGGAATTTATTCTTGAAATCTGTTCATTTCTCATGAAAGGTACACAGTAGCAGTCTTTACTGTGTTTTAAAAGGCTACTCCAAGTCTTTTTAACCTAATGTCTATCCATTGCATCTGTAGAGTATGTGCATTTGCCCTATACTAAGAAAAGAACCAAACCCATATTGGTTCAAAATTCACATATAATGGAAGTTTCAGGCAATTGTTGAAATGTTTCAATATATTTAAAATGTGTGAATTTATAATGTGAACTAAACACTACAACCTTTACACAGTACAGGTTTTAGGATGAGGCACATGGTAGTGTTATTCAAGATGGGAGCATTCGTCCATTCTTTTCTCAGTAGAGGAAAACAAAAATACTCATCCATGGTCTCATCCATGGCACTTACAACACACATGCAGTAGATAGTAGTTAGAGTAAAAAACAGTGGAGTATTCACTTAAGCATTCTAAATGTTTTGGCATTACAACTCAGTATAAAAAGGAGTGTTAATTGGAAAGTTTATCCAACGTATGGAATGCATTACATTCCTAGCAAGAAATAATAGCATTTAGAAAAATGTAGGAACAAAAATAACCCTATGATTTAGGTGAAGCTCAGAATACCTTTGCATATAATTTTAATGCTGTTTAGTTGTATGTTCCTAATGATGTTATTCAGTGTTATAATGTAGAAAAGAAATAGCAGTTAGTTAGCTTTGTCTAATGGCAGGATACCTGTATTTCATTGTTTGCACTTTTGAATTTTCACACTAGGGCTCACAAAATGGCATCAGGTTTACCTTCTTAAAGTAGCGTGAATCACTGCGATTTTTTTTCTTTTTCATTTGAGAAGACTCAGCCCCGCCTAGTGTTGGATTCAGCACTGACCTGCTTGACTTGTCATCTTCCCTCTGTGAAAAATGGAATTATTGATTCATGAGATCTCAGCACTTTGCACTATGCAGACCTGCTTGCTCAGCTCTTTCACCAGTAACTGCAGCTCAGATTGCCTTACAAGACCAAAAGATTTCTTTTTGTGTCCACATTATCTGAGCACTGTGTTTGCTCTTAAACTTTTGCTCATCTTCTTAGTACCGATACTAAAAATAATAGCATTGCCAGATTATTTGGACTGGACTGCTAATTTTGCTATTTTGCTTCTTTGCAACAGATTGGCTTTGGAAGCATCTGAGAAAAAAATAGTTAAAATAGTCGTAGATTTGCCTTTTTGTAGCTTAGTCTGTCCCCAGCTCCAACCAGCTTTTACAGGAAGCTCAGGAGCTCATAGGAACAAATAATCCATACCAACATTTAAGCACAATTTAATGTGTCCTTAAAGATATAGTTTGGTCAAAAATGTTAACAACGCTAGCAATAGTGACCATGCTGTTCCAGTTTTCATTTAGTATGGGTCATGTTTAGCAATTCTGAGTGAACATTGCCTTGGATACTGGTGTATAGCTCCAAAAGTCACGTTCCCCAGAGCCATTTTATTCTGAAGCATATTGGTATGCCGGTGGTCACATAATGGCCCCCTTAGTCCTTGAGTTAACTTTGTTTGACCAGCATTAACAGAGAAATTGTTTGTATCAGGTTATCCAGTAGACATGTGCCCCTTCTTATTACAGATGCTTACTTGACTTGTCTGATGTTATTTGCCCTGTAGTTCTTACTGAACTTTCTGCCTGTGAGCCACTGTCTGTAGGGCCTTGTACTTATGAAATGTTTTAAGAGTACAAATGCTGGTCTGGGGTCAGTTTTGCCTTTAATTACCTAACAATAGGATTACACTGTGGTGCTGGTCCTGGATCATCATTCTTTGAGAGGATTGACTTACATGTGACCATGATCTTAAATGACTGGTAATTTCTTCTGTATAAATAATCTTTTACTACATTCTGTAGTTGAAGCACCCAGTTTGTTGTCATTTATGTTGCAGTGATACCAGACAGGGTATTTATTGTTAAGTCTGTTGGGGAAAATGTATGGCTGTAGTGGTGATATGCCACACCAGGTTGTTGTACAAGCTTCAGGTATATTCTCTCTGCTTACTTTAACATAAATAAATAGAAAAGTGCTAAAACATCCACTCCAGCTTTTGCTAATTGACAGGATCTGACTCTATATTTTTAAAAATTGCAATCGAAAAAGTTTGTGGTATTTCTTAATTATACATCTGAAAGAAATTGTGTACAACAAAAACTGTAAAATGAGACATAAAAGATCTGAGAAAGGATGGTATTGTTATTAACGAAACAAATTACAATCTAACTTGACTGGTCAGATTCATCTGTCCATCAAGCGGACCGTGACACAACCTCGTACTGGGACGGGGCATGGTATTGTATTGTTCACTTCTATACAAGTGTCAGTGTACGGGTCCAAGAGTACCATGTTTGTAGAAACTTTGTTAATCTTTCTCTCACTAATCAAGTAGATTTGTCCATTCACAGTAGAACAGCCAGTGAAGAACTTTCTGTCTAGAAATTCCTCTTCTAGAATAGTCCACTCGTCAGTATCAACATCCAGCCGCAGAGCCTTACCTCCAAGCAGATAGATGGCACCATTTAGCTCGGTGGCAAGAAGATCATAACTAGGGATGGATGAGAAGAAGCAAAATAAACACCACAGTAATATTATATCCATGTGCACAACTAATTGACTAGTATGAATAAGGTATCATGTTTTTCAAATATCTATGGTGCAAGGAATTGAAAGGAATATGGCATTTTTTCAGCATTAAGCTGATTTACCCAAGCAACTTGTTAATATCTGTATATTTCTTTTAGCTGTCAATGGCATATTTTGTAGATTAGTTGTTAACAAAATACTACAATATTGTTTCCTTACCGTGGAAATGGAGAATAGGAGACTACATCCCACTGGTCGACCTCAGTCTTATACCTCTGAATTCCACTGTATACTTCTCCATTTTCATCCAGACCACAAGCCATATAGATGCAGGGGCCCATGGCAACCGAAGCTGCTCTTTCTACTGCCCTTATCATGGGACTAACACTGTCCCAGCAGTCTGCTCCCAGCACTAGCCTCTCCACATCAGGTACAGGCCCCTCATCCATGCTGCCTCCCAGCACAAAGACCTGGAATTCAAGTGCCACTGAACAGTGGCTGTGCCTGGATTTCTGCAGTGCTGGACCATCCACCCAACGCTCGTTGCTGCACTCGTAAATCCGAACCCAATCCACACTGTACCACAGAACCTCCCGGAAGTAGCCACCAGTCACCACCACATTGTTACCTTAGAGAAGTTGGTGTTGGTCAATCTGAGGTAGCGGGAGCTAAGATGTTTTATGAACCAGAGTCCAGTCCTGCCCCTGGAAATACATTCACTTGCAGTGTTTGGTTCCATTCCTAATCTAATGTACTTGATCCAGTTAAGCAAAATATAGGAGATGTTAGATTGGGGTGCAACTTAATTCAGCAAGTGTGTTGATCTCCTGGAGCAGGGTTGGGCACCAGTGGACTAAACAACTTTTCATATAAAGCCATAGACCCACAGCAGTGATAATACCATGCTACATATACAGTAAGTGGTTAAAAAAAAGGGGGGGATTTGTTACCTACTGCTGCTACTGAGTACTGTGTTAGGCACTTCCTCTGTAATGGTGGCAAGGACTGCCACCTTCCACTGCATGGGTTGAACTGATAAAGAGACTGCTGGTCCTGCTCATGTGGTCCACCAAGCAGGAATAGCATCTCTCTTGACCGAGTTCTGGGCATTGACCTGCCCATGGTCCAGCTGATGGGGATATGATAATTCAGTTTGCAGATGAGCTTAGCACGAGGGTCAGAACTTTTCATCTTGGTCAGGAGATCTGTGATGTAAGGCAGACTCAAACTCTCAGGTCTAACTAGCCCTACCAACTCCAGGAAGTCATCCTCACGACTTGGGTCATATGTTGCCCAGCGCAACGTAACCTCAAAGGCCAGGTCCTCCCGTGGGAGGAAAAGGTCATCACTAGCAAGAAGGTCAGCGATGGTCTCCTTGGAGAGATGCATAAAGTCCTCCTCGGAAGCTATAGCCGGCAGATGGGTGAGAACCACTTCCCGTGCAGCAGCATAAAGCTCCAGACAGCCTAGCTGCCATGCATAGGCCATCATGCCTAAACAGTTACTCAGGTGTAACTCTCTCTCCAGGAACTTGCAGCATAGAAGCCTTGCTTTTTCCACCTGAAGGAAATTTGCAGTCTCAAGAACTCCCAGGACGTTCTTCCTGTCAAGATGTAATCTGAGGTTCTGCGTGTACTCCATAAGAGTGCGGAAATGGTCCAAACTTATACCTTTGATTTCAATGTGCTTCTTACTGCTCTCTCGACCGCCGCCAAAGAACAGTGCTCGGAAATAGGGACTCAGTTGGGCCAGTTGCTCACGGTTTACAAAGAAAGACTCTGTCTCCACTTGGAGCACAACATCTGGCACCAAACCTTCACTATCCTCTTGGACCGGTTCAAGGATCTCTTTGTCATCTGTGTGGGCTTTGCTTAATAAATCATGCCTGGTCTCTGGACCAGGACATTTGCTCTCTACTACTTGCTTTCCACAAGCCATGGATCTGAGTGAACACTGGTAACCTTGTTGCTTGGGGTACTCCTGCTCTCTGTAATATTTATAACCTCTCCTAGACTATCACTGACACTGGGGATGGGGTAAGTATGCAAGAGAAAAACAAGGGCTAAATATAGCCACAAACACTGCAATGTGACAAGAGAAACCCAGTGGTTAAAAGCATGTTTGTTGGTATATGCATGTATAACACATTCCAGAGATGTCAGGATAAGTTCGTTACCTTAACATGTGAATGCAAAGAAAATATAACAGCTAAAATAGTATGTGCAACATGGGGTTTTTTTTTTTTTTTTTTTTTTTAACTCTCTGGAACTCATGCCATTCATTTCAACTGCTCCAGAAAATGGGAAGCAATCTTTTCCTGTAAAGTATGCTACATAATTATTAAAATTTAAAGAAAAGGGATTAAAGTATTTAAGATACAAACTTCTTAAAACCACAGTACTTTTTTATTTTAAAGAATTCTCAATAAAGGCTGAACTATAAAGAGTACTTGCAGCTTTTTAAAATGTAAAATTTAATTTTATTGAACCAGCTAGCTAAACTACAGGTAAAAAGTAAATGTATAAATTTTAAAATGTATAGTGTTGAAAGCAACAGTATATAAAGAGATACATCAATATATAATAACAGCTAATAGTATGTTGATGAAAATAGAAAAAAAAAAAACCCCTGAGGAAATATCTAGCCGATTCTTCATTTGTTTTTGCATTTTTTCATTTAAAACATAAAACAGCTGATTTTCATATTCAGGCACCCCTGTTGAATTACTTGTCTGAAATGGCTAGGCTAAATCAAGAATTCCTAATTCCATAAACATTGCTAAGACACTGTTGTCAACGAAAAGTAAGAAAAAAAATTTTTTTCTCTATTTAAAACTTCTTTGGTGCATACTTTTGCCCTTTAGTGCAAATATGTAAATCCATTCAAACTTAGTTACATGCAGGTGAATTAGTATGAGAATCCAGACAAGTTTTGGCATCCCCATTTATTCAGGTGCCTTGATAAGACACCAAACACTGTCAAGACTTTTGGCAAGAGAGAATGGTTTCAATATTATGTGTTGTCTATTCATTGGACATGTGGTAGTACTGTGTTATTTCCAAGTCAAAGTCATAAAATTCAGTTCTTTAAAGAATGGTACATCCCATTTTTTGACTACAGATTATAGAGCATTTGTGAAAATTATAAACAAAAAAGCAAGACCATGTGCCACACATACTGTAAGGACATGATGGGTCTTGGCAGGATTTAACTGCAATAACTTAGAGCAGAGATAAAAACCTGCAAATTCACACGGCACGCTCGGCAAGATCAGCAGCAGAGACACAACCTCCTGTCTAAGTGAAATAATCTAATACAGGCAGAAATCTGATCTCTGATATTAGAATAATTCACAAAATGGCTTTTCACTCCAACATAATATACTCGCAGGCGCATTTAAAATCTCTCAAACTCTGCCACAAGCGCACACTACACAAACTAGCACTCCCAGTCTCTCCATCACTCCACAGGGTTTCAGTCCATGTTACACATTCACTCGTCGTCGAAGGTCTGCTGGAGCAGGAAGTTGGCTGCTAGGTTCTCGTTTTTTTCACAGGCGAAATAAGCCTGAATGACTAGTCCCTCAGGGAAACCCAAAGCTTTTAACTGCAGAACACAAACAGAAACACAGGAATGAACAAGAAGGGTTCGGTTAAAACATTTTCCTTTATATTAAATGTCTAATTAGGCTCTCTCTATAAGTGCCTTAGTTCGAACAAATATCTTATTCAAAAGCCTCTGTTTGAGCCTAGAGCTAGCAGAAATAGATGACAATGCTGTTACAGCTTCAAGACACACACAGTTCTGTTTAGGCTCGCTAACAAAGTACAAGCAAAACAGTAGTGCCAAATTTAAATACATACAGATGTGGATAAATTTGTTGGTACCCTTACAGCTCATTGAAACAATGCTTTATTCTTCCTGAAAA
>JAOTRR010000004.1:15029895-15049681 GCA_028570945.1 Gogo arcuatus
TCTATCTATCTATCTATCTATCTATCTATCTATCTATCTATCTATCTATCTTCTGGTGTGTCCATATTTTTGTCAGAAATGTCAATGGAGAAAGAGGATTTTTAATAAGGATCATGCAAACAAATGTTTGTGTCTTTGTGTGTAATGATGATTCTATACAATAATTTTTGAGCTGTCTCCTGAAGGGTGCCAACTCTGGAGTTGGCTTTAACATATGTAGATATGATTAGGGTTTTTAGTTAACATTCTTTGTATATTTTTTAGGTTTCAAATGAGCATAATTTGCTTATGAACATATTAGCATTAAATTAACCGTAATGGGAATTTTTTATTACCTCTTAACAATGTAGGTCCAGTTTCCTGGTTCATTTTAATTTAATGTCAATTCATATGCTTTTCTTCACTCATCCAGAAGAAAAGAGGACTTAAAAAACTGGCGCCAGTCCCCAAATCCATGACCTCTTCTTCCCTGTCCTTCCTGACCTCCAATTATGTCATGCAAAAGAACTCTATTGAAAAACTCTCTCAATCAAACCCAATTAATTCCACTCTTTTGCCTTATTATCCTGCCCGGGCCCCTGAGAGCCAGGCCAAATAATAGATTAATAGATTACATCATTAATTAGTCATTAGAGCTTTAATTGTTCTTAATGAATACAAGCTGGGATTCATGATTCACAAAGTAAACACTCTGTTTTTGTTAATCTGTGAGCAGGAGTTTCCGTTTAGGTTCACCATTCTAACTTTTGGTCATATAGATATTTCATAAAATGTCACATAATAATAATAATAATAATAATAATAATAATAATAATAATAATAATAATAACTTACTTTACCCCACAATTTGAGTCTGTGTGGCACTCTTTTTAGCTTGTATAGCCGTAAAAATAATCATATTCCTGAAAATAAATTCTGATAAATATTTAGGAATATTTTAATTGAAAGTTAAAATGCTTTTAGAAAGCAGCTGCTGCTTCCTGATTACCCAACAGTAAAAGATTAGACAAATGTGATCCTATTTAATGGAGAAAATATTATTAGTTGGTCAAAACTGATAATACAGGAAAATAAAACAAACAAACAGACAAACAAACAACCGAATGAATAAATCAATTATGTGCTTTAGGATTAATAGGGTGCCATTTTTAAATGCATATCATGTATAGAATGCCATTGATGGAATGAATATAACAAACAGCTTTCTGATATCACTATAATTAAGCAAGGTGCCTAATTTCCATTCACAATGTGTGTTGAATTTAATAATACTTCAATTTTGGATATATTGGACACTTACTGTATTATCTGTTTATGTAGGAAACATTCCAAATATGATTAGGTCTCAATTTTTACTCAGTGGACTAATAAAATAAGGAAAGCAAGTCAAGCAAACAGTTCAACCTGTTGATACACTGGTTGCTTTTTTCCCATGCTCTTTTTGTGCCAGTTCAGCTGAACGCATGCCTGCCCTCATGCCAGTGCATCTAGTGGACAGCGGCTGTGGGGCTCTGGCCTCATTCCTAATCCTCACAGTGAACTCATCCTGGCCTGCAGAAAAGGGCACTAATTGGGGGATTTTCTTCATCATTAAGCCAGACAGGCACCTTTGCCTCCCTCTGAATCCATTATTACTTCCTCACCTTGCTGTGGAATACTTCACTCGCGTCACAGGAATGTTAGTTTATGCTGACTGGGTTGGTTACACTCTTGTCTCAATGCTCTCGTCGGTCTTGGCACAACTGAAAAACATCTTGAAGATCTAGGAATCAGTGCATTGTAACCAATGTACCTGTTTGTAACCATTGTAACTGTTAGCCTAAACAACATTACATATCAACAAACAGTAGCTACAAAGAACTGACTTTATTCCATCTATTATCAAATATTATCAATTACAGCTGTGCTCAAGTCATATACTTATTTATTATTCTATTCTAGATTACGTTTGAGGACACAAGTACCTACTGTGTTTGTGCTACAAAATACAAAGGAATTAATGCATCCTTAGTAAACGATTTATCGTGGTCAGGGTCGTGGTGGATCTGAAGTCTATCCCGGGAACACTTCATACAAACAGTAACATATGCTCAGGATCAAACAGGAGACCTGAAGCTGTGAGGTGCCAATGCTTCCTGCTGCACCATCATACTGCTCCATACAAAAATGTAGTACAGTAAAAGGAGTACTTACTAAACAAATTAAGTATAAAAGCAATGGAAACTTTTTGCGCTAATCCATTTTAGTGTAAGGCTGTAATGTAACAAAATGAATACGTTGTTATACTAAATACTTTCTAGTTTGTAGCATAATTATATTTGAGTAAAGTATTAGTTTTTGATTTTTAACCTCTCATGTGCAAGTGCAATTAGTGCAGTATATTGTATGTAATGACCTTTGAGATTATTACATATTCTTTTAATATTACATTCTCTAGAAACACTAATATGCATGTTTTCATTGATTGAAAGCAGAAGTGAAATCAATGTGTAATAAGTACAGGAGTGTATTAGTCATAACCAGGTGTTAATCAATAAAAGATGACAACAAACCAGGGTTTATACAGAAGCTTCAAAATTAAATTTGATATTTTTTTCCAGGGACTTTTCAAGTAGGGATGGGAATCTGTAGGTACCTCACGGTTTCAATTAAATTTTCATTCAGCGTGCCATGTCGCCATTATAAAATGATTCTTCACTGTCAGAAATAGCTGTATAGTAGAGGTCCATTTCTGTGCCCCAAGGTACAATCTACACTAATGTACTCCCTAAGGCTCATTATTAGACCTCAATGTCCAAAAGAAATTATGCATAAACCTATGTAATAGTCAGATTATGACATTTCGTGCATTTATGCAGCACCTTTCAAATGACAATCAAGTTCATCTAAGAATTGATTTAAAAAATAATAATTTTGAATTAATTTTGCACCAAATTCCCCAGATGTTTTTTGGGACGCAGATGGTGGTGGTGAGACATCACTGTGGTATCCCATCTGTCTGCATCTATCGCACACACAGTAAGTGTGGATGCAACAGGACCAGAGAGAGCAGAACATGTGCTAAAGCAGCAATGCCCAGGGGAATCAGGGTGCATGGGAGCCCCAGCACACCCACCCAGTGAACCCTGATTGATTGGAGCTTCATCTTCCTAACGGGCTGGCGGCCTGCCATCAGTCAGGTGACAGAGAGAGGGGGGTGGGGGGTTGTGAAGGGGAGAAAACAAAAAAAGAGAAAGGAGGAAGAGGAAGAAGAGAAAAAGGGAAAGATGAAAGATATGAGAGCAAAAAATAAAAAAGAAGAAAGACAGGAGGATACGGACATGTAAGAGGACAAATATGAGGTGAATCTATTATAAATATTTGTTTATTCCATTAAAAAAATTCTGTTCCTAATCAGCGAAAGCTTTAAACAGTTTACACACATACATGCTAATTAAGGGCAAATTTCTGTAACGTATTGTAAAACAATATAAGAACACAATTATTGCAATACCAGAAATCTATTGCATTTTCAAATGTGTAAATTTTGGCTGATCTACAGGAGCCTGCTTAATGAATCTTATGGATTTTCTTTGTGAACTAACATGGAGCTTACCAAAATATATAAATCATGGTGCAGTGATAAACATAAGCATGGCTGGTATATATGTGTTTGTAATATGATATATTAAATTACATCATGCTGTGTTTTTATGATTATAATGTCTGTACTGTCAGTACTTTTAGGGCACTGATCAGCTACATCTTTTATTTATAAAAGGATTTAAACCAATTATAGAGCCTTTTAACAATCAGTGATGTCACAATGGCAAAATATTGTATTTTCTTAATTTAAATAATTGTATAGATGTCTGAATGGTCAGTTTATAAAACAGAAAAAATATTGTAATATACTATATGTATATCATAAAATTGTCAAGTAATATTTTGCCATATTGTGACAGCTCCTAAAGACCATTAAGAAACTACACTACAACTAGCACAACAAACATTTCAATGCCATGGCAAAAGCTCTATTATTTGCTTGGTGACTTTTTTCTTTTTGCGTCAAAACAAAGAAGATGGGATTGTGTAAGCTGAACAGCTTTCTGCACGTAACGATCATTACTGAGGGAGTGACCTGCCAACAGGTCTTCTCCTTTAATGAGCATTGAGGTGCACTGGCCTCTTTCTTTCTGAGTTGCCATGTCTCTGCTATGCTCGTTATGCCTGGGACAAGCTGTCCTCACATGTCTTCACATGCTGTGCTCATGGACAATAAAGACCTGATTTGACCAACGTTGTGGACAGTTCTGTGTGCTTTGTGTGTCTCTCCGAAGCCATTGAAGGACAGCTATCAATTCTGGGAATTAAGAATGAATCACCTATAAGTAGGTTAAGTGGGTGTTATGAGGTGCTGGAGTCATATGGTAAATCGGGACACGTAAATCATGCCTCACATTAGGGCATTAAAATCACTTATTACTTTCCATACAGTGCAGCCTATTTAACATTCCTTTCTGTGTAAGTGATTTGTTTCATTTCATTTCATTTCATTTCGATAATGAAGTATAAATATAGACTTTATGTTAGTGGTTTAACTGCAGTAGCAATTTGTAAATATAGACCTAGCCTAAAGCATAAGTATAGAATTTTGTTCATAATTTTACATTTTTATAATTTTCACTACATTTTTGACCAGATCTACACTGCAGGTATCCCAGTGTAAAAAACAACAAACATCTGCCAGCCAATCAGAAAGAGTATTTTCTGTAGCCACAGTATCAGGCAAGACATTTAAAATGCTCAATTTGTATCACAATATTAGCTTTTATGAAGTATAATTGCTGTTAGACAATTATACTATTATATTAAAAACAAACACTTGCTGTTGTTTGTATGCTGTCTATAATTTAAAATCTAAAGCTTTTTTTTTTTAAATAAAAAGTGCACTTGATCAGTGTTATAGAAATATGAATGATACCTCTGATATACTAAGAAAAAAATAATTTATTGCAAAAAAACCCCCAACATATTGCTTTTAATTGAGAGTTCAGCAGTGACATAGTGGCTGTGCTAGCAAGGCCTTCTTTTGACTTGTTTTGATCAGTTTTCAGTTTTTGGGACATTACTGTCCTCAGCATCCTGATTTTTCTGGATGACAGTGAACAGCTGCCCTGGCGACATGCTGGTAATATGTCTTATTGCAGTTTTCTTGTTTTGACTAAAACTGATCAGATAACACATTTGGCTGATTTGAATGTTTGTTGAGTGGTTTAGAGATCTAACAAGTGCAACTCAACGTCTTCTTCATAGAAGAGAGGGAAATAAATTAATTGGGGTATTCTTGAAGAACAGAATTAAGTCTATTACAAAAGGAAATAAAATGACAGTATACCCAGTTTCATTATAAATTCCATCCGTATGGAGAACTTTTTCTTTTGACAAAATATGTAGTTGAAGAAGCCATTGTAGGACAGACAAAAATATAAATAAACATGGAATCCAGCTTATTACTATGGAGTCACAGGAGTGCCATAAAAAAGAATAAATCTGCAAAAGAATAAGAAAATAAATGTTTAAAAAGAATAAGAAAATAAATGTTTAAAAAGAATAAGAAAATGAATAAAAATAAAAGAATAAGAAAATAAATGCAGGAATAAAAATAAAAGAATAAGAAAATAAATACATTTCTTTATTGCTTCTGCTTTTCTCTTTTGTTATTTCTTTTTCCCTGATTGCTTTTTTTGTTTGCTTGAAGGGCCAAACTGTCAGTCAACTGGCTTTGGGGCCTTCCTGCCCAGGCTGAGTAGTCGCTTTCTGCACACATGAATCTTGCTTTGCACAGCGTGAATGTGGTAGCGGTTTGAATCGGGAGGAAAGGAGAGGATTTGCTTCCTCTATGTGGACGCTGGTCATTATCTGGTCTTATTTGTTTACAGTTTTTGTCTTTTTTATGGCACTCCTTTGACAGTGTTCCATTTCCTCTACATTATTTTTCTGTGAAAAATGACTTGAAAATGACTTATTTATTTCTTCATAAATGGCTGTGTAGTGTAGTGGGTAGTGTTACTGCTTCAGCGCTTGAAGATTGCTGGTTTGATCCTCAGTTTGGGTGAACACTTAATAAAAATTTCACTTTTATTTCAGGACAAATCATACTGACTGTACGAAAACAAACTGTAAATGCAACTCAGTTCTGTATTTATTTTTGTATTCTTTTATTTTTATTCATTTTCAACATTTTTTTCTTATTCTTTTGCAACTTTATTCTTTTTATGGCACTCCTGTGACTCCATATTTTACCATAAGATTTTTCACCTGACTTTATGGGTTGAGGGAGGATTTAAAGCCCAAATATTGCATGGCTTCCAGAAAATTAAACACAGGATAGGCTCATCATAAAAATTGCTTTCTCATGTGGCCTATACAGTCCGAATCCCACAAATCCTTAGGTTTCATCAGTTCATTGAAAGCTTAACCAGCTCAGTGTTGTCAGGTTTTATTTTATCAGTTTACTCCCTCCATCCTCAGTTTTATCCATTTATTTCATATACTGTTCTAATGCAGAAAAACACCTTGGTTTTTGGCTCAGCCCTGTCACATGGACTGCCATGTTTTGTCCATGGATTGAATATGTTCCTTGGCTTTCATCCTCAGAGTGGCGATGCTGAAGCTGCATTGGTCAACTTCCTCCAGGGGGAATTTGTCAGTAAACACCGGCGGGCACTGATATGGCGGGGGTGCCATGGGCTGCACACTTTGGTTCATGACCTGAGGGGGGTTCAGGAAACCGTGGCTCTGATATCCAGTCTGCAGGCCCTGTGCGGGCCCCATGAGGTCTGGAATAGCATGCATTGGTGTAGTGTTTGTCAGGGGAGATGCTAGCCAGGGGTCCAGAGGCAGCGAGTTACTCATGGGGCTCATGCTGGTGTGCATGGGCGCTCGGCTGAAAGAGAGCACGGGTGAGTCATGAAGCTTTACAGTGCTTGCGTCCATCTTCTCCTGACGCCTCCATTTGGCACGGCGGTTCTGGAACCACACCTGGATTAAAACATGGACTTTAGAGACTTGCATAGCAGTACCCCTGCTAAGCAGATCTTCTCCTGGACTCTACATGATGTTTCACTGTGTTTAGCTACCTGATTGATTGCCAGTGACAGTAACAGTGTCTTGTTTTATTTAGTAAATTAAAGGGATCCATTTTATGGCCTGTGTTATATACGTACCTGTACTCGAACCTCAGGGAGGTTGACCTTCATGGCGAGCTCCTCACGGCTGTACACATCAGGGTAGTGAGACTTCTCAAAGGCGCGCTCTAGCTCATGGAGTTGGTATGTAGTGAAGGTGGTGCGGTTTCGTCGGTGCTTCTTCCTCGGTTGCTCCTCATCTGTCTGCTCTGGAGATTTCCTGTCGCTCTCAGCCAGTTTCCACACCTCTCTTCTCTCAGACTCACACGTATCAGAAAATGTTTCCAGTACTACAGAGTCAACAACAACAAACACACATACAGCATGAGGAAGACATTAGTTACAGGGAAATTTGGCACTCTTGTTACAATGTATTAAAAGGTCCAAAGATAATAAATGCAACATCTGTTATGTAAAAATATGCAAACTATAAAGTTTTTTTTTTTAAATTAATAAATTTACCCATACATGGACAAAACTTATGCATCCATAGTTCTTATTTAATTCTTAGTGTCCATTTGGTCTTAGCACTGCACAAATTTGTCCTTACAACAACAGCCATTTGACTTGCTCTAAGAGTTCCTAACCTTCTAATCTAAGTAGTAACAGATGTAGCCTGCTAATCCCAGTAAGATAAACATATCCAGGGAAAGGATACCTGTCTGTAAGAATCGCTTTAATTTGCCATCTGCTACTCAAAGAAACCCAAAATAAATCACACGCATACATTTGTGCTGATTAAAAGAGAGCTCTTAGCATTTTTATCAAAAGACAGACAGGGAAGTAATTTATTCTTGAGGAAATAGATACACATGTTCAATATGTTCATTTTACTAAATGCGTATGAGGAGTAAAAGTAAATATTTGATAAATATGGATTTGGTAAAAAAAAACAAACAAACAAAAAAAACATGTGGAGTCAAATATTGAGTTGATCAAAATGAATTGAATTAAAAAAACAATAGTTATTTTGATTTGATACATTATAAAATAGTTTGATTAAAACAAGTACTTTTTATACAATATAGCAAAGTGAATGTGTAATGTAATAATGAGGTGTATATGTATAGTGGTAAATAAATATTGGATAACAGTACATAATATATATTCGAGGCAGCGTGATGGCATAGTGTTGCCACCTCACAGCTCCAGGATCCCACATTCAATCCTGAGCTCAGGTTACTGTCTATACAGAGTTTCACATTTCCTCACTGTGTCTGCATGGGTTTCCTCCAGATTCTCTGGTTTCCTCCCACCTCCCAAAAATATGCCTGTATGTGAATTGGCTAAAATAAATGTCCTCTAGGTGTGAATGTGTCTGTGCATGGTGCCCTGCAATGGACTGGCGTCCCATCCAGGGTGTAAATATTGTATTACCACCTCATGCCTAGTGTTACCGGGATAGACTCCAGATCCAGCATGACCTTGACCAGGATAAAGCAGGTACTGAAAGTGAGTGAGTATATAAAAAATATTCTTTGGCAATGGTTTTAAAGTTTATATGATAATAATTTATTTTATTGTGAGACATTTTTACTAGATTGATATACCTAGTAATATCCTTCAATACGTTTTTTAACTTTAACTCCTCATGTGTGCAGCTTGGTAAATCAACTCTCAAAAGGCTTTTATTTCTCTGAATCATGTTCTCATCGCAATCTTGTTGCACTAGGGTTCAAGAGTATGTGCCCTGTTACACCTGTGAGTAACTGACCGTGAAAAGCAGGCAGCTCTGAATTGTCTCTTGGAGACATAGTGCCATAGGAGTGCACGATGTGATCTTGCTGTCCTGTATCTCCTGGACTTTCCACACTAACTTCAGGAGGTACAGTGTTGACTCCTGGATTGAGCAAGGGCACGGGATCCTTTGTGAAGCCCAGGATCACATCAATGCTGTGGACATGGGTCCCAACAGACACCACGGCTCCCTTTACCATCTCGTGGAAGTTGCCTGGTGAGCGGCAGCCGTCATCCACCATGTTAATGGTATCGAGTGATAAATGCATTCGAATGCTTGGACAGTCCTGGAGGAAAAAAACAAACTTGTGGAAGCTGGCTGAAGTTGGAATTCTCCTCTGAAATATAGAAAATATAGAAAAAATATAGAAAACAGAAAAAAAGTCCAACCATGAATGAAATATGATAGCTGAGACATAAATTATTCAAAACTGTACAGGCTGTGTGTTAGTACATATATGACTAGGCTGTCAAGCATGATTCATAAAAATGGTGACTAATTTAAATTTATTCACCACAATTTAAATTGATCTTTTAAAATAAAAAGCAAAATTAAAACCAATGTATTAGTTTGTATATAACAATACTAATTATATTCATTTTTGTCTTTGATAGCACATACATATATAATATAACGAATAGCTACGTGTAAAAATGTTGACCTACATTTTTATGAGAAAAAATAATAAACTGAGAATTTTTTGGCCACAAAATAATGGCTAAAATTGCGTTGTTTCTCTTCTGAAAGTATCAGAAAGAGGAAAGCTATATTCCAAACCGCATTCTACACTGATAAATAGTAGATACAGTAGTAGCTTAAGGAAAGATAAAAGCGTATACTTTTGAATACTATTAAGCTCCCTTGTATGCGGTTTGAGACGCGACCGAGTAGTATCGCCTTACCTGAGGCGGGAGGCTCCCGCAGTTATCAAGCGCTCAGCTGTTTCACTCAGAAGTAAGGCTGAAGACTGAGACTCATAAGAACAAGTACCTGGGCTTTTAGGTAACCATTTATCTTTACATTCACCATGTTGTTACGTTCAGAAATTAAACTCCACTCTTCTTTGTTTCTCCTCCGATGAAAATTCGTCCTCTGTAAAGATAAATCTCACGCGTACACTGACACACGAGCGACATCCGGGACGATGCTGTAAAATACCGAAAAGTACGCGCTTTGTATTTCCAGTGCGACCATTTTCACGTAGGCTAAGTACAGTACAATAATAAATACAGCATAACACTGTCAAAAAAGTATCTATCTCCGCTAACTAGCCAACCAACAATCCAGTCTGTAATAGATGAGTAAGCTCAGTAAAACGTTAACTGCTAACTTTGGCTAACTCTGTTTTGGGATCGCTTTTCTACCGGTCAGTAAGAACGCTTTCATCTGTGAAACGTTGACCAATCACAGATTTAAAAAAAGAGAAAAAAAAAACACCTTTTTCACGAGCGTTATACACTGACCAATTTCAGCGAATCAGGTTGAGAAAGGGCTTTTTTTTTAAATGGGCGTGGTTTAGAGCGCCTCAGAAGCATGTCAGCTCTCAAGTAACTCCAGTACCAAAAATTAACAAGTGGGTGTTTATTCTGTGTATTTTTTGGCGCAGAACAATAAGAAATGATCCATTCCAAAGAGTATAAAAAGCATCCCAGGGGATAATAGGCGCTCATTAACTAATATCTCTTCCCTTGTAATAATGACTGGCTTATGGTTGAGTAATTGCTTAGGCCTATACCATGTCTGTGCTCGCCACAGCAGAAGAAGGCCAAACTAATGAAGCTATATAATAGACTTTATTTCACAGATCTTTTGTTTCAGACAAAATACATTGACATATTTTGCAAATCCCTTAATTGTAAGAACTTTCTACTCAGCAGAAGCATATACTATTGAATAAAATAAATGAAACAAACTGACATGCATAAAACCGCAGCCACAAACACATCTACAAAGCATCAGCACAGCTTATTTACTGATATTAATCCACAATGTCGCTCACAGGCAAATTAAATAGTTTGGACTAATGTTTCTGGTAATGCTTTACAACATCTGAAGATTTTATTTATTTATTTATTTTTGCTGCAGTGTGCATGTGAACAGATGCACAAATTAACACAATTAATATTACACCTCAGGGGCCATCAGGGAGTCAGTGTTAAGCAAATCATACAATCAATACAGTGATTAAATCAATCTTGCTGCTCTCCAACAAATTGAACAACTTAATTGTTGTTTAACTGGCAGTTTAATAATTAACAATAATCCACAGATGACCTCACACATTTCTTGACTTGACTTGTTATTTTTGAAATGCCTGTAGATGAGAATAGACAAACCAAATGCAGACTTGCTGTATGAGGTTGAGTGTGTTCCTCATATAAAAGCCATAGACTAATATCACAGTTCTTAGAGGAGATAGAGAATTGACCGGTATAAGAAAGCACACAGAATGTGCTGAATCTTGCACATTTAAAAAAAATCAACTTACATCACATTCGGTATGTTTCAGATTTTTACCTAAACAACATGGTATGTCTTTAGTCATATACTGTTACTCATTCCTTGTTATTCAAGTACTCATACTGGAGTGTGCAGCCTTAATTTCTAGGAATGCAAACTCACTGTGAGAGGATCTGTGGCCCAATCCACTTCATGTGTAATAAGTCACTCAAATGCAGACAGGACGGACAATCAATCTGTCAGGTTAATATATTTCCCCATGTTCTTGGCTTGTTTCTTCATTATGCTAATTGAGTTGAAATTAGCTAAGGTGCTGCGCAGCTATCAAGTGGCTTAAGTTTTATCAGATGACAGAATAAGTACCTCTGATCCTATTAGTGGCAAAGCAGCTAATGGTTAGAGGTCCTGTGTCAGCTTAGGAAAAAAGAGGGGATGGTGAGAGAAAGACAGAGAAAGAAAAAAGGCCAGAAAGAGAGAGTGTAACAGGAGAAAAATTCTTATTCTATATATCTGTAACTTTAATAGAATATTGTGCATGTACCAGAATTCTGTTTCACTCTCTGTTAAATAAGATTCATAGTTTTTATTAAAAAAGAACATTAATGCTTTATGTAGCTACTTACCTTTCCTATTAAGTACTGAATAATTAATAGTTACTGAAAATATGTCTTAAAATGAATAGTTGAATAATAATTTGAGACTTTATGATGTTAATCAATCAATACACCAAATGAACACAGGACATGCGTGGCAGCCATCTTGCAGATAAAAGTTTTTCTGATTACTGGAGCTCCCACATGGCTGCTCCGTTACTGTGAGTGGCATTAGCATTTGAATACATTAATTCATTATGAAAGTTTCAATTACATGCATTAGTAGACCTATAATAATTGTATAATTTTTTGATATGACTGACAATCAGCTAATATAAAATGCACTTTTTCTTAAAACTGATCTAAACACCTGTCATTTTCTATGTTGGTTCTTGCCTCAGGTGACCTTGGTGGAGTATGGGTCAGTAGAGAGGCAGAAAGCACTACAATGAAAACAGCATGTGGGGTTAAACCTGCTTCCTTAACACTTCCTTATCCAATTCCTTTAAAGCCATTAAGAAAGATCTTCCTGGGAAGACACTGACATACTTTGGCAAATAGTTGTCTGATTAGATATCACCTGTCAGTCATGTCCCTCTCCTCCCACCATGGACCCCTGAACTCCTCCTACATTGATATTATTTGTCCTTTTCAAGATTGTAAAGGAGTTTAAAGGTGCATTGCATTTGAGTTACAGAAAGGAATCATGTGCAGGAAATTCATAAACAAAATTTTTGCACTATCATGGGCTTTGAAAAT
This sequence comes from Gogo arcuatus, assembly GCA_028570945.1. Lineage (NCBI taxonomy): Eukaryota > Metazoa > Chordata > Actinopteri > Siluriformes > Anchariidae > Gogo > Gogo arcuatus. The sequence continues at coordinate 15,042,615 of JAOTRR010000004.1, forward strand.
TGGTCTGAACTTACCTGGCCTTTCACCTCTATTCTCATCATTACCTGTTGATCATCAGGTCTGATCTTAGATCAGTGCCTGAATCTCTAGACAAAAAGAAGACACATTGGTGACCTACTACAGATTATTCTGGGCCAGCCATAAAATGACATTTTTACCATCTCATTTATCACTTCATGATGACTTCTTTCTTCATATGCCTTCTGTGTAGTGGATTACAGTTCAGCCGGTGAGGATTAAGCCCAAATCAGTAGGAAAATATGAAGATCAAGCCAAGAGGCTCTGCTCTAATCTCTCCTTCTTGTAAAACAAGGCCATAGTTCTGTGTTTCCTTTCTCTTACTGTTGTATTGGCTTTCAAACAATACAACCTCAAGTAATTTACAACTGTAATTATACTCAGTAGCTTAAAAAGGGGTCAGGCATTGGATGTATTATTAAGCTGTAAAATCAGCACTGAAATACAAGCAGTCAGATATTTTAATGGTGAATTCACTGCTTTCTTTAGGGTCATGTTCTTTGTCCAAATAAAGGCTAGATCAAACATGTTCCAATTTCAAAATATATACAGTATAGTGCCAACCAGAAAAGGTGAGAGAGAGAGAGAGAGGGGGAGGATGAAGGGGGTCTTATATAAATTATATACTGCAGATATAACTATATATACTAAATATACTCTGAGAGTATACAATCTTTCATCGTATGAAAAAAAGGTCACCACACTTTAAGAAATCTGAAAACAGAGAGGCTCTCTGCCTCATTAATAAGAGTTAGTAAGTTGTTAATAAGTAAATAAGACAAAAATGCAGCTTGTCAAGATTTTCCCATGGTAGAAAACATAAAGATACAACTTTAAATGCTAACACTAGAGAGTCATTCCATAAATGTTAAATAAGAATAGTTTATCAAAAAAAATTGTCATATTTTTTTTTCCTCACCCTAAATGTAGTCAGTTACAATGTGTGGTGTTTGGGGTAAAGAGAAAGCTGTGTAAGTTTTGCTTATGCAGCTTACAATGATGGAAATCTGTCAGTCAAAATAGTTTTGTTTTTGCTATATACTGAAGAGATTTGGGTGAATATGAGACAAGAGCTCAGAATTTCTGTTTTCACTTCGTGATATTTATATCTAGACATTTTAAATAACTTGGAACATGACACGTTTGGTGGCAGACCACCTAATTTGTAGGTGAGCAAAAGTATTGGAGCAGTCTTAAAGTAAATGCCACTTAATATTTGGTTGCATACTCCTTCTTTGCAATAACTGCATCAAGCTGGTGCAGTCTGGTGATTGACTTGGCCAGTCTAAAACCTTTTTTTTCCCCTGATGAAGTCCTTCGTTGTGTTGGCAATGTATTTTGGGTCATTGTCTTGCTGCATGATGAAGTTCCTCCTGATTAGATTGGCTGCATTTCTCTGTAAATTGGCAGACAGAATGTTTCTGTAGACTTCTGAATTCATTCTAGTGCTACCATCATGTTACATCATCAATAAAGATTAGTGAACCCATTCCAGAAGCACCCATGCAAGCCCAAACCATGACACTACCTACATCGTGCATCACCTATGAGCTTGTATGTTTTGGATTATGAGCAGATCCTTTCTTTCTCCACACTTTGGCCTTTCCATCACTTTCAATGACGGGGAGCGTAGATGGCAGGAGGTTAATGACTTCATCCAGGGGAAGATCTGCAAGGCCCGCAGAAGGCCCAATGGCATTCTGTACAGAGTGTACAAGAGCTGGAAGAACTACCTGCCAGAGAGCTGGCTCATTGCTGAGGGTTGCTTAATTCCTAAAGAGGAGAATTCCTCCAGCATGAAAGAGTTCCTGAATGTAGAGGGGTAGGTCTTTTTCAGAATTCTAGCAAAGAGGCTGATTCAGTCCCTGCTGAGCAACAAATACATTGATACCTCTGTACAGAAAGATGGAATCCCTGGAGTTTCTGGTTGCATCAAGCACAACAACATTATTTCCAAAATCATTGAGGATGCAAAGAGGAATCAGGGAGACCTGCTAATCCTTTGGCTGGACCTAAATAATGCCTATGGAACAGTTCCAAACAAACTGATCAAATCCATGCTGAAGGCCTACCACATCCCCGAAAATTTCCAGCAGCTTCTACAGGACTATTTTAGCTACTTCAAAATGTGCTTCACCTCTGGCAGCCTTACCACCAACTGGCAGTGGCTGGAGGTTGGCATCATCACCAGATGTACTATCTTGGTGATTTTGTTTGCAGCAGCAATAAACCTCCTTGTCAAGTCAGTAGAGAAACCTAGACGGGGAGCTGTACTTAAAAGTGGCATCCAACAAGGCCTTCATGGGTGACCTGACAATTATGGCAAGTTCAGTCTCTGAAGGCAGATGGATTTTGGAAGATCTGGTAGAGCTCATCAAAGCAGCCTGAATGGAGTTCAAACCATCCACGTCCAGAAACCTAGTCCTGAAGCAGGGCCACTTTCAGTTTAAGATAGGCAAAGATGTCATTCCAACTGTCACTGAGAAGCCTATAAAGAGCCTGGGGAGGTGGTACAGAGCCAAACTGAATGACAAGGCCCTGGAGAGGAGTGATCTTCCATGGAAATATAAGGCCTGGGGCTACCAGCAGGGAGTCCTTCCGAGTCTCCTGTAGCCACTGCTTGTGTACGAGGTTCCCATGTCAACAGTAGAAGCTTTGGAAAGAAAAATTAACTTCATGAGGAGGTGGCTGTCTGTCCCCAAAAGCTTTTGTTCTATCAGCATCTACAGTTCAGGGAGCAAGCTGCAGCTGCCAATGATGTCAGTCATGGAGGAGTACAAGACAACAAATGTCCGGTTAGCTATGATGTTGAGGGACAGTGAGAACGAGGCCGTCCGGTAGGCAGATATCAGCATCCAGACAGGATGCAAGTGGACAGCTAGTAGTGCACTGACAGAGGCAGAGGAGTGGCTTCAGCATGCTGACATCGTGCAGACGGTGAATCAGGGAAGGCTGGGCCTGGGCTGCATCACCAGAGCAAGCTAGAAGGACACAAAGCCAAAGGAGCAGCAAACTATGTTGCAGGAGCAGATCTGGGTGGCAGAGGAAGAGGTCAGGCAAGCCAGGGCAGTGACCATGAGGCAGCAGGGCAGCTGGACCCAGTGGGATTACTGGAAGATCACTGGGATAGAAGGACATCTGGAACATGGAGGGGCATCAGATCAACTATGTTCTATAATGTCCTACCAACACCAACAAATCTCCTAAGGTGGAAACTTATTGAGAATCCCTGGTGTTTTCTGTGTGGGAGACCAGCCAACCTCAAAGACATTCTGTGAGCATGCCAAACAAGCCTGACGGATGGGAGATTCAGATGGCGGCATGATCAGCTGGCCGAGGAGTTGGAGAATGAGAAGAAGCAAAAGACCACCAAGCCCCAAGCCAAAGGACCTCACTTTATTAGCTTCCTCAGGCCAGGGGAGAAGGCAGGCAAGGAGGCCTTGAACGGCAATGCAAATTTCCAGAAGAAATTGCCAATACCAACCTCTGACTTGACATCGTACTCTGGTCAAGAACAATAAAACAGATGGCCCTCCTGGAGCAGACAGTATCCTGGGAGGAAAGGATAGAGGAGGCACATGAGTGTAAGCTGGGAAAATAATCAGTCTCTCATCTTTGAAAGCCAGCCGATGGGATGGAAAGCCTGGAACCTCCTGGAGGAAGTTGGTTGCAGGGGCTTCCCAGGACACTCACTCTGGAGAGCATTGGGAGTCCTTGGGGTCAGAGGGCCAGCATGCAAGAAATTGGTCACGGACATCACCAGGCGGACAAAGACAGCATCCAGATGGCTTTGGCTGAAGAGGAATGAGCAATGGCACAACCAGGCTGGCAGAAGAGAGGGGGGGCAGAGCTAAGTGGTAAGTAGACCTGAGGGACTGAGTGGGTTGTTCCAGGATGCTGGTTCTACTGTCAAGCTACTCTGCAATGTCGTGGGCCAATCAACGAAACACCGGCAAGGGGGGGGGTGCCCACTTGAAGACCCTATGAAGTCACAAAAGTCTGAACCACAAGGGTCTGTCCTCAGATGATGGAAGGGCGACAGAAGAGAGCTATTTTAAGCTAACCACCTCACATATGGCACAGGAGGTAACTCCTACCAGGTAAGGTGGCAGCGATATGACATCGTATAAAGACATTTACAAATTAGCCCTCTTGGACTCATGGACCAGTCATACTTTGACTCACTATTTTGTGACTAATATTTGAGTACCAGATGAGTTTTTCTGTGTTCCTTCTACAATTGTCTTGCATTTCTTTTTTGTTTAGTTGATGGAAACTCAGTCTTGCAGCACTTTAAAAACTCTATGATTGGAATATATTTTGCCTCACATACAGTATGCATACTCACATATGCTTTGGATAAAATCATTTGCCAAATGAATAAATGTAAATGAAAAAAAATATTTTTCAAGGATAGAGCTATAATAATCATATGAGTTGACAATGTCTTGGCTTGGTGTCTGGTGAATGGACATTAAGTATTTCACCAGAGCATTTTGTTATTTTAAGATGCTGCATGGACAAACCACAGTGTGTGTAATTCCTTTTTTATATCAGCAATAGCATTCCAGATTTGTCATGTTAAGCTTAGCATATTCCAAGACAATTACAACATGAAACAAGCAGATACTTGTGATCGTGAATTTTAATCCCTAGAAGAGTCTCTCTCTCTCTCTCTCTCTCTCTCTCTCTCCTCCTACATTTCTGGTGTTTACATTTATCCTCTGAAGGCAGAAAGACAAATGAATGATCTTAGAGAAATTCTCAAAAATGCAGTATAGAACAAAACTTCTCAGCAGGCCAAAATGTAGCATTGAGTCTTGTGATGTGTAGATTAAAGAGTGATTCTTCTCTACAAATTTCCCAAAGGTTTGCTGCTTAATTTGAACCTGAGTTGACCCACAGATCATATTCCTTCCATATATCCACAGTCCATAGCAATATTTTAGAACTGTCTGCCAGCTTTTAGAACATAAATAGGAGCTTCATTCTGCCTTTTGCTTTGAGGTCTGCAACCTCACTTAAATAGATTACACGTCTATTGTGAAATGCTCTTTTGAAATAAAGTGTTAGATAAATAAAAAATAAATTAGCAACTGAAGTATATAGAGTACATTCTGTGTCAAATCTTGAACAGGTTTACAGCAGGAACGTCCAATAAAGTATAGTGTAATTATTTGTAAATAAAATGTCTGGTCTGCTATGAAGAAAGATGTGCAGATGTGCAAATGGAGAAAATGATATCAGGACTCTGTGGCAGACTTGTGTTTGTTCAGCTCAGCCTGTAGACGCCCTTTGAGCTTATGGAATGAAGGTCGCATTTTGGGCTCCTTCTCCCAGCAGAGCCTCATGATGGCATAAATGTCAGATGGACAGTCTTCAGGCGGCTCCATGCGGTATCCCTCCTCCACTTTCTCCTTCACCTCTTTCACCGTCTACAGGGAAGAACAGAAATTGGATTAAAATTGATTACACTTATTTATTTAAAAAACGTAAAAACAAAATCCTTGCACTATGAATTCCATTGTTAGCAGCACTGTGGAAACGTGCTTTCGAAGCTGTTGGTTACACGTCACTATCCAGTATCTCACAGCTAGTTTACAGATCAGCAGTGAATACCAGCTCAAAGGGATGGATCCAAACTCATTTTCAGACACTATTGAGGCCAGAGTTGAACATGGTTGAAAAACCTTCCAGATACTGCTGTACACATCACATCCATCATTCACCATAAGAAGCTTCCATGCTGCATACTCTCAGTTTTAGAATCAATCTTTTGAGCTGAGCCTCCAGCTTGTCCACACAAGCTCATTTTAAGAATTGGTCCTTGATATTATGTTCACCCATTACAATATTCAAGTTGGGAAACTCAACCATTGCTCCAGGTCAGGCTGAGCAAGGATTATGGAAAGCAATGCAGCACTTTGGTTATGTTCAAATCAAATGATCACAAAACTAAGGGGAGAAAACTGGGTACAGGCACCAGGGTTGAGATTTGAACATGAACAACTGGTCACATAATGCTACAAATTCAACCAACACAAACCTATCAATCAACTCACCATTTTGGGGTAGGGCTGTCTGCCAAAGGAGAAAGTTTCCCATAGAAGCACACCATAACTCCAAATGTCTGACTGTGTAGAAAACTTCTAAAAAACAAACAAACAAAAAAAAACAACCCAGATGGAAAACTACAGCTAACAGCAATAAATCAGCATCTAACAGCAAACTGTATTATACTACTTCAGTATGAATATTTTATAAATGACTCTGGACATATGTAGTCTATACAGTGTCAATATGAGCAGTTTCTTAAGAGCCAAACTGTGGCTCTCTGGAACTCAAGGGACTTACAGAACCTTAACCACTGAGCTATCATTGATATTATTATCAATACCATTACAAATCATTAATTCATGAACAGACCATTAACAAAAAAGCCCATTAATTATTTCTGGTGAAGCCACCAAATCCTCTGTTCTAATTTTGATCAGTTCATAATTTTTTACTGAGAATTGTTTCCTAATTAGAGGAATTTTCTCACCTTGTTATTTAAGGCCTCAGGTGCAGTCCATTTCACAGGTAACTTTGCACTGTCAATGCTCTCACAGTCGACCATGGCCAGGCCAAAATCACTGACCTTGGCAACATTGTCCTCAGATATGAGGATGTTACGGCCAGCCAGGTCCCGGTGTACGAGTTTCTTTGACTCCAGATATTCCATGCCTTCACACACATCTCTGAAAACCCAAAATAGAATACATGCTGAGAGTTACAACCACACAAAAAGGTACTATGTGTGAGAGAATTTAAATGATTCATTAAGTACTGCATTCATATTCCTGAGTTCTATTTCTATAATGAAAGTGTGTTGAGATGTGATTCATGCAAACCGCCCTGTCAATAACTGCCGGCAGCCAGCGATTTTTCCGCCTATAAACGCTTCATCGCCGGCTACTTGCAGTGTTTTGTTTTTTTTCCCCAAAAAAATTAAATTTTTCCTTGTATTTTTATGTGACATGCTTTTTTTGTTTTTATTCACTGAGAAA
>JAOTRR010000004.1:15166448-15176454 GCA_028570945.1 Gogo arcuatus
AGCTCTTGACCTGCATCTGCATGATTTTATGCATTGTGCTGCTGCCACATGATTGAGTGATTGAGTAACTGCATAAATGAGCAGGTGTATAGGTGTTCCTATTAAATTGGATGGTGAGCGTACAAAGATAACAAACTTATGTACAAAAATACCAAACCTGTGCTTACATTTAGCTTTTATTGCTTTTTTAAAGATATAACTGAAAATCATTTTACTATACCTTAAGTTGTGGCATGTTAAAATACCTTATTGTATAATAATAGTGTTTGGGACTTCCTGTTTACTTTGCCATTCCAGCTCTGCTAATCATTTTTGTTTCAATTTGTTCACACCTGTTCCTCAGAATTAGCCTCATTATGTCCTGGGGGGAACTTTTGCAATACAGCTGCCATTTTGAGTGTTACATGCTGCCCCATGTACTGTATATTTTAAGCAGTAGCCATTCAGACAGTATTTGGTATTATATGCTGTATATGTTTATACTGTTTCATTTTGTGAAATCGATCTGTATGTCTGAGTCCTTAAATCACGTTTTTCTTGTACATGTAGTATCTGATATTTTCTGTTTTGACCTTTGTCAGAAAGTTTGGATTTTGAGAATTGATTTGCCTGTGCTTTGACCCCATCCAAGGGCTTTGACAATAATTTGATATCATATTGATCTTCAACACTGATCTTCAACACTATGTCAGGCTAAGCTCCTCCTCTAGTGACAGTCCCTTGCAGTGCTTCTTGTCTGGTCACAGCCTCAGTTCACTGAGTTTCTATCACAGAATCCTTCTATTTGCATTTTACTTTGCTTCCTGTTTACATCCTGCTTTTCTTATGCTGCCTTGACCTTCGCCGTGTCCAAAACACTCCCTTATTCACTCTAGACACATCATTGTGACCTGTCATTCCATAAACAATTAAAACAATACAAATTGCAAACTGAAACCACAAAAATACAGAAGTATGAACAGGGATACTAATGAAAATTGATTTGTCTGTCTGCATCATGCCTGGCTGTGACTCTGACTTCCACAATAATTTTGTGAAAACCCCTAAAACCCTCTGTCAAAAGATTCTTTATATTGAACCCCTACATCACAGGCTGTTAAAAGATTCTTTATATTGAACCCCTACATCACAGGCTGTTAAAAGGCTCTTTATACTGTCCACAGGCTGTTAGTGTGTGTATGCTGTAAAACACTATGCTAAGCTCAAGGATACATATTGCTTACCTTTGCCTGAAGCAACAATGACCTTCCTTTACTCAAAGTCTACAAGAAAACAGAAAAATGAGAACTATTTACTATAATTTACAATGATAACAGCACATTTGTTATTTCCTATTTTTGGCAGGGTTTAATTAATGCACGGAATATACAAGTTAAACATTATATATGGTATGAAATGTAGTAATAGATGCATAGTAGCAATGTCTTATAAATGGATCAAATAATATACACTTTATTCAAATGCAGTTATGAAAAGGATGTGAAAACTGTTTCAACTGCATATACAAGGACTATACAATAATGGCCAGTGTGACTTTCATCATAATGAATCGCTTGGATTACCCTCCTCCTGATGGTTTATACTTTTATACACATTTTATACATTTTACAGTCTATACATTTTATAATCTATGTTCTCTGCAAATACAGGACGCATGCTACAGGTGTCTTGATACAAACATAAAAGGTCATTTAGAATCTTACAGAAATGAATCATGCTGGTTTTCCTCAGGTTTATAAGCTTACCTCAGGTTTAGTCAATAACACACATCCTAGCTCGTAGTAGGCGTACGGCTGCACGTAAGAGTTGTTCAGTCGGCCCAGCTCATCCCTGGCTGCCATCTGGTACGACTGTATGGTTGAGCGACAGTATAAACATGGAGTACATGAATCAGACTGTAAACAACAGCCACACTCTCACAGAGATATGTTCTGCATGATTCAAAGCTGTTCAAGTTCCAATCTTACACACCTGGTCTAACTACTCAAGATCCTGTGGACTATCTGATTACTGTCCAGCTGTGTTAGACTGGGAGTTCTACAGGATGGCAAATTTCCAAGCATATGGATTTAAAATGCAGATTAATAGGAAACCAACCTGGACAGCATCTTTAATGTTTCCGAGACACTTCTGTATAGCACCAAGAAGCAGATGTTTTAAACCCTGGCAGGATGGGTCGTCCAGACCCTGCAGTACTGAGAGAAGAAAGAGGCTGAAATGTTAGTTAGTACAAGACAAAAAAGACAAAGCCAGGCAAAACCAAAACAACATCAGACACCTGCTGATTCCATCATTTCTTCCTTAGTTATATCTATGTGTAGGCTTTGAAGTAGGCCTGTGAGTGCTGGACTGTGCTTCAATACTGTATTTAATATAACCTTATTGACATCCCTCACCATTTCATCACAGATGAAGCTCTGTTACCATTTTAAGGGCAATTCCAAATTACGCATGACTGCAGTTAGATGACCCTTAAACAACTGAGGGATAGAGTCGACAAACCTATAGACTTGAGAAGTAGAATTTGCCAAGAAAGCATTGTAATCTTATGCAATTTCCTTTTCAAAATGACAGAAAATGTTGATGTATCTTTAATGTAAACAGAAGCAATAAAAATGTAAAGTATTTGTGTGGCAGTCTAGGAAAACATGGCTGATGTCAGCTGTGGCTAACAGCCAAAAAAGACATCAATAAAACAATGTGGAAATGGTTGTATTTATTTATTATGTTCCTACAAAGATCATATTGGGTAAAGAGCCAGCTTAACAAATGCAGTGTTAAAAACAGTCAGTCTGTCTAAAGATGTCTAAAATCATGTTGTCATTGGATGAAAAATATTCTAGATCATTCTAGATCACTGGACTTTTCCTCCACCACTGCTGCCTGCAAACCTTTTTAAGAATCAAAGTCAAAGCACTGATATGAGATCTAATCCACATGATACTCTTAGAAATTATTCTTTGAGGGGTTCATTTGAGAGTTAAGGGCTCTTGGAGTCCTAAAAAGTACTTACTTGGAACCCTGTTTAATAGGAAAACACTCTGTTGTAATGTTCTACACAAAACCAGAGGGACCAAAAAATGCACACTTTATCTCACCTTGGCTCATGAGCTGCAGTTTGGAGGATGAGCAATTTGCAAGAGCCTTCCATAGGTAGAGCACCTCTACAACTCCCAGAATGCACAGCTCCTGTGTGGCACCCAGCTTCCTTAATTGCTCTGCCTATAAAAATCAGAGAAAAAGAGAGTTGAAGAGAGGTTATGAGGTCCACTTTCAGCATATGATAACTGTTTGCTAATGATGTTTATTAGCAGTAACAAACTCACCCTCCTGAATGCAAACTGCTCGATCTGATTGTTCTTGCGTTTGAAGAGCTTAGGTACATCTCGGAAAACAGTGTTTGCCCCCTCCAAATCACCCGACGCACCCTGGCATACTTTGTGTTGGATAAAAATGAACACAAATGACCAAACAAAATATAATATAATGAAAATAATAAGTGCCATTGTCAATTCTGATTGATCATCAGTAGTCCTGGCTGCAAGGTTTATATTAATGCGTTTGTTCTGACATGTTTTCTTGTTTATTTTAACAACTTACACAGGAACTTGTCTGGCAGATGCTCTACATAAACGGATTTTAAAATGTGTGTATTCATTGATATGGTGAAGTTTTCTGTGCGAGACATTTATTTAGCATTTATGGATGTGATAGCGCTTTGTAACAGTCAGACATAAAACTGTAAGTTTATGTTTTCTGCTACAGGAAAGTTTTCAGGACAGAGGAGTTTCTACTTTGTGGATTCTCAGTTGTGGGATGTTTTCCTTGTTTATTTGATTATGTTAGTTTTAGATGAATATGATCATGAGGACTTGCATATTGTAACTCTGTGACACATAAACATGTTATTCTGAGAATATGTATGATGACTTTGTTGTGTGAAGACGTGCTAAGAAGGCATATTTTGTTTGGTCTATCTTATTGTCCTTCAAGCTCTCCTCCTATGCTTAGGAAATGGATTTCCTGACACGAGGGAGTGATAATGTAAACTTGTATCTGAAGATGTTATTTAAGCTGTGTGTTTTTAGGGACACGCCAGACCAGACCAGAGCAAACCAGACACCATACATACTCCAGAGACAGAAACCACTGATGATCACACCATTATTACATATCACTTCCTTCTGTTTATTTCACTTTTTGTATGAACTTAATAAATTTCCTACACTCCTACAACCTTACTATAACTATAAATCAATAAAATGTATGATGCGTCATTCTTGAAAAAAAAAAAAAACTTATGGAAAAATAATCAACTCTGGGAAGGTTGCATCACACAACCATTACAACCATTACATTGATTATTTTCCTATCAGAGCATTCCCTGAAAGTGCCCCCCATATTCCTTACAGAAACCTCAGACAGAACAAATGATGAAACATACCTCCAGTTAGGTAAGCATAGTAGCATTGTGACCACCTGGACTCATTTTTTAGTCTTTCAAAAGCCTTATAAGCATCTTCAAAGTTCATCTCAATCATACTGCACCACCCTGAGATGTACAAACACAGTATACAACATGTTTACAGCACACTGTGTCCATTACTTCAATGTCTTCAAAGTATTTATATACTGTATAGATATACAAGAATCATACCGATCTCATAGAGACACACATGTTGGATCTCTCTTTGGTCTGAAGCAAACTCCAGGGCATCGTGGAAAGATGCCAACGCACTGTTTATCTGGCACTGAGAGAGAAAAAAGCTCACAATTTAATATTTAAATCAGTATCCATAAATTTTAAATCAAAGGACTAATAGTAAAGCAAAATGCAAGTGGAAATTTCTGCTGGTTTGTTGAGAGCAAAAAAAATTAGATGATTTATGCTTAGTTCAGACTGTAGAATTTAGTTGAGAATTGAGACATTTTCTCAGTGACATGTCTCAGACATGTTTCAGTCAGTAAGTAACTGGGCAGTAAAAATGGATTTGCAACAAAAGTATAATTAATAATATTTAATTAATGTAAGTATACTGTATGTATATGTATATTTATGTGTGTCTGTAATTACTGTTATATAATTGTATAACTATACAATATAAATATAATTATAGAAATAATTATAATTACTGTAATTATTGTCTGCAGTACATCCAGTTGTCGTTTCCTCAGGTCAGACATATTTCTTGATAAACATTCCTTTGCTAGTCACTTATTTTAACCAACCAACCAATCTGATGTCATCAGTATGTTTCCTATTCCTCATACTCCTGTGCCAGAGTAGTGAGCTTTGAGACTCGAACTCTTATTACATATCTCTATATTTCAGCTCAGAAAAGTAATCAAGCAAAATTGTTTATTTGTTGAAAATAATTAGTTACAGTCAACCATTTAATCCCAAACAATTTTGATTGTTTTGTGTGTAAAGTTATCACAACCCTTTAATAATTACCTCAAAATTGTGCCTTTCTCCATTCCATATAATAATAATTGAAGAAAAATAAAATAAAAACAGTAACACAATGTGTTTTTTAAAACATTTAAACATTTTTATAGCTATCTATTCTGCTGAGCTAGCTAGTTCAGTAGATTAATGGTTAACCAAGTTATTAGCTAACTACAGAAAGATACTAAACATGTTTTTTTGCTGAATGCAGCTGAATAACGTCAGTATAAATACAAAGCTACACAGTAAGCTTTTGTGTCTGGAATCTGAAAGAACATTACACATAAAAACACTACAAGAACTCTGAATGGTTTTAATGTGTAACATTCACTGAGCCCTTTTAAAATTCCACCCAAACAATGCTTTTGCATTTAGTAAAACTGAACAAAATCATTCACTTAAAAAAATGAAGCTGAAATTGTTTTTTTAACATTAAACTGTTTGTAGCATTCTATCCTGCTGAAATTGTCTTGCAAATTATGTTACAGCATATTACATTTGATAGCAAAGAAAAACATGATTTGCTTCTTCAGTCCACATTTTCTATCCCCTGACCTTTTTTCAGTCTTAAAAGTAAATGCTTGCGTTTAAAGGTGCGTCTGCAGGGGTGGTGTGTCTGGCTCAGGAGTGGGAGGAATATGAAACATACAATGATGACATCAGATGGTAGGGGATGGTTGAAAGAAATGTCCTACTTGAGGAATTCATGTTCAAAACAATCATTGTTTTGTTGAAAATATAAACAAAACAGGTATTACTCTAAATTTTCAGTTTACATTTTTTTGCTTGTATGTGCTTTATCACTTAACTATGAAACAGCCTAGATGTTAGCCTTTTTGGTGCTGTACATACCCACCTCTAACCTCTGCACTCGTCCTCTGAAGAAGATGAAGAGAGAGGAGTTGGGGTAAATTACTGCTTTCTTCTGCAGGATGGTTTTGGCTTCAAGCAGCCCAGCCCGGGAATCTGAGCCATCCAGAGCAAAGAAGGGCTGCACCACTGTGTGGTACCACAAGAGAGCCAGCCTGGAGGAGGAGAAGGTGGGAATGAGAGGCAAAAAATCAGACAAGATAACACAGTGAATCTCTCTGTAATGACATGGGCATCTACTAATGGCTTTTTCTCCTGATTACAGCCCATACCTGCTTTCCATCCTGCTGTCTGTATTAGCACAGAATCGAGAATTCAACAGTGCTGTGGTATGAAATAACTAGAATTTATAAATATATAACATAATTAGAACATTAAGGATGAATGTTTTAATAACTAAAGCTTACGTGGCCAGTGGTGCCTTCATGTCTCTGCTCTCACTGGCGTAGATGAGCGATGCCAGGCCCTGGTGTCGATCTCCTGGGAATCCCAGCAGGTTGACTATCTTCAGTAGGTGGGGAGGAACCATAGAGATGCAGAGATGGAAAAGGCCGTAGCCGAAACTGACTGAGCCCTTCAGACGGCCCAGTGCCTCCTCCGTCAGCCCGCCACTGCTCTCAGCAACAGGCATATTGTGATTTGCCTGATCAGAGGAACGCCTGCGACACGCCTCCTGAAGCTGGTTAATGTCACTGTAGCATTTGTTGTACATCTTCCAAGCCTTGCGGAGGATCCAGCCTCCTTTAATGTAAGCTGTAATAAATGGAAATAGAGCAGGTGGTAATGTTATGGCATTTTTTCACATCACACTAGATCGCATAGTATATAGTAGCTGTCATTTCTGAAATAGCAAATTAGTTGTACAGAAAGCAAGCAATAATATAATAATGTGAATAAAATAGGACATGAAATTAAAAAAAACTATACATATACGCACATATATAAAAATCTTAGTACACCCTACACAGTAAGAAGGTCTCCCTCTCAGATTATTAAGAATATTTACTACATCATAATTTTACTGCTTCACAATCGCTGACACTTAAATAAACAACAATGGGCATTGCAAACTAATAATGAACATGAATTCATTAATCATAAGCTGTAACCATTAAAACTGTACCACCAGCTACAGTTCACTCAGCCTGTTATATTTGATTTTGTAAAGTAAATTACAAACACAAAATTTATATAACCATGTAGGATTGTGTAAATATTTATCTAAATAATTAAGGGCATTTTTCCACTGTGCAAAGTACCAGAACTTTTGGCACCAGAAATCTGAAACTGTTCTTTTTTAACTGGCCAAAGGTACTAGTTATGTAGTTTTTGGTACTGCTCAGAGTTGGTGTCAGTAGGGAATAATAGTATTTTCAATGAGGAGTACCATGGCACATAGTACCATGTCAAACACTAAATGAAAAAAAAAGAAAAGTATAAAGGAGAAGATCTGTTTTTATGGATGCTGTTTGTGCCATCACAAGCAACAACGTGCTGTTTCATTTAACTTTTTTTAATACCAAAATTGGTATCAGCACAGAACAAACTAACAGGAATACATTTACTTTTCTGATCATATGACATGCTAGCTTCCTAGCTAGCTTCCTTCATGATAACTTCCTTAAATGAATGTCCTTAATTTTTGTCAACACTTGGTTACAATTAACTGGTCTTACTTTCATCATGGCACGGATTTTTTTCAGACTGCCATTGTTGGTGACAATTCAAGAACACTTTATGTACACGTTTTTTGTTGAGAAATTTTGTTCAAGTCAGTATAAGTATTACCCATGAGTCAGTTCTCCCGGAACAGAGAGGGTTAAGATCCTTGCTCAAGGGCCCAACAGTGGTATCTTGGCGGTTCAGAGTTGATTTGATGAGTAGAATAACTTTTACTGTGCTTTCATTATTGTGACTGTTTCACTTCATTTGTAAATGGAAAGTGAACAAGAACACCAAGTTCTGTTGACTCATGTTTGGGCTGACTCTTACTTTTAAATGTGCAGTAGAAAATGGCTGGCCTTATTACAAAATGTGTAGTTTGGAAAAAGCCTACAAATGACTGCCATGATTGTATCATCCTCAAAATCCCGTGTCTGCTTTATCACTACTGGATTTTATCCCAAAGTGTGTGTTTTTCATACAGGTATTAAGATATAGTTTAAGATGTCGCATCAAATATGGCCCTGACATTACTGCACTTGAATAATTCAGTTATTATTACAGGTTACTGCATCATAACCATATCTGGGTGCTGTGGTTTTAATCAGCCAATCCTAATCAATGTAAAATTTCAGGATCACACCTGAGAGTTCCTGCTTGATGAATGAGAGCACAGCGAGGTAGACCTGGCAGTCAGCCACTATGATCTGCCTTTGGAGCCGATCCACTATTGCCAACCCTGACGTCTGAGACTCCATCTGGAGAGAGGAACAAAAATGGATCTGGTAACCCCAAGGAGCAGATGGTTTTACGTTATTTATGACAGAATTAAATATAAGGTGCTTGTTCTCTTTCTCTCTCTCTCATTCTCTCTCACTGTCACAAGCATATACATTTAAAGAGATGGCATCTGAATGACCATTTCAGCTTGCATTCACGCATTCACACATATACACATACACTTTTCTTGATTTTATTGCGGATGGTCTCAATGACGCCAGCATTGTCACTCTCGCACAGCTTCTCTGTGGTACGCAGGTCATCACAGGCCATCTGCATCTTCTCCTCTTCAAACGTCATCATGGCATTCTGCAAGCACGGAAACTAATGTATTTATCTCATAACACAATCATAACATGAGGCATAAGAGCATTCATTCAGTGTGAGGGGCTGGCAGATTTTTCTTTTAGCATTTCTCATAACCATCAGCACAGACTGTAGCCCGGCTAAGAGCAGACTAATTGTGAAAAAGGCTGGAGTTAGAATGAATACTTTGTCAGGAGGCATGGTTATGTAAGCTGTTGCAATCCAATCAAATCAACTCCACTCCTCCCATTCCCTTTAAAAAAAAAAAGGACTGTATTCAGAGTAGAGATAAGCCCACATAGTGAGGATTTAATGCTGAAATTGTGCTCATTGGTATTCAGACCTCAGGCGTAACTATGGACTTAAGTGCTATTCAGACAGTTGCATGGGAGTTACACATCAGCTAATTCCTTGTCTGTTAAAAGCTAATAAATTTGGTGTATGGTGTTTTATTATTTTTGTTAG
Source organism: Gogo arcuatus (assembly GCA_028570945.1). Taxonomy (NCBI): domain Eukaryota; kingdom Metazoa; phylum Chordata; class Actinopteri; order Siluriformes; family Anchariidae; genus Gogo; species Gogo arcuatus. The sequence goes on from JAOTRR010000004.1 coordinate 15,175,981, forward strand.
AAATGTTGATACAGTTAATTATGTTTTCACATGTAATGACACCTCACCTGTCGATTCACATTTAGGAGCCTACTTTTCCTAGTTGTGAGAGATTATTCAGTGTTTAGTTTGTAATTCAGTAAAGAAGCTAATTTATCTTGAATTTGGGTGACTTGAATGGGTTCACAAGACAGGAATGTATGAAATGAAACTAGGAATGGAATTTCAGGCCTTTGCTTGAAAAAAAAAATCATACTGACAGTGAGTCACTGTGTTAAGAGAGGGTCTCAAGAGGCGTAACTTTAGCACAATTTTAGTCCAAAGTGAGTTTAAAAATATCATATTTATACCACCTGCAATGGTATCAAAATTCTATCATACACACACATACACACACATTACCCGTCAAAAGTTTGGACACACCTACTCATTCATAGGTGTTTCTGTATTTTGACTGTTTTCTACATTGTAGAACAATACTGAAGACATCAAAAC
>JAOTRR010000004.1:15197401-15212090 GCA_028570945.1 Gogo arcuatus
AGAGAGAGAGAGAGAGAGAGAGAGAGAGAGAGAGAGAGAGAGAGAGAGAGACTACCAACATATAAAACACTGGTAGAATAGACCAACACACATTAAAAAGCCAATTTATAAAAGTGTGCTTTTAGTCTTAATTTATAAACTGTAACAGAGGGAGTACATCTGATGTCCAGTGGGAGGCTGTTCCACAACCTCGGCACAGCCACTGCAAAGGCACAGCCATCCTTAGCATTCAGCCGAGATGGTGGAACAGCAAACAGCAACTGGTCTCAAGACCTCAGAGACCTGGGAGCAGACTATTGGCATAGTAGATCAGAGATGTAGGATGGACTCGATCATTAAAAGCTTTAAAAACAAACAATAAAACTTTAAATTGGATCCTGTAATGGACAGGGAGCCAGTGCAATGACACCACAACCAGTGTGATGTGTTCTCTTTTCTTGGTGCTGCTGAGTAATCTCACAACTGCATTTTGAACTAACTGTAAATGTAGACAGAAGCATTGCTGATACTGAAATACAGTGAATTACAGTAATCTTAGTGATATGAAATGAAAGCATGTATAACATTTTCCAAATACTGAGACAAGAGGAAATTAATTTTCTAAATTGCTCTAACTGCTTTTAACCACAGAAATGAATTTCAGATCAAATCTGAGTTCACCGACAAATAAAACACCAAGGATCTTCACCTGTGATCTAAAATATTGTGCCGATAATCCTAAATCATTTAACAGAATCAATGTGTTTTTGGATTGGCTGAAGAGAATGAGCTCTGATTTGTTTTCATTTCCTTAACTGAAGGAAATTGTTTGTCATCCAAGTCTTAATATCCTCAATGCATTAATGCATCAATGTGTTAGAACATGTAGCGCACCCGGATCTTTTGGTTTTAAAGAAAGATAAAGCTGGGTGTCATCTGCATACCAACGAAAGCATGTACTATGAAAAGAGGACAGGCCCTAATACATATCCTTGTGGGACACCACAGTCAATGGTAGCAATGCAGAATGAAAATTACCAATATTAACACACAATGCCCTGTGACTGAGGCAGAACCTCAACCAGTTCAGCACATTATCCTACAGGCCAACCATACACTCAAGGCGTGCAATAAGGATATCATGATGTACAATGCAGCACTGAGGTCTAACAGAGGCAGCAGCACACAATTACCAGAATTGACTGCAAGTAGCAGGTCATTGGTTGCCTTTATAATGAGATGGTGATGTACAGCCATACAAACCATACATAATATAAACTGGTAAAAATCTATTGAGGAATTTTAATTTTAAAGAGAGCCTTTTAGTTCTATGCACTAAATGAAATAATAATATGTGATAAGATCAAAAGGCATACAACTTTTTGTCATAAAGCAACAACTACACATCCTCTAAGAGCTTACCACAGGAAAAACTTTTCCTTTACTCCTTTGAATTTGCGTTTGGTTATTCTCTGTGCTCCGCAAAACAACATAGCCTCTTTCAACGGTAATAGTGAAGTGAGAGTCCTGTGAAAAACAGAAATTCTTTCATTTGCTAGTTCACTTAAATATGATACCTATATATACATACACTCACATTCACTTTATTAGGAACACCTGTACATCTACGCATTCATACAATTATGTCGCAGCAGTGCAACGCGTACAATCATACAGATACAGGTCAACAGCTTCAGATAATGTTCACATCAAATATCATAATGGAGAAAAATGTAATCTCTGTGATTTTGACCATGACATGGTTGTTGGTGTCAGGCAGGCTGGTTTCAGATACTCCTGGAATTTTTACACACAACAGTCCATAGTGTTTACACAGAATGGTGCCAAAAAACAAAAAACATCCAGTGAGCAGTGGCTCTATGGCAGAAATGCCTTGTTGATGAGATAGGTCAGAGGAGAATGGATAGACTGGAAGGCTACAGTAACTCAAATAACCACTCTTTACAACTGTAGTGAGCAGAAAAGCATCTTAGAATGCACAACACATTGACCCTTAAGGCAGATGGGCTACAACAGAAGAAGACCCTAAATAATAATGTGCCTGGTGATGGTATGATATATTTTACAATATATCACTACATAAATTTCACACCCTAATTTTTTGTGCAGTTAGTATGTACCTGTAGATGCTTCATAGAAACATTCATCCCTTATGTCTGAAAGCTGCATTTAATTCTTCAAATAATTAGAGGCATCCATTCAGCAAGGAATAATGTTTAGATTATCATGATCCTAATGAAAATACTCCAATTAAAAGTCTAGCATTTCTTAGCTCACCTCATTCCCCATAAAAAGCAGCAAGGCATTTTCTTGTCGACATAGAACAAAGAACCTGACGGATCTACTGCTGACCACATTGATCTTGCCATAGCCTGTACCGTCAAAGTATTTTGCTACTTCTCGGGTCTCACCTCTAAATGAGAAGAGAAAAACAATATTATTGAACATTAGAATTTGAAACATTTAAGTCAGAGTCAAGCAGCAGGAATATTTCCAGTTACCTTAGACATCGGTCTGTATTTTTAATGTTGACAGCACGCTGGAAGTTGTATAGGCTAAGAATGTGTTCATTTAATGTGTTAAACTCAATGCATCCCTTAAATTTGGGATACTGGAGCTCAGGTGGTGGCTGATATCAGAAACAAATAAGAAAAAAAATCAGGAAAGGATGAAAGTACAAATATATTTGTGCTGCTTATCAATTAATCAAATTTCTTTATCAAATATCAGGTGTAATGGACTTACAGTGAAGTCATCTGGATAGCCTCCCACATAGAAAACAACCTCATTACTGCCCAGATCCAGCAAGTTTACAGTTGTATTAGGTTGATTTGTGATTTTTGGCAGCTTCTTGGGTACAGTTGAGCTATAATGCTTGGTATAGATGACTTCTGCATCTTGGTAAATTCTAATTAGGGCATACGACCAAAAAAGAACGCAAGGCACTGAACAAATACACTGTAAACAGTAAGTGGAAGGGGCATTATCCAAATATTCCCAGATTGTGCAGTTGAATTGATTTTACCTATAGAAGTTCACTCTGTCCATAAATGAGCTGTCAATGCTGGCTTGGGTAATTTTTTGAGTCTTTATTTTGTAGGTTATGCCCCCCAGTTTGTACACACAATATAGGACACCATCCGTAACCACCATTCCAATAAAGTCTCTTTTCATCTGGATGGGATCAGATTACAAACAACAGAAAATTTTATTCTTGTCAGTCAACAGTCAGCAAAATTAAATCTTATAAACAGCAAGGAACACAATACAACAATACAACAAGCTGAGATATCACATGTGACGTGTTAGTTAATCAGTATCCTTTTTTTGTGTTTAATGCTTCTTGGGACGTTGAGTTAAAATCTGGTAACAAATGTCATCAGCAAACTGTAAACTTATTGATCGTTTTACAAGAGCTAGAGTTGGATGAGGAAATTTAAAATTGAATCCCCTGAGTTAGCTAGCTAGCTACAAAAGGGAAATTTAGCTAACAAATCCCAGATAAGATCAATGTTAACTAGCAAGATCAACGAAGAAAAGTTATGTAGCAGCATTATCTACACTACCCTGGCATAAAACAGGGTTGTTTTTATTATTGATAGCAATTTTTACAGTAGAGTTACTGTAGAGTTACTGAGGAGTAGACTTACTGTTAACACCACAAAGTTGATTATTTTCCTATAACAGCACAGGCAGAAGTGTTTTTTATTCCTCATATACAATGGCAGTTTGCCAACAATTGGGGTTTTTTTAATATTTAAAAGACATTTGATACTTTTTATCTGTTTTGTAGTTAATTGTGTGAAACATCCATGAAACAAATTAGCTCCTGTTATCACTTACACATTATAGCAGCTATAAATAGTGGTTCTTGGATTAGCCTTTCTTTTTTTCTCTCTCTCACGATGTTAATAAGACAAAAAAACCCAACTTGTCATGTTACTGAGAAATCAGAAAGCTTAAACTTTCCTGTGATGGAAAAATTACCAAATGTTACAAAGCTCTGACACTAGAGACCATAAACTTATTTTTAGACTTATATTATATGGAATGTCTGCCATATAGGGCTGTGCAAGTTGTTACTATAGAAGCAATGACATATCAGAATGAGCGCATTAATATGTGTGATTAGACTTGCAGCTGGAACTACTGTCAGAGCTGCTGTTATAGAAAATTAATCAACACCTTCTGACCAGTCAGAATTGAGAATTCAACGGTGACATGGTATAAAAAATGATAACACAGGTTGTCTTAAAAGTCCTTAACTAGAAACAAAAATTTGTTAAAGCAAGTTTTGTTTTGATTGTGTACAGTTATATACTATTCATATGTAATATCTGCATTAAATGAAAAAGAGCTACATTACATTCTTGTTTCCCAGGTAAAGGACAAACAGATTTTCTTCCTCTCCGCTCTGGCGTCGATTGCGTCTGCCTTCCCCACCAGGGGGCTCTATTTTGTGCTGACGGAGCATCAGGTCTATGGCAGTGAAGGCTTGGAAATCAACCAGGTTTTTAGGAGGACGCAGCTCTATGTGGTTTTCACCAGAGAATAAGATGGGTCCCCTAATCTGAAGACACAGAAAAAATATTGAGTCAGGAGATCATGAGTTTAAATCACAACAATGCCTCAGTCATTTTTTGGGAAAAATAATGATAGAGTAAATAATCCACCTCCTTCATATTCATTACACTAACAAGTAGATTTCAGACGTGCTTTCTCAATCACCGCCGATGACGTGTTACAGGTGTGTCAGAGTAAAATATATCAGCACAAATGGCGAGCAAATCTAGGGGGCATGTCACTCTATGTAATCACTTGTCTGTCACTGATAGGCTGCATGAATCTACATTCTGGGTTAAAAAGAAATCAGCCCCAGCCTTGCTTCATTGCTGTAGTTCTTTGTATTTCTCTTATAACCATTCGTGGTGCTGTCAGTCTTGGCTCCACAAAAGTCCAAAATAATCTGCCATTTGCCTAAAATTAAACTTTATATTGATGCGTTTTCAGAAAAATATGTTATAGCATACAATGTCAGTACTTACTGTGTTGGCCAGTTCTCTGGTTCTCTCGATCATGTCTTTAATTCTCATAATGCTATCAGACATGTTGGCTCTGCTCGGCATCCGGCTGCTCTGATTCTCCACTTCAGCCAGAGTATCAGTCAGGTTGGGGAAGAATTTGTTCAATTCATCCACTGACAAGAAACACAAGTTTTACCCAAAAATGCACCCCTTAGCAGAATTTTCTCGGTTTTCTTTACCAGAGGAATGACCGCATGGGTGACACAGGGTAACAGGGTAACTGCACTGACACCCCAGTTGAATAGCTATAAAAAATATATTGCATATTCCACCCCCCACCCCCCACCCCTTTTTTTTTTGAATATCTGAAGAGTCTCACATGTTTTGTTGACGCTGTTGAGTATGTTGTCTATGTTTGATTCACTGCTGGGTATTTTGATCTTGTCCAACTCTTCTCTAATGTTCCTTAAATGTGCTGTATCATTGTTGACTGATTGGTTGGCAGCCTGGACAGCATCCTTAGCTTGTTTCAGAAGGGCACCAATATGATCTGATTCAAAAAGTGAATTAAAATCTTGTTAAACCAATAGCATATGTTTTGTAGTAGGTAAATGGTTAAACTGAAATGAAAGTTTTTCTTACAGCCAGACATCTCACCTCGGTTGACTACGTTTAGCTCATTCTCAAGAGTTTGGATATCTTTTTGCATATCCCCTTTTTTTCCCTTTGCCTTGTCAAGGTGCTCTTTAATGGTATCATACTTTTCTATAGCCACTGAAGGCCAATATGGAAAACATTAGGTAGAGATTTTAAAAACATAGACTAACATGTATTAGGTTAGCTTTGTGCTGATGAGCTAGCAGAGAAGAGAATACTAAACTGAGGTTTGAATTTTGCAGTTAAAAGGTAAGGAAGAAAACATGATGGGATGTGCTGTTATAGGAAAATAATCAATGCCAAAGCTGATAATTTTCCAAAAACAACTCAACCTAAAATGTTTTATTCATCTTATACCAGTGCAATTCATGATTACATTTTGTTTACTTATTAACGAATGACACATTTAAAAAAAAGCATTAATAGTTACATTTAATAGGTTCATTAAGTTTTTGCTATATAGCATATACTGCATATTTAACTTACATTACAAATGCTATGTGTGCATTTAATATAAACCTGTGGTTTGCCTTTGTAATAGAAAATTAATCAACACCTGACCAATCCAATTTGAGAAATCAACAGTGCTGTGGTATAAAAAGTATTATGTTCACCATTAGCATCATACAACAGTAAAGGCCATCAATAACAAATTAAACAAGAAGACCTTTTAGATTATTTTCTGCTTCCTTAGCTTTGTCATCTAGGTTGTCTGCAGAATTTTTTAGTTCTTCTGCCTTTTTGTTCAGGTCTTGTGCTTTCACATCCTATCCAAAGAATGAAGACAATCAAGTAAAACATTTTGCCACATACTGTGTAAATTATCTGATAATCTAATTATACTGATAGAAATTGCTTTGCACAGCCGCACTCACCGCTAAGGCAAGATCTGCAACTTTGTTGGCTTTATTAGCCTCTGCCTCGGCTTCTTTGATAGCATTTGATAGCATAATGTCTCCAAAAGCATTTATCATTATTGCTTTATGAACAGCTGAAGTGTTGGTGAAATTTAGAAGTAACCTATAACAAAATGTATGGATAATACTAATGTTTCTGTAACAACATGTATAAAATGCCCAAGACTCACACGAGTGAACTTACATTTGAAAATGCATTGCAAGGTCCATGAGCTCCTGTGCATGCTCCTCTGCCTTTCTGACAATAACATCCATGGCTGTGGCTTTAGAAAGCTCATCAAGTTTCTCATTCAGCTGTGACTGTGCTCCATCCAGTTCAGCTGCGAGTTTTGCATAGTCCTAAAAAGAAAAATATAAAAAGTTAAACTCTGTCAAATAACTCATGCTAAATGAATACCAGCAAAGTTCATGTTCCACAGAAATCCAAACTTAAATACTGTGATCTATTTTGCACTAATGTATATGTGTTACAATACCAGACTGTTACATTTTTTAGGTTGTTCATCATGTTCTGAAGATCCTCTATGTCTCTCAGGGTTCCTCTACTCATTGTCAGATCAGACAAGATGTCGTCCTGCTTGTTCTCAAACATCATTCGATGATTCTGAAGACACGATACAGTGAACTGCAGCTTACTGAATAAGTCTATATGACTGTCATTATTCAAAACCTTATGAAGAACAAATATAAGTACCGTAATATCGGACAGAACATCTTCATTATGAACATTCATTAGAAATGTTTTGTTTACAGCTTTTTCTGCCTGTTGCAGTGCTTCCTCTAGCTCTTTAAGCTTGGTGTTCCAGAACATCAAATCTTGAGCAATTCCTTCAGCAGTAGTCTGGGTACTGTGCAGAGGATTGGTGAGATTGTTCATGATGTAGCCTAAGACTGTGGAAAAGACACACATTCAACATAAGAAGGTCTTTAAGCTTGAAGAAGGTTGGTTGTAGAGTGGATTGTAGTAGTGGCTTGTACATAGGGGCAGGTGATGCAGAGCATCATCATATACATATAATAAATGCTAATCTTCGTTCACAACCCCATACCTTTTAAATCCTTTGAAATACTTAATATAATTATATAATACATAATACAAGATAATTCTCTCTTTTGAGTGACCAATGATTTAAAAACCCTTTGCTATTTAAAAGACCTAAGCAAATATCTCACTTATTTGCTCACCTTTCGAGATGTTGTACAATCATGGGGCAGCATGCTCACTGCCCCATTTAGTTATTTTTGCACCTAGTGGTCAAAAATGGGAAACGCTAACAGAGGTCAGACAGGAATCGTGCTGCCCCATGCTCACTCTCTGAACGTTTCCATTGGTGAAGGAGCAGAGGACAGGACAGTTAATGAGTCGCCAAATTGGTAAAAATAAATAAATAAATAAATAAATAAATAAAAGATATTATTTTACAGCAAATAATCAGAATTAAATTGGATATTTAAGTAAATTTGGTTGTGGAACATTTCAATCTTAACAAAAAGAAGTATATGCCTAATAATTTCTAATGACAACAGTGTCCTAAAACAAATTCATAAACTCTCAAATTCAAAATGCACCTGAACAGCAGTTTATCAAGAAAACCCAAATGAATAAAACTCACGTTTTTGTGCTTCCCAGAGCTCAATCTCAGACAACCTCCTCTGCTCCTTACAATTTTGCTTTTGCATTTGTTCCACCATCCGTTGCGCCTCCAGTATTCCAGCCAGCTCCTTGCTGGACAGAGTGAAGTCGATACCATTTGAAATCATCAGTTGTTCTAGGAACTCTAAACAAGCACCAGGTCAGTCATAAACATGACTTTAAAATGTAAGAAACTCTTCAGTACAACAGAGTAATTTGATTTACTACTGCAAGATTTGAATTTGAAAAACAGATATTATTACATTGGATTTGATCAAGAATCAGAAAGAATAACATTGAGTCTTCTCAAAAAATATACCAAAGTGCCTCTTCTAACTCTAATTAAAGGTAAAAGTCAAATAATTTAACTTCTTTTGACTTACCTTGTATTCTTTTCAAAAGTTCTTCAGTATCAGTGAGCAGGTTTTGGCCCTTTTGGTGTGTTTTGTTAAAATCCTTTAATAAATCCTTACTGGTTATAGATGTTTGATCTGCCTGATGTACAAAATTTTAACATTCCATTAAAACCACTAAATGTAAGCCACTATTGTCATGTAAAGATTCATGTAAATCCATATAAAGTAAAAGTCAACATGTGTTTATATTTATATTAGTATAATATATTTTACTACACTATTAGAGAAACAATTCTGTGTTTAATTAATTAATTGATTGGCTGGCTGGTTGGTTGGTTGGTTTGCCTAAACATGAAGCCCACAGCAGATAAGGTATAGCTAAGAGCTGTCTAGTTATTCTTAAGGGTTCTTAGCTTCCCAGTGGGGTTCTGCTTGGAACCCTGTCAGAGAGGGAAATACGTAGAACCTTTAAGGGTTTCCCCATTGGGGCAACTTGTACCTTTATGGGTTCTTGATATAAACATTTTAAAGAATATATAGATAAGTTGTAAGTAAAAAGTATTATTATTATTATTATTATTATTATTATTGTTGTTGTTGTTGTTGTTGTTGTTGTTGTTTGTTTGTTTGTTTGTTTGTTTGCTTGTTATCAAATTGCTATGGTATAAGAGAAAAGAACAAAGTTCAGGGTGGTAACATTAACTCTCTGTCATTGATTTTTTTCCAATAACAGCACACCCTGTCCTGATTTACTTGTTACATACTGTATATTCAATACACAGCATATATTTAAAGGGAAAAAAGGTTGAATCGGGAACCTTATAGTGGTCTTTAGTTTGTTCCTCTGGTGGAACCCTTTAAGGTTCTATATAAAATAAGAGAAGATTTCCCTTTCAGAAAGGACCCCATTAGGAAGATAAGAACCCCATTCGAAGAACCTCTAATGCACCCTTATGTTTGGTTGTATAATAATTAAGTCGCTGTCACATTGTCGTACGAATACACATTTGTTTGTATTGTATCTGTATTCCAAGTGATTTTATGTGTCATAGTTTCTAGTTTCTCAGTTTCTAGCCCAAGAACCTATTTTGTGCTTTTGTAGTTTTGACTGGTTTGTCTAATTAAACAGTACCTATTGATTTCCCTCTGATGATGTGCTCTGATTATTTGACCCTTTTTACAAAGTGTAACTTTAACTTTTTAATAGATGGATTCAGCCTCTGGCTTCCTGTTATTACTGTCCAAAAGTCTAAATATAACAGTACATATACCTTAAGCTTAAGTTTCATCATGTCTTCTCTGACACCATCCATGTCTGTCTCAAGTTCGTTCACCTCCTGTTTTAGCACTTGAACAGATTCTCTGTAATTCTTTACTAGTTCCTGAAATGATGAAACATAAACTTGCTGAATGTGGGATTTGACATCAGGTCATTTCTATACTGTGGAATAATCAAATCTATGAAATGGTATAATGGTGAGATTTTAGCTACCTTTGTAGCAATAATGTCATCTTCGAGTTTTCTCAGACTGGTAAGACTTATGGAGGTGTTTTTCTGAAACTTGAGTTGGGCCTTGAGGATGGACAGCTTATCATCCATCGCCTCTAAAGCATCCATTAACGTCTGAAAGCAACTATCACACACTGTGAAGAAAACATTGAAAGATGATATTGTAGCCAGACCTGACTACAAATCATAATGGTACAATGTGGGTCATTATCAAGACTTGAGTGAAAATGCACTCTTCTAAAGAGAAATTTATTTTATTTTTAATGCTTAACAGCAAGGTGGTTGCTACTTATAGCAGGAGAGTTATATGATGGCTTTGATCTGTACACGTTCATTAATCCAGTTAGTAAAACCACCTATAGCTGATGTATACAGTTCAGTAGGCAGTGCTAATGAATCATGTCTTTTGGTTATAGTTACAGCATCCAGTGCATGAACTCTAAATATAGCTACATACCAAATGAAAACTTTTGGTTTTCAAAAGTCAATAAAGAGTAATTTTGTTCTTTTTCTGCTTGTTGGACCTTCTTGTGTGCCAGGCAATTACAAAACTAAATTAAAAATAATAAATTAACTAATAGCTTGGACACAAAATCTGCTACTGATTTGTCCACCCTTGTGCTTCCATTTACCTGTATAAACAGATTTTACCTGTATAAACATATTTTTAGCATTTTTAAAAGGAAGCATGCAGTTGCAATGCCTTATGAGTAAGTTCTGCTTTTAAAGAATCCTGTATTACATTACAGACATTTAGCAGACACTCTTATCCAGTGCAATGTACAACAGGACCCTGACATACCCCAACCAGGGAGCAACTGGGAGTTAGTTGCCTTGCTCAAGGGCACTTCAGCCATTCCTGTTGGTGCAGGGAATCAGACCGGCAACCTTTTGGTCCCAAAGCTGCTTCTCTAACCTCTAGGCCATTGGCCTCTGGCATTATTGACCAGATCCTTCATCTAAGAGTAATTTACTGGACTTTAACTGATAAAATACTTGATTGGCACTTAAAATGATAGCAAGGACACAAACTGGGGAAATCACAAGCGCAATGGGGGTGCATTAAAAGCAGTGTAATCCAAGGTTTTTGTTCATATAACAAAGTAAAACGCTGTGTCTTAAGTCTGGACTGTGACCCTCTGGTACTCCAGTTCTTGTCTGAATTCCGCACTGTCCATTTCTGTGACAGAGAATGAACACATACCTTGGCAGTCATCAGTACTCGTCTCATCTGAAGAATCACATTCTACAGAAACACATAAGATTTACAGTCACAATGCAGTAATGCAGCTGAGTTTAAAAAGGCTCATTCTCACCATAATATCAAACACATTCAGGAGCTCAGTGCTGCCTACTGCCTGTAATGGGGTCACAGATGTATCCATGATTACAGTCACAGAGCTGACAACTCCCTCCACTGGCTAGCGGGTCACCGTAATAACCAGTGGCACACCTATGGAAGGAGGGATGATTCAGTGAGCATGAAGATATTTAACAGATGTCTTTGGCAGAAGTTAGTGGCAAGTCTAGAGTTTGTCTAGAGCAAATAGGTCTTGTTTAAGACATAAAAATTGATTGTTGTGTTCATATACAGGACATCAAACTTTAGGGACCAAACAAAGACATATTTATGAGTTAGATCAAGGCAGACCAGGACTTAAAATGGGACAATAAGCCTGGTCAACCTGAACTCAATGTGCGGACTTTCAGATTTAATTTGAGTGTGTGTACATACAAATCAGATGAACGGTGTAGAAATTACAGCACTGTTTGTATGTGGTCCCCCTCTGTTTCAGTGACTAAAAGTACTTAGACAAACTATCATCATCAGAAATTAAAATAGTCATTTTTAATACTTGGTTACCAGAGGTGGGTGGTACTGCATTACGTTTACTCCATTACATGTACTTAATTAACTTTTTCCAATAAATTGTACTTATAGGAGTAGTTTTAATGCATACTACTTTTCACTCTTACTCGAGTACATTTACAATTTAAAAAATGTACTTATACTCCGTTACACTGGACTACACACTTCCCGCTACTTTTATTTAATTTATTAAATTATTTTTATTTACACAGCTTCTACAATGTCAACTGGTTTTGATACATGGAGTTTGAACACACAAATGGACAAACATAAATAAAGACCAGGACTATGTTACATTTTAAAAGATTAAACAGTGTTGTGACTTTGGTACTGATTTCAAAAAAGGTACGCTTTATTTTCGTTCACTTTCGGTTTTCAGTGATTTTAGTTTACTCACGCACACACATGGCTCTGCTCAGCTCTTACTTATCCTGGAAGATTTATGAAACTAACCTGTGACAAAATTGCCTTAATTTGTTATTTGGTAAATATTTAATTTTTTAAATAAATTTTTATTAGGAATAGTACTTGAATGAGCAGATTTTATGTTTTATTTATTAGGCAAGCACTTTATTTTTTTTTATATTTTGGGCATAAATGATATTCTGATACATTTGAATATAACACATTATATATACCACTTATCTGTCAGGGGGGAAGCTGGAGCCAATCCAATCTATTGCAGGGCTAACACAGAGACAAACAACCATTCACACTCTGACATATGGGCAATTTAGAGTAGCTAGTTGACCTGATCTACATGCCTTTGGGAAGAAACTGGAGCACCTAGAGAAAACCCACACAGGAACAACATGCAAACCCCACATAGGAAACCCCCAGTCAGCCACAAGATTTGAACCCAGAACCTTCTTACTGGGAGGCAACTGTGCTAACCACTGCACCACCATGCCACCCCTGTAATACATTATAGATATAATAAATCATCATATGAATTTACTCACTTCTTGAGTACTCATTTTGAGATACATTTTTTACTCAAACTCAACTCATTATTTTGATGAGTACTTTTACTTCTACTTGAGTCATCATTGTTATAAAATAACATTACTTTTACTTGAGTACAGTTTTTGCTTATTCTACCCACTTCTGTTGGTTACAAATCCACTTTAGTTAAGGATTCTTTTAAGAATACATAAGTGGTTTCCAGCTCTTTTGAAATGTAGCCATGACTAAATATCATTCTGTAAATTAATTTGCAGGTATAGTCAGAGAAAAAAAGCTTCCTGTATTTCAGGTAACTTGGCAAAAGGAAAAACTGCAACATGTTGGCCAGCAGACCACCTATCATACATTCTAAAATAGAAGCTGGAGGAGAGTTAACATCTGTCCAAGTGCCATATTTGGCCCTGGGGCTGGACTGTGGACACGACTGATCTAAGGCTGATAATAAACCGATTTAAAAAATGCTATTTAAAAAATATGGATATGGTGAAGCTTTCTGTAAGGAGATGTTTATTTAACATTTAAGGAAGGAATCTCCAGTGTCAGCACTGTGTAACATTCAATAAGTTTTCCACCATGGGAAAGTCTTCAGGACAGAGGGCTTTGTGCTTTCTGGTTTTATCAGAAACATGGCAATCTGTGTTTTTGGTCTTGTTAACTTAAAGAAGACAAACAGAGAAGCTGATGAGGGAACAGCATGCCCCCAAATGTTTTATTCCTTACTTGAATAGTGAGTTATCTGTAGGTATCAAGTTTTCAATGGATAAATGTTTAGCTCTACACAGACCTTTCACAGCGGGTTCCAGAATAACCAGCCTTGCACAGGCATTCAACCTGATCTCCATTATGCAGACAACCAATGGCAAAACTGTAGAAATAAACAAAAAAATGTTTTTTTTTCGAACAGTCGGTTTTCTGTTACCCATCTATGTGATTGTGATGTTAATTTTTAACAGCTTGTCATGCCATGTGTGCATTAGGGAAATGTGTGTGTGTGTGTGTGTTGTGGTATGAACCTACCTGTGAGACAGATGTGAGAAGGGACATGGACACAGTCGGCAGGTCCTAAGAGCAGCATTTCCATAGTGTCCCTCAGCACATCGCTCACAGTGATCCCCTGCTGTGTTCAACCGGCAGTTCTACACAATCAGAAGAAGAAACACAGCTGCACATATATAGCTGCATATATACAGTAGTTTCAGATCAGGAATTCAGATTCCTATTTGCAAAACATATCAAAATTGCGATATTTACAAAAATTGTTCTGTCAGTGTCACTGTCCATTACCTAAAATTCACATTAAATTGTAGGATCTGTGCTATTAAATCAACTCTTATTGAAAAGGAAAAACCTAACCATGTAAAAGGCCATATGGTAGTGGACTCACTTTCCACAAAAACAGTGCCACTTCCTTAAATCAACTTGAAGACTTTCAGAAAAGTTTCTTGTATTCTTGCCTGCATCCTGTCTACAGCTGAATGATAGGATTGAAAGTAAGAACGGCACTGAAAAGAAGATGAAGACTCTTACCAAGCATTTCCCTGTGTTTTGGTCACACTCATGGGAGAGGCCATTGCAATTACAGGGGACACACTGTCCTCTGTATGGTCCCTGTCTCACCCTGTATTGTCCAGGGCCACAGTCCTGTAGAGTTAAAAAAAAATTTATATAGTGCCCTCCACAATTATTAGTAAAAAGGGTTAGAAAACAAATCCACCTTTTGGTGAAGTAGCTTCATCTCACACTGAAAAAATGAGAA
>JAOTRR010000004.1:15232498-15243640 GCA_028570945.1 Gogo arcuatus
ATTGTCAGAGCTGCTGTTATAGAAAATTAATCAACACCTTCTGACCAGTCAAATTTGCAAATTCAGCAGCATTGTGCTATAAAAAATGGGAATAATATAGCTGTACATTGAATTTAAATTTGTTTGTATGAAAGGTGCCTAAAACACAGTAATTATTTCACTAGATGTTTGACTAATTTGAGTCTCAATTAATGGATGGGATTTTTCTCATTGCCTGCTGAAAGGACGGCTCCACTGCACTTTTTAAAGCTGCACACAATGGACACTGCAATGTCATAGAGGAGCTCCTAAAGTTCAGCCCATCTCTTGGCCTTCTGAAGGTAGGAGATAACGTGTCTCAATTGTTCATGAATTTGAGATTATCTGCAGCTACTACATAGTGCACTAAGTTGGTTTATTACATAATACCTAATAACCTGACAAGTTATATATCTATTACTATTCTTGCAAATGTGAATTCTGGAGGCATTTTTTTCTCTCTCTGTTTTAAATAACTTCTTGTCTGTCTAGAATGGTTCCACAGCTCTTCATGCTGCAGTCATGGGCGGAGATCCGAAAACTGTGATGCTTCTGCTGAAAGCAAATGCTGATCCTACTTTACGCAATATGGTGTGTGATAGGGGTATAAAGGTTTACCGCAGCATGATGATTCAAAACACTGTGTATGGAGCAGACGTTGGGAATTGATTTTGTGTCAATGTGGAATTGTCCCTGCATCTATAAAGCCTGATCACAACTCATTTTATTACTTATGTTTATTTGTAGATTATTATTTAAAAACATTATTAAATTAGATTCCTTTAGCACTGTGCATTTCCCACCCTTCCTCAATGTTTCTTATTGCCTATCATGGAGGTGTGGCCACTGTGCCTGTCAGACACAGTGAAGAAGGCATGGCATGTGCAGTTGAGGCCAAACGTTTACATACAAATATGGCTAAAGACATTCATACTAACTTTTTCACAACTCGACACATTTCATGTAACCATACATTTCATGTGTTAAGTCATTCTTTTAACGGTGGATGTACATACTTTTGCCTCCAACTCCTTCACCAGTTCAATGTTTGATGATGTCTTGGGGTTCAGTTGACCTCTGTGCTTGAAAGTCTCAGTGTAGACCTAAAGTATAGGCATGGCTTCTGTGCCTGCCAGACTCAGTGATAGAGGCCTGGCCTCTTCTTGTCAATCCCTGTGAAAGAGGTGTGGCTTCTGTGCCTGTCAATCCCAATGAAGGAGGTGCGGTCTCTGCAATTATTATTATTTTTACATTATGCTGTTTGTTGTTTGACTAGATCAGTACAGTATGCTTATCAAAACTGTTAGTTGTAGGCGTGAGTAGGCTGCACATTGATTTGGACAAACCAGAAGTGCAACTGAACAAATTAGTGAACAAATTCTTTAACTGAATCAAGTCAAATGACTTAGAACATTTAATATTTACAGTATATTCCAGTTTGGGACGGAGTGGTAGATCTACACCAGTTTAACAGTGACTTCTAGTGGACGATACATGGTAGTTCAGACACCTTACCTGTGTGAAAGTAACTAGATCATTTTCCCAGTCCTGAAGTGCCTGTGCACTGAAAAAAACTATTAGTGCCACCCAATAGGTAGCCACAGTGTATGCATTATAACAGCAGAGGGATAACAGCTCTAGAAATGTGGCATTATATTATGTGTTTAGTATATTTTATCAATGTTTCTAATAATAAGCTATTGTCTTTAAACAGAATAACGACCTACCAGGGGACCTCACAAAGAACGAGCGCATCCTGAGGATTCTGCGGCCGCAGATCTTAAATGGAGGAAGTTGATGACTGTTCCTCTTGGCCTTTAGAGTTTTATAGCCTTT
The DNA here is from genome assembly GCA_028570945.1 of Gogo arcuatus. Taxonomy (NCBI): domain Eukaryota; kingdom Metazoa; phylum Chordata; class Actinopteri; order Siluriformes; family Anchariidae; genus Gogo; species Gogo arcuatus. Next base: position 15,234,353 of record JAOTRR010000004.1, read on the forward strand.
GTTTTTGTGGCTGACGAAAATGCACTACACCAAGCGAAAAGAGAAATTGCAACCACAACATTTTTAATGGTGCCTGCTTGTATTTGCAGCTTTAAAACTTATACAAGAAATTAATAATTGCACAAAAAACCCCAGAATTGTTCTTTGTCCTGGGGGACTGTTAGAAGCTGGAAATCAGTTTAGCTTTTTATCATTTAGGTCACACAGCTGTAGCAGGAATAAAGTATAGTGCATTTCAGTTCCCTGCTATGCCACACAAAGATGATTCAACCATAGATTTTTTTAAAACTCCATGTTTCTTTTGGGTTTGTCTTTCTTGATTAGGTTATAATTGTTTTTTTCCATTGCAGCTTCCAACAAGTTTCTCTGTACTAAATTGGGTTATTCTTATTTAATAGTAGCATAGAAAGAGTAATTCTATTTATTATCATGAAACTGTCATCATTTAATAAAGTTTGCTAACTGTGTTCCTTATGACAAAATAAATACCAAACCCAGTCTAGCCATAATAACTCAGCCTGGAGGAATCATATAGCTGTGTAAACTTAAAGCTTTATGTGCAGTTTTTTTTTGTTTTTTTTTGTTTTTTTACAATTGTTTTTCTTCTGAAACACCGTTCAGATGTTGCATTTGGTATTCTAAACTGTTTAACTACTGGTGCTGTAAAATTGTAGTATTTTGCAAAATGTGTTTGTGAAAGTGTGTCAGACTGTATATTTGTGAAATAAATACTGCAATGAAATATACTTGGAAATGTGTTTCTAAAGAGATTTTGTGATTATTTCTTGTATAGCCCCGGGTCTTTAAGTGGGCTCTGGGGACAGTTATAAGGGTTAGGGCACCCTTATTTGTTATAGTGGTAATCTTGAATTTAATTACAGTTTTAATTTTAAAAAATCAGTGAGTGGAAATTTCAGGAATAAAAAACTGTATGGCTCCAATTAAAAAAACAACAACAAAACGCCGAAATATTATTGTACCCATTTAAATAACGAGCCTAATATTTGATTGATTTGATAATGCTCATAAATGTGCACTGAGAGGGTTTTTTTTTTTTTTTTTACAGTTAAAGGAGTCCCTATGAACCCATTTCTGCATTATGTGTGACTTAAGATAATGCTTTTGATGTTTTGACGTTTTTTGTATAAAGGAGCCATTGGTGATGATGTCAGATTAGGTGCTGAACTCCTATTGGCTCGACGCGTATGGCGTCATGAAGAAAACATTCAATGCGGAAGTAGAGAAATCGGACAGCTTAGGCGTAAATATTTCACTGCGAGAGGACGCTAAAGCTTTTACAACGCTGAACTTAAATGTTTTCGGCAGTGTATTTAGTGTGTCTGGAACAATGTAGTTGCCAGTAGGGAAATTTATAATAGCTCCAAACCGCGTTTTCGGTATTTAAAGAGAGTAAAGTTTAACAGTAACATCACGACTGCGATGGCTAATAGTAATTTACAGGTAAGTGTCTTGTCAGGATATCGATAGGTAAAGTGTGAACTCCTAATCAAATCAGTGTGAAAGACTTTTCGATTCATTAATCATATAATTTACTACTTAAGGTTTCGGGTGAATTGCATTTCACGTAAAATTAGCAGGAAGTTTTGTTTTTTTTAATCACCATAATATTTAAAATTCAGTCGCAATTCACTGATGATAAACATGTGAGTTATATAGTAACAGCTACAGCATATTTCATGAGATGTTTCGGCTCTAAACGTTTTACATGAACAAACCTCAGCTTGAGTTATTTTATGTCTTCTGGTATGCGACACTGTCCAACTAGTCAAACCAGTCCTGTTGCTGTTTTTTTTTTTCCACAACCAGAAAAAAGGCATATTCTACCGACTACTCGTGGGGTAACATAATTACAACATGTCTCTGCAGTCCCACTTGGTCTGCTGTAGGCATTAGGGGTGTAAACCTCAGGCTTTCACAAGATAAAATACGATTCCATTCATAAGGCAACAGTTGGATGTTTGACGATACCGCTGCATCTGCAACGATTCAAGTTGATTGTAGAATAAATTATAGTCCATAATAATCTATTTATAATCTATAGTAATCAAGTTATGATTGTTGCCTAGATTCGTTTCTCTGACACCAAGCGCACTCCCCCTTATGTCTTTATCAGACTACACAAATTCAGCCCCATTTTAACGCGATTTTGTTGTGGTTGACAAATTTCCAGGCCTGGGACTAAATATGAACTTCGGGAATGACAAACAGGCCTTGTAGTGTGACATAATCGAAGAACAGTGATGTGGCATCTGGGACGCCCCACGACACCCTGATGATAAGTCTAGCATGTCAAAATATTTAGTATTTTCTCGCCTTGTTTGACGACTCCTATGACATGTTCCATGATGTTCCTTCTGTAGCCCTGATTGACAATTTCTTGACGCTCCTCCACGACAACTCGCAAGGATGTGAGCATTGATTGGTTGGGGTCAAACTTGTAGTGTTGCCAGTCTCCCAACCAAGACACAGCAAGGATTTATAGCACTATGATAGCCTAATCTGACACGATGACCATCATGAACGACAAAAATATTGTGTAGTGAGATCACAGCATTAAATAATTATTATGGATATAGGCTGATTACTTTTTTGCCACTGTGGCGAAAAAGCACATTTTCTAGTCAGACTCCCTAACTAAGTTACAAGGAAGTGGAACAAGGTACAATTAACACTATAAAAATAACAAGTGAGACACACATAGTGGTAAAGAAGAAATACAACTGAGACTAATGATTTTAAACTACCCTGTGTATCCCATCATACTACTTTAGTTGTGTAATTCTAACACAGTCGTGTAATTTTATTCAAGATATTGCATTTGTACAAACTTGTGCTTAATGTTATTTAGCTAGATCAGAAAATGCTTCATGGTGGTGGCATGACACTTGTTTTTTGCTCTATATTTTTCTTCAGTGACTATAGTTAGATCAATCCTCAGCATGAACTTCCTGAAAAAGAACTGAAGTTCTTCCTTTTTTGTGCAATAGAAAGCCATTGACTTGGCCACCAAAGCTTCAGAGGAGGACAAGGCCAAAAACTACAAGGAAGCTTTGCGTCTCTATGAGCATTCCATTCAATACTTTCTACACGCGGTGAAGTGTAAGTGAAATACTGTGTAAATTAAGCTTATTAACATCAGCTTGACTGTATTTACCTAATGATCTTGATGTCTACACTCAGGTCACTTTAATTTTCTAATACAAATTTCCACATCAGCATCATCATAATTTCTTGAGGGGAACACAGACTAGTGTATTTCCTACCTATTTTTTCCATACTTAACCTGAATTAGCTCTGATTACCAAATCTCACAAAGATTTTATACAAGTCTAAATGCATCTGTCTCTCCTGGTCATAACTGATGTCTCTTAATACATTACGTCATAACCCACATGATTCATGACTGCCAAAGTTGTTGTTTTTGAGAGAATTATGTTGGGTGATATTTTTTTTGCATAAAATAACTGGAAACAACTAGAAACATAAAGTTGGTTGTCAAGGGATTATAAGCTGATTTGCATATTCTGTGTGACACAGCAATCAGATTTCTAAACAAACGAAAATGCATGTGATTAAAATCTTATCAGGATTTGACCCAGATACAAGAAGCAGGAAACAGCCAGGTGTAAACCAGGTCCTAGATTACAAACTGATTATTCACTTGAATGGAGTCCTTTATCTGTCATCTGTGGAATGTTACAGTTGAGAGAAATTGCTGCATTAGACTGTGTTCTGTCCTGCAGATGAGGCTCAGGGTGAAAAGGCGAAGCAAAGCATCAGGGCGAAGTGTGCAGACTATCTGGACAGAGCTGAGCAGTTGAAGGAATATCTGAAAAAGACGGAAAAGCAGCCACCTGCCAAGCCTGTCAAAGTGAACAATGACAAAGGGTCAGTCTTACTGCACAAAACAGCTGATGAATTCACTGCCAGTAGGATCAGTAGGCTCTTTATTAACCAAAATGTCTTTTGACAGGAATGACAGTGATGATGGTGATAATTCAGAGAAGAAGAAATTGCAGAATCAACTTCAAGGTATGTGAGACTGTTTCTTAGATGCTTTTAACATCTTGTTGTGGCAATTTTGTTTTGTTTAAACAAACACAAATTCCTGATTTTGTAATGTTCCTCAGTTTTATTACGAAATGTCTCTGTGTTACGTTAATAAAGAACGTGCTATGTCTGTAGATATTAGGCAGTGTAACATTTTGCAGGTGCCATTGTTATGGAGAAGCCAAACATTAAGTGGAGTGATGTTGCTGGCTTAGAAGGAGCCAAAGAGGCGCTGAAAGAAGCAGTCATTCTACCCATTAAATTTCCCCACCTTTTCACAGGTACACAACAAACATGTAGTAAGATTCTGTAAGAATTTGTAAGATTTTGCTCCTTTTTTTGAACATGAGTGAGCATACAAAGCATACACATTTCTTTTATTTAGTAATAGTGATAAATAGATAAAGCCATTTATCACAACAACAAATTCCATGTATTATTTTAATCATAATAATAACTAATATATAACATAATAACAAATAACCCTCATTAAACATTTGCATACCTTTGTATTTCGGGGCTATTAATACTCGCTGAAGTATATTGCGATCGCTGTAAAGGTTAAGAATCTGCACCTATGACTTGTTTGATTTGTAATCAGTGTATGTGCATGAATAGTCAGTGTGTTTCTTAGTTATTAAGGAAACCAGTCTATGCCTACACAGAATTTGCTGGATACTAAAATGTGCAGAAAGCAAAAGAACTGTCAAATGATTTGCAAGAAAAAGTAATTCAACACTGTAAATGAGGAAAAGGTTCTAAAAATATATCCAAAGATTTGATGATGCCGATCAGCACTATTCAAAGTCTGATAAAGAAGTGGAAAACCGGTGTTTCTGTGGATACCAAGCCAAGATCAGGTAGGCCAAGAAAGATTTCTGACACATCTGCCAAGAAAATTCTACAAGATGCAAATAAAAAAACCCTCAAGGAACTTCTACTCAAATACAGGCTTATCTGAAACAAAGTGGTGGCTGTTTCTGACTGTCCACAAGGAGATGTTTGAACAAAAATGGGCAGTGTGGTAGAGTTGTCAGAAAAAAAGTCATTTCTACTCTGCCACCATAAAACAGCCCACTTGCAATGTCAAACAGCATCTAGAGAAACCTCAAGAACTCTGGAATAAAGTAATTTATTATTATATAGTAACAATGAGACTGTATGTTCACAACCATAAACACTATGTTTGGACGGAGTCAACAAGGCCTATAAAGAGAAATGCACTGTCCCTGTCATGAAGCATTGTGTTGGAACACTGCTGTTTTGGGAGATGTGTGAGCAACAGTGGCACAAGAAATCTGGTCAGAATTAATGTTAAGATGAATGGATCACATGTATCAGAAAATATTTGATGAAAATTGGTATGCATAAACCCAGAAGCCACTGTGTCTGGGGCACACATGGACTTTCCAACATGACAACAATCCAAAGCAAAAGAGTATAATACGTAGAAATTTCTGTGATGATAAATGGCTTCATTTGAGCACTATTACTAATGTAAAAGGATGTGTCTTGTATTATCACTAATATTTTCTGAAATGGGCAAACATCTTACAAATTCTGTTAGGGATATATAAACTTATGAGCAGAACTGTACATGTATTGACCTGGTAGGAGCTTTGCTTTAATCCAGAATGAATTACAAGTGAGTAAGAATCCAATCCCAGCATGAATCTGAGCAGTTGAAGCTTAAGGGCTTTGCTGAAGGGGGACACAGTGGATCTCTGGCAGTGCTGGGATTTGAGCTTTTAATTTGTGGTTATTAACACAAGTCTTTAATCAGTGAGTTTCCTTATGGTCATTTTACATTTCGCTTGTTGAAATTTTAACTTGATTTGAACTTAAATAAACTCATGAGAGATTCACTAAATTCGAGATATTAAACTTGAGAGATACTCTGGTTTTAACTGTTTGGTTGTATACAGTCGTGGAGTTGTTATATATTTCTAACTATAGAATTCTATGTTTGAAGGAATGTTATCTTTTACATTGTTAGTAAGACATGTTGATATCCATACTGATCAAAATAATTGTCCTGAAGACTTTCCCATGTCAAAAAACCTAAGCTGCAAAGTAGTAAGGTTACAGTTTACCTCTGACTGGTACAAAGTACAGTACTGACACTTGAGACTCTTTCCATAAATGCAGATTACAGAATGAATAGTTTTGGTTCTGAAGTATGATTGTCTCAGCAGTGTTCAATGCCATTTTAAGATCCTTAAGATATGCACACCTGTGACCACATCACAGTAATTCTGTACTAATGCACCAGGTTTTAAACCAATAAAATCGTCACACTTAAACCATCATATTCTTTTATGGCTGTTTTATAAAAGCAATAAGCCATGTGAGGGCATGCTTTACAATTATTTTATCATGGCTAAGGGAGTTTTACGTAGTCTGTGTTGTGTTGTGCCTAAGAACTCCCTTATCTGTGATAAAATCACTGTAACACAAACTGTCTCACAGCTTATTGCTTTAATAAACGTGTCTTTACGGAAAACATCACCACATCAGTGATTACACACTTATTTTAATCTGTTTATGTGGAGAATCAGCTATATACCAACCTGTTAGTACAGAAATGATAAGCTACTGTTATTTGAAATTAAACAACACCATCTGACCAATCACAATCGAGAATTTAACTGTGCTGTGGTCTAAAAACTGTTTTCCAGCCAAAGCATCTGATCAAGTAACAGCAGTGATGTAAATATCAATAGAGTTTCTATCAAAATTAACAATGACAGTGGTAAACAGCAGTCCTGTTATATGAAACAAGAACAATTTAAAACATAAACTTTGAGGTCATTTATCAGTAATCAAGGGGGAAAAAAGCAAGATCCTCTTAGTATTTTAATAGTGTTTGAGCCTCTGTTTAGCCACTTTTACTCATGTCTCAGATCCCGTGTTTATTTGTACTCTCTTATGTTTTGAGCTGACATTGCAACCCTGCAATCTCTCACTCTCAGGAAAGAGAACTCCATGGAGAGGGATCTTGCTTTTTGGCCCTCCAGGTACAGGGAAATCATACCTGGCTAAAGCAGTGGCCACTGAGGCCAATAACTCAACCTTCTTCTCCATCTCTTCCTCTGATCTGGTGTCCAAATGGCTGGGAGAGAGTGAGAAGTAAGTCCTGGTGCTGCACTTGATCAAGGCAGTGCATTTGAGGAGCATGGTCATGGCACAGACACTACAGCCTGAATAATATGTACAGTTTTCCCCCCACCATGTATGAGCCTCAGAGTTAAGAATAAACAGGCTGCCTTATGAGGAAACAGTAGAAATCTAGCTATAGTGGTACATAATGTATGTACATACAACACAGCTCCTAATAATCTCTGTTTCTTCCTCCTCCAGATTGGTGAAGAACCTGTTTAGCTTGGCTCGGGAAAACAAACCCTCCATCATCTTCATCGATGAGATTGACTCTTTGTGTGGCTCCAGGAGTGATAACGAGAGTGAAGCAGCTCGCCGAATAAAGACGGAGTTCCTGGTTCAGATGCAAGGTGAGTTGAAGGGTGGAGACAGGGCTGGAGTTCAGTGATTGAGAATATTATATGGATAATCTTTTTTGTTTGTTTGTTTGTTTGCTTGTTTTGTTATTTTTTTTCCTATAACTGTAGGTGTTGGAAATAATAATGAGGGAATTCTGGTGCTTGGAGCAACCAATATACCTTGGACTTTAGATTCTGCCATCAGAAGAAGGCAAGGGATCAGTACATTTAAACAGAAATATTCATTTGTGGCTTTGACCATCAGTTCTGACATCACATTTCAAGAACAGCTAGTTGACCAGTAACAAACTTATTTGTATAGCACTTGTAACTATAGACAGCTCAACAGAAATCCACATGTAGATTTAGATCCCTCATGAACAAGCCAGAGGTGACAGTGGCAAGAAAGAAACTCTCTGAGGCGACATGAGGAAGAAACTGTTCAGAGGAACAGACTCATCCTCTTCTGGGTGACACCAGACAGTGGGATTATAAATCATTACAGTATACAGGTGTAGAAGGGTAAAGGCAGACAGTACTAAGTGTGTTGAAAGGATGTTCAACGTGAGCAGATTGTGAATAAGAGTTGAAAATAGGACAGGCTTTATGACTACAGTCACCATTCTTAAGTATAAATCTCCAGGATGCAGGTGAGATGATCCACTGAAGCAAGGGTGAGACTTGCATATAAGCTGTTATTGGGAAGTGTACATCTTTAGGGTGTCTGTGTGGGGCCATCCACAACAACAGAAGGTGAGCCAGGTATTGCCAGGCAGAAGTAGAGCATCTTTAATGTTGATAAACTTTACTAGATAATATAACATCGCTGCATGTGGCTGTATTGTACCTGAATTCATGCCTGTCTATACTGATGCTATTGTCAGACTTTGTGCATCACTCCTGTGTTTGTATGGCTTAGGTTTGAGAAGCGTATTTACATCCCACTTCCTGAGCAGCACGCACGATCATTCATGTTCAAGCTCAACCTCGGTACAACCCCCAACAGCCTCACCGATAATGACTTCATCACGCTGGGACAGAAGACTGAGCACTATTCAGGCGCCGACATCAGCATCATTGTCAGGGATGCTCTCATGCAGCCCATCCGCAAAGTACAGTCGGCCACTCACTTCAAAAAGGTGAGCGAGGATATGACCTGATGAAGTTCAGAGAAGACTGAAGTTGTGTTTCTGAATTTTAGAGCCTGATCAGTCTGATTTTTTTTTTCCATGCATTTTTTTTAAAACAATACATTAATGGTTAGAAATTGGATTAAACAAGTAATCAACAATTGTCCAGAGCCCAGTTTCCTGAGAACAGTCAATTTAACCAGATATTTGCATTTCTGAGGAAATAATTATTTGCTCACATTTTTCCTCCTACACAGGCATTATGAGAATAACAAATCTTTATTGTGCACATCAAAGTAGACACCACTAGCAAGGGGCTAGCAATCTTGCAGTGCACCATTGAGTTAGCTAGTGTCTATCTGTACTGGACACCAGTCTGTGCATCTTTGATTATGATAGCGGAGCCCCATACTTAAGAGAATATGGTAATGCATCAACCTGATTTTTGATGGCTTGACCATACGACAAACGACATACGTGTACCACCACAGGGAACCCGACCATAAGTGCAAGGCAATGTATCTCATAAAGACTTGACCACCGGACAACGAAATTTGTATTTTTATTTACATAAGATAGATGGGTTTTTA
>JAOTRR010000004.1:15261906-15272389 GCA_028570945.1 Gogo arcuatus
CTTTCAAATCACATCATTATTTAATTGTTTTACCTCATTACTAGCCCTAAATTGTACCTATTCCAACCTTTTTTGGAATGTGTTGCAGGCCTGAAAAACAGGAATGGATGTATATTAACAAATAAAATGAAGTTGACCAGACAAAACATGAAACATACTGGGTTCATACTGTCTGCAATGAAATACAAGTCAAAGTAAGTGTAGAAATCACTGCTTTCTTTTTTTATTTGCATTTTCCATACCAGTCCAACTTTTTCTGATTTGGGGTTGTAGTCAGCAGCAAGCCGGAATTATGGAAAACTTTGACTCTTTTTGGATGGCAAATGATAAACTGCTAAGTGAAAAGATAATGTCAAGTTGCCAATTTTCTTAGAGAAAATATTTTGATACTTTTGAATACTTTTTATGTAATAAATGCTAGATGATTTACTCGCCCTGGAGCAAAAAGAAAATATATATAACACAACTAGTTTTTTTTTTTAAATTAACAGGACAGAATTATTCTTCTGTTTTGCCATATGAAAGCCTTTGTGCATGTTTTCTGAGTGGCAGACGGTTTATGAAAACTTCAGGTCACTTTTCTTTAACTCTTTAGCAAGTAATTCTAATGTGTATGTGAACATGTAAAGAAAAAAGTTCATTCCATGGCAGTTGGAGTCTGTTTATATGGCCATTTCACAGGAGCATGAACATGGCTGGTTTTTGTTACAAGTAGGCAGTTGACACATTAAGTGGAGCAAAGTTGATGGAATGCTGAGTCTGTTTCAAGATGAAGCAGAGAGAACAAATGTGATTTTGCGTGAGGCCTCTTGGTAGAGCCTCAGGTTTCAGGGTGTCTCGGATTTTGCATCCTTGGCAGCGGCTGCACATAAAGTTCAAGACCCAGCCTAGTGATTTCTGTTACATTTGGTTTTGCTTCACTCCAGGCCTTGGCTCACAGATCTATACACTTTCTACATGACTAATCCAGAATTTTTACTAACTTTAATCATTAATTAGATTTGAACAGTTTGTTGGATATGATTTTTTTTTTTAGCAGCTCTGACATTATTTTACAGAAGATCTACTGAGATATGACTACAAATCACAGAGCAGATTGAGAGCACTGAATCAGTCAAGTCTGAATTCATAATCAACAAAGGAAATTCTCTGGCAGATGAAGTATGTGCCTGGAGATTCCTGCACTTCCTTTCCACTCGCCGTTTAAGATTCTGTCTTCTTTTTATTCTCCATTGGAAGGGTAGAATTACACTCCTCCTACAAGGGGCTGACCTTGGTGGCAGCTTCACCAATAGCCTGTTAGCTTTGTTCCCATTAAACCTGTTGTCCAGCCTATCCCTTTCCAGTGCTGGTCATGCCTGTCTCCTGAGCAACACAGGAATCTTAACACATGTGGAACTTCAACAGTCAGACTCAGTCCCACGCACACCGTAGCTCATGGAGGAGGAAAGTAGATAGAGCTAGCAAGAAAGAACAGTCAGGAGGCTAAAGTCATGTTCTTAAGAAGTGGGAATATTCAGAGAAAACTCAGACAGCACTTTCTTCACACTTGAGCCAACTCCAGAACAGCTGGAACTGGGCTGAACAAGAAAAGCAGAGAAACAGAAACAGAAAATACAAGAAGAGAAACACTACTTGTGAAAGAGACTTAAAGTTAAAACAGAAATTGGACTGACATGGCTGTTTTGATGTGAATATGTTGCATGTTTGTTAACTGACTTTCAGATGGAGGTCAGCATAAAATGGGTTTCATACGTCAACAGAGAGAATGAGGTAAGATGCTGAAGTCCGCCAACCTTTTTTTCCACTTACATGATTCAGAGCAGTTACTTGCATAATTTGTGTCTACTTGATTTTAAATGAATATAGTAGATTTAAAATCAAGCTTTTTGCCTATCCATCACATTATGTTGCATAAACAGAGCTTATTGTAAATTCATAGCCTATTGTATTAAATTGTTAGGTGTTTTAAATGTAGCAGAAGTTTTTTTTTTTTTTAATTATACATTAAAGCCTAGTATCTGAAAGTATTATGTCACTTTTATTACTGGTCAACAAGACAGCTTAAATCAGGGGTTGTATATTGTTTTTGAGTAGCAGTGAGTATTTAAAAAACCTTTCTAAAGTTTATGGGAGGATTGATAAACATTGTTTTAGCCATTATTTGACTTATCTTAGATATTCCACCTTTGCTGTTGGAGTAAAACAGTAAAATATAATGAATGCACGTCAGATACAGCAGTTGACTTAAATGACCTGATAAATGGTCCACTTCTCAACACAGTCATTCTCAACACATTAACACATTTAGTCCTCTGGCATAAGACTAGGGCTGTCAGGCTGAAAAAACCTGAAGTGAAATTGTATCTTTGGTGATATGAAGAATGTCTTGACTGGGTACAATGTAATGTTTTTAAACATTAGCTGTGTTGTCATACTCAAGTGATGCTTGTTGGTCAAAATCTAAGAAAAAGACATTGTCAGGTTGGGCTTGCAGAAGGAGGGGGGGAAAAAAACGAATTCCTTTGAAATAACCTCATTAGATCCAGAGATATGGATTTCAATATACTGAGAGTTTTGTACTTACATTTGAGCAGACAACATGAGCAGTCAGTGCCCCCACACAAGTTTCTTGTTTTCTTTTCTTTCTTTTTGTTGGTTTCCCAGAACTAATTCTTTTTCACTGGTACTTATGAGGCTGTCCACTACGTGAGTCAGCTTTGAACGCCACATGTCCATCTCACAGCGTTTCGCCATTACTGAGACCAGCATAGAATTTTTACTCAGTGTATTCACACAGAATAATTCATCTCAAACATGGTAGACTGATTTTAGTCTGATGACCTTGCACCCATGGGCACCCGTATATCTCAGCACGGGATGCCGGATGGTCCCGGAAGAGATAAGCTAGAGCAAATGCTGGAAGCCCTAATTAGGAGGGGGATAATTAAATCAAATTAGTCTTGAAAAGAACACAGCCATGTATGAACAACTTTACTCAGTGTGCATTTGCATGTGTGCTTCTCTTTCTTCTAAACTACTTCAGTGATGGGAGGCAAAAAAAAAGGAACATGGGCTTATGGGTATTCTTATTACACTAGCATGGCACATAGTTTTCATCATTCAACTGGGAATTAATATTTGGCTGTTTCCACGACTGGGATGCCATTTAGCCCTTGTAACTCTTAAAAATGAAATTTTATTTGTTTAAATACAAGAAAACATTCCAATATTATGTAACAAGGTTTCTTTGCTGACAGTAGCTACATTTTGTTCTAAAATGTATAGCAAAGGTCTTTTTTTAAGCAAAGAATTAGAAAATTCACAAAATGTTGCTGACTAGCATACATGCTAAGAGCATGAGGACATTAGGGACATTCTAATAATTTACTTCCTATTTATTGTTTAATGTTAAGTGGACTCATGTAATAGTGTATTAGTGAAGCATTTTAATATAATTCAGGGTAAAGTGTACTTAAGGTGGAGTTGTTCATTACATTAGTCATCCATTAGAGGACCAGAACCAGTACTGCCTTTGGTCATTGTGTGCCCAAAGTTCATATACTTTGTTATATTTTCTTTCCTCTGGTTTGACAATGAAATTAATGTCAACAGTTTTTCAGTATCTGCCAAATTCATCACATATTTGTGGTTTGTTGAGCTGCGGGTCACTTTAGAGCTTCAGCTGTAGACAGCACAAGTTTATCCTTAGTCACGGAAATAGAGTGAATTTGTTATATGTTTGTTACAGAATTTGTATGGAGTTGATTTGAGTAATGTCAAACTTTGATTTGAGTGGAACCACATAATACAAAATGCACCAAAAGTATGTATAAAAAAACAAAACCCTTCAACCCAAAAATCTCCCAGAAGTGTTGTAATTTGTATTTTGAAAACACAAAAACTTCATAAGACAAGTCTGTAGTGGAACTTTCATTGTTAAAAGTCATGTTAGCATGTTTGTGTTAGTGGAGTTAATGCTAACAATATACAATTTATTCTTCAGAAAACACACTGGTGTTCTTCAACTAGGAATGAAAATTCTGAAATGTAAATCAATTATATGATAACTAATTGTTTGTTAAAATATTAGTGTACTAAAAATGATAACCTGCTGAAATATTTTTCTATTGTGTGTTGGTGAGGGCTTAAAATCCCTACTAGATAATAGCAGCTTTGCTTGCTAGTAATTATAAGGGACAGTAGCATCATCATATGAAATGTAAACTCAATAAACACAATAATTAACACAAATTAAATGTCCAGTAACTGCAGTAATGTCTTTTCAAAACATGGGTGGAAACAGATGGGTCAACACATTCCTACTTCTCCATTTCCTGTTTGGAAGTTGCTGTGTTGTTCATGAATCGTTCACAAACAGAAGAATGTATAACTGTTGAGCAGCTGTGGTGTGAGGGCCTGCTCTAAAACCCACAAATCACATGAGCATCAGTTTAGATGATGTCACCATATGATGTAACATACTCTGAACCTAACATGCAGAATGCAAAAGCATTTTGAACAAATTGCATACTGATTTATTCTACAGCTATCAAACACAAAATATTTTTCATTTTTCACTCAATTTTCTTCCATTTTTCATGGTGGGGATTGCACAGGCAACAGATTGACAAAGTCAGCCCAGACTTCTCAATTCACAGAAACAGATTGCAGCTCCTGGGATGTCCAGTGGGCCTGATAAAGCTCTAGTGGGAGCCAACCATGGGGCATCTTTGTAAGGTGCCCACATAACCTCAACTGGTTTAGCTCAATTTGCAGGAGCAGTGGCTCTACTCTGACACTGTCCCTGATTGTCAAGCTCCTTACTCTGTCACAGAGATTAGACCAAGTAACCCTGCAGAGAAACCTCATTTCCACCACCTGCACTCATAACCCTAGTCTTTCAGTCACTACCCATAGCTTGTAACTATAGATGAGGATAGGGACATAGTTTAGTCAGTAAACAAAGAGCTTCATCCACAAACTGAGTGATTCCCTCTCCTTATGCTATTATGAGATGACTAGACAGATGATGATCCCCATTAACCTCTAGTGATTCTCAGAAGAGCATGGAATCAGAGTGTCTAGCTGAAAACAGGGCCTTTTGCTTTTCATGACATGTCACAATTTTGTATTTGTTCTTGTTCTATGATCTCTGACAATAAAGTTAAGTTAATTTTAGCATCAAAGCTGTAAATTCTCTGAACGTTTTCCAGATTAATAATACATTTTACAAAGCCTTTACAGGAGTAAAATTCTTAACCTTACTCTTATACAATAGTAGCTGTTTCCTATTGTTCCCATAGGCTATAACACTCACCTGACTCTCTGAATGGGCCATGGACGATGTGGTTGTGCCTGAAGAGGGCAATGCTATGGCCACTGACTCCCACCCGATGGACAGATCAGACCAGGAATCTGAATCCCTACCTCCATTGAGTCCCACCTGCTCTGTCATTTCTTCGTCTCTAAGCTCCCACACCCAGCTACAACAACATGCCTCTGTGGTTTCAGCCCTGCAGTCCAAGGTGAATACTTGCTCTGAATGCAAGGCAATCTGGAAACAGCCTTCTAAAAAGAAAGAAGACAGGAGAGTGGTGCCTGGGTTCTACATGTCAACATGCTCCCACACAGGTGTCTGGGGATTCAGCAGCAGTGATGAAGACGTCACAAACAACATCTGCAATGCCAAACAAGATATCTCCTCGTGCCACAACATACCATGGACTCCACCCAAGGGCTTTTCGGGGATCACCAGGCAAGAGCCCTTGCTATCAAATGGAGGTGATATAACAGAAAGAGAGAAATCTAAATGTGAGGTCATGCCCAGGCCCATGTCTCTGAGGACAGATCCCAGCATTCAGGGAGAGATTAAAATGTCAGACAGCGCAGAGGACCATCCTCAGAGCTGCAGGCCAAGTGACTCAGGCCTGGCATCAGCAACAGGAAGTGAACTGTGGCATGCTGAGAGTCTAGAGAGCATCTGTAGCAGTGGAAGTTCTCTCTCACTAGCAGAGAAAGTGGAGCTGAACCGAACCATCCTCAGACAGATGCTGCAGAAAGCCCAAAGGAAGATCAGCGAGGGGCAACAGGCTACAATTTCTGATCAGAGGATGGAGAATACACATAGCAGAGGTAGAGCGTAACAGTTTTCACTGAAAAGATATTAAGAATCTTAGGAATTTTATATTATCTAAAAAGAATGGTTCTGGGGGGGGGGGGGGGACCCTGAATTTAAGCAATATGAGGCAAGATGTGTTTGCCATCTGATGATTTTTTTTTCTTCATTTCATACTGGAGTTGTAATGCCATCAAACTAAACTGAATTTATTTACCCAGTTTTTTTCCCATTAACCTAAGCCTCGAACCACAACTAGGCCTCCCAAAGATAAAAATCAGAATTACACTGGAAGTTGGAAGCCATAAAGATAATTTGGAAAAAGAAAATGTTTATTTAAAATAAAATTAGATTAAGTTGCTTCGCAATGTTGTTTGAAATGAGTCTGCAGAGATTTGGGCATGGGTTTATGTAAAATATTTTAAATGGGATAAACTTTCACTGTTTGTTACACAGATACTGTTCTGCTACATTAGCCCTGTAACTCTAGTGCAAAACTAAAGAAGTAAACTGTGGACACCAAACACGTCTTGGCTGATCAAATACATTCAGAGTAATGGGGAAATGTTATAAAATTGACTTTTTTGCCGAACCTTTGATTTAAGTAATTTCTTGTGTAACAACACACTTTTTTGTCTAAATTTTTAAGAGGCAAGAGTTAAGTTTAACCAGATTTCTTCATTTTTGCCTCAATGATGCAAGAGTGAGATTTTTTTGTGTGTTTATTTCTTTATATTTTGGGAAAATTTGAAACAGCTTGAACATAACCTGGAGTAGGTGAAGTATGCAGAGCAGCACAAACAGCCAGCAGATGGAGGATGAGAATGAAAATGACTGGAATTAGTCAGATGGAGATGAGATAAAGCCTGGTGCTGCCGGATAACGAAAGGGGAGAAAGGGAGAGAAATAACAGGGTGGGATTTTTTTTTTAAAATTTAGATGGTTACTTGTGAATAATCACCTTCTAATTACAGCTACAACAACAACAACAACAACAAGAACAACAACAACAAAAACCTGTACTATACTGAAGCTGTAGGACAACCAAAACTATTTTTTTTTTACAATTGCCTACTGCAACATGTACAGTACAGTGGTATAAAAGTTACCTTATAAACAACATATTCAGTTGAGTTTCACTGATATTCACTGATTAATGTGACTGTCATATAATAAACTGAGCTATTGTATTGAGAAGCTAGTTTAATTGTCTTTGATACTTTTTAAATCAAGTAGCTTGCAAAGCTGTTTCATTTTCATAATTTTATTTTATTTTATTCTATCAAGGTATGCTTTCTTGCCAGTTGGATGAAAGCACAGTTAACACATGCTAATGCATCAGGACTCATTAGGAAATTTAGGATTTTCTGGATTGTGTATAATTAATGAGTGCCTTAATTCAAATAAATGTAGAGGGCACATGAACCCCCTTAACATCCAGTGCAGAGCTTTAGTCCCAGAAGAGTATAGTATTACTGAGTAATACACAGATCTAATGCACATTGTAATGTTAATGTTAATGTTAGTCATTTGAAAATTTGTAATCTGTAAAAATCTATAAAATGTCCCCGTGAATGTCAGCCATGAGGAGAATTCCAACTTGTGAGCTGAACTGATATGTGTCCAGCCCTAGAATGCTAGAGATTTAGAAATGTGAAAGCAGGAACATTGTGTACTGGAGAGTACAGTTTGAAGTTTCATCACTCACATGTAATTAGATTATATGAGTATTTGTCTGTTAATCTGTCTGTAGATTATGTCTACCTGACTATTATCTTGTGTGCTTGCTGTCTGTTATGTAGGTAAGGCTGAAGACCATCCAATTCTAAAAATGTTTTCTGAATATTAAAACTCTAGGACCCTTTAGTTCAAAGAATGCTCAATCTAGCACGGTTTTCTGGATGTACTAAAAGGGTTTTTGTATAAACACAATTTCTACAATGTTTTTAACTATAAGAATATTAACACTAATGTTTCTATAATGTTAGTTTTTGTCTAACAGGGAGCAATGTGTGAGTAACATAAGTAAGGAATAAAACATATTAGGATGTGCTGTTATTGGAAAATAATCAACTTCTGGGTGGTAACAGCACTCTGCTTCACATCACACCACTCCATCATTGTTTTATTCCTGTTATACCACATCAATTTGCCAATATTTAAATTAGTTATTAATTACAGAACAGCATATTGTACTTTTACTCTTTTTGGTTACATTTAATGTTGTGGAATACCAACAAAAAATCAGTTCCTGTTATCATTTACATTATAGCAGCTACAGTTATTCTCTCACCAGCCTTCCTTTTTTCTCTCTCTTGAATACAACAGCCTTTATTTATCAAATTCTATTTGTCAGTGTAATTCTTTTCTTCACATATCCCAGCTTGTTAGGATGTTGGGGTCAGAGTGCAGGTTCAGCCATGATACAGCTCCCCTGGAGCAGAGTGGGTTCAGGGCCTTGCTCAAGGGCCCAACAGTGGCAGCTTGGCTGTTCTGTGTTGGAACAGTAACCCAGAGCCTTAACCGTTGAGCCACCCACTGTCCTGCTTGTTATGTTACCAAGACGTCCTCTGCCCTGAAACCTTTCCTGTGGAGGAAAACATACTGACTGTTACAGTTGCTGACACTGGAGACTCATTCCACATATGTTAAATAAAGGTCTCCTTACAGAAAACTTCACCAATGATTAGATATTTTTATTTTTTAAATAACAACACCTTTATTAATCCACATATTATTAGTTTTAGTTGTTACTTTAGAAACGATAATGTATTAGAACATGAGCATTAATATAAACCTGTCATTTGGATTACAGCCAGCACTACTGTCAGAACTGCTGTTCTAGAAAATTACCTTCTGACCAATCAGAATTGAGAATATTATAGAGTGGACCATTATTACAGCAGATAATTTTAGTACATTTTTAGATATTTTTGCATGAACATTATTTTTGGAACCTGTTCAATACTTCTAATAATACACTCTGTTAACAGGGTTGTTGTCTCTTCTTATTCTTATTCTTCCCTGGTAAGGTGTTAGTTGTGTGATTAGGGCGGATATAACAATAACATAATTGATTATATTTGCACTCTTATAATGAAATTCACAAAGAAAATGGTAAAATGTGTGTGTCTCTACAGGTAGGCTGAATGACAGTGACTGGGATTCTGGGATTTCTCTTCATGACAGTGAACAAAATCAGAGGTGACCTGACAACACACAATATTATTGTTTCTGTTTTAAGGGTTTAACAGAACTAATTATAGTTGGGTGACATTTTCAGCTTGTTTTAGCATCTATATCAGCATCTATATCTACATTAAAATCATCATAATTATTGTCATCCCCTCCCAATGATAACCAATAATAGCAATCAGAAGGAAATAACAATTAAAAATTAAAAATGAGTCTAAATTACATATGGTTCTATTGGTAATCCACTAAGTAAAAATAAATATGAATTGCAAGATAATTGTCACATATTCACATTAGAGATTTTGATTTTATATAAAAACACTCCAGAATAATCTCTCCGTAAGAAATACAACATGACATGTCCTGCTCTTATAGGCAGAATTGATTGTTTTCCTATAGCTGCATGTACTAGTGTTTTATTCATCTTATACCACAGCAATTTGCCAACAGTTGTCATTTGTAATTTATTAAAGATTGACACATCATACTTTTTATCCATTTGTAGTTACATTTGATGTTATGGAACAGTTGCAAAGTTAGTTCCTGTTTTCACTTATGTTACAGCAGCTATAAACAGTTGTTCTGTCATCAGCGTTATATTTTTTCTCTCTCTTAAAGACAAATAATTCTGACTGTTATTAAAAAATGCAAAGCTCAAGTGAAGACAAACTGCTGACACTGGAGACTCCTTCCATAAATGTTAAATAAATATTTCCTTATTAACAATTGTACCTTTTTCTTTGATCAATAACATTACTTTTTAAAAATGTGTTCATTATTAGGCTTAAATTACTTGAGTGTCCTCCATAAAAGACCTGCAGCCTGTACTATTGTCAGAGTCAATCTGTTGTAAATAATTCCTCAACACCTTATGACTGGTCAGAACTAAGAATTCAGCAGCGCTGCACTTCTAAAAAAAAAAGTGCTCAATCCACAATAGTAGAAATCAAACATCTGGATCAGACAGTAATATGTCATTTATGCTAGCACTTAGCTTGTTTATCCATTTTGTTTTGTTAGAACAGAAACATGATGTCATGCTTATGTAATCCAAAGAATGATTATAATCATAATCCAATTTACACATATTAGCACTTCTCTCACACTCTCTCACTCATACATACATACACACACACACACACACACACACACACACACACACACACACAC
>JAOTRR010000004.1:15385525-15400254 GCA_028570945.1 Gogo arcuatus
TGCGACAATATCTGTTGTTAAAAGCGCTATACAAATAAACTTGACTTGACTTGAAGCAAGCCATCATTGGACTGAAAAATCAAAACAAACCCATCAGAGAGACAGCAAAAACTTTAGGTGTGGACAAATAAACTATTTGGTATGTTCTTAAAAAGAAAGAATGAACTGTTGAGCTCTGAACACCAAAAGGCCCAAAAGACCACAGAAAACTGTGGTAGATAACAGAAGGTTCCCTTGTATTTACTGATGATGTGACTACTGACAAAAGCAACAGGATGAATTGTGAAGTGTATAGGTCATTATTATCTGCTCAGATTCAGCCAAATACTTTGAAACTCTTTGGATGGTGCATCACAGTGCAGATGGACAATGACACAAGGCATACTTCAAAACCAACCAAGACCTTAAGGCAAAGAAGTGGAAAGTGGCCAAGTCAATCAGCTGACCTGAATCCAATTGAGTATGCATTTCAAATACTAAACGCAAAATGGAAGGCAAACTGCCCCAAGAACAAGCAAGAACTGAAGACAGCTGTAATAAAGGCCTGGCAGAGCATCACCAGGGAAGAAACCCAGCTTCTGGTGAAGTCTATGGGTTCTAGACTTCAGGCAGTCTTTGACAGCAACTATAGACTTAAGAAAAAAAAAAGGGGGGGGGAGAGCACTTATAAAAAAGCGTAATTCCTACACCATTCACCCAGTTTACATGTAAATACTCTTAAATTAAAGCTGAATGTATTCATTATTTAATTTCAACTCCAATCTACTGTGGCAAACAGCTAAAACAATAACTATGTAAGTGTCTAAATATTTATGGACCTGATTGTATATATGTAGTGCACTACAGAAGGAATAAAACACACGGCATGTTGTCATAGGAAAATAATATTACCTCCCTGAAGTTGATTTTTCTATAACAGTGTGTTATTCCTCTTATAACACTGCAATTTATATACTGTCAGAGTCATGCCATTAAAGAAAATTAATCAATACCTACTGACCCATTAGATTAGAGAATGACAGAAAAAGCAACAAAAAAAAATGACTTCAGTAAATGCTTCAGTAAATTGTCAACATTACATGCAATGTAATTTTCAGCACAAAGAATGTGTTTTCTTAATAATTAGAATTGACAATTTAAAATTACAAAAAAAACATTGCTTTAGCGATGTGCATTTTTTTTCCAGAGCCTTTTGCCAGGATCATGCAATTCATTTAGCAAAAAATGTTTAGGAGTTGTGCATTTTGAGTAATTTTGCGTAATTAAAAGTATAGCAAGGAAACTTAAACATTTAAATCACACACCTCTTCCAATGGAGGTCTGGAAACATCCTCACCTCCAGTTTCTAACGTTCTTTCTGAAGACTTCAGCTTCTAAAAAAGAATGGTAAATAAGAGCTCCTCAAATTCAAAAACAAAGAAAAAAGTACAGTACAGTATTTTCTTCATTTTAATTAAAGAAACCATCACTCACCTTAGAGGCAGCCTCACCATCCTGTAGGCTCTTGTCTACTGCCTCTGCAAACACTGAGCTCTCTGGAGTGGCCTCACTTGACTGCTCCTGGATCTGACACAGATGCCTTCAGTACAGATTTATTTTTCTAAACTATTAAAAATTAGGCACATTATTTAAACATGTATAATAATAATTACTGGAGCCAAAAGAGTATTTTAGTGTTTGACCTTTTCACCCAATGAACACAATTTTATTATTAGATAATAGAGATGGCACCGATGTAATACTCAGGATCCATATCAGACTGATACCAGCAAAGATTGGTGGATCAGATATTGAAGTAAAAAAAGAATTTCAGATTTTGTAACAAAGTTGCCTGTCATTTTCGTGCAGAACTGGTTTTGTGTAAGTCATGTCTTCAGCTATGTATTTTTCCCGGTATTTTTAAGTGCTTTGTTTAAAAAAAAAAAAATCATATTAAAACAGGGATTTTTAAAGAAAAAATATGGGCATCGATATTGGCTGATACTCAAGGTTTCATAAATCAGTATCGGTATAGGAAAGTGGCATCATGCCACTTCTATTAGACAAACATGAGATTCGAGCTGACTTTACAGTAATAATGACTGATGGTGCGTTGTTTCTGTCGCTGTAATAAAATTTGAAAATCACGGAGAACCTTAAGAACTATTTATTAAGACATATAACTGGACCTCGGTGTGCACAGTTATACCTTTGCTGGTATTTTCTGTAATGTTAGCCACTGCAGTAGAAAGAAGAGCGTTAAAAAGCATGGACTTGTCTAACCTGGCTCAGCAGGGGCTCTGGGAGACACTCCAGGGGCTCTGCTTTCTCCGCTGGTATTACAGCTTCTGGAAGGCTCGGATGAATCTGAAATCCATGATCTGACTTCAGATATGGTGCTTCATAAAAGTGAAAGAACAAATCACAACTTGCCTCTAAGTTCCAGTAGCAGGCAATGGCTCCATCTCTGACTACATGATAGCAGAGCATGTTTATCACTATCAATTCAGTGACTGTCAGTGCTGTAACAATAATGCATTTAGAGCTGCAGTGATGTTTCCTTCAAAGCCACTACACATGTATTATTATAAATGCAGACTGGTGGATTTCAAACTGGTGAAGCACTAGCAGAGAGCCTGGGGTGGGGTGTGTTTATTTTTTCAAAGAATATCTCTAATTTTGATGTAGTGAAATCTTTTCCACAGAGATAATCTGTTCCAAAAGTCTAAAAGTACAACATCCTGAGAGAAGATTAGAGGGAAAAAAAAGTATACTGCACCTCATTTGAGGAGAGAAAGGAAGGCTGGTAGGGGAAAGGTGGAACTGCCATTTGATTGATAGCATCTTCATTCCTGTGTAAGACATACAAAATATGCATTAGCTGCAATGACAGTATGTATTCATATTCAGTACCAATCAAAAGTTTGGACACACTTACTCATTTATAGCAATGTGTCCAAACTTTTGACTGCTATTGTATACTACTATACAATACTGAATAACCATCAGGTTCAAAGAATGATCAGTCATTCTCCTCTGATCTCTCTCATCAACAAGGTGTTTCATCCTGCAGACTCTCTGTTCACATTATGTTTTTCGCACCATTCTGTGTAAACGCGAGACTGTTGTGCGTGAAATTCCCAGGACATCAGCAGTTTATGAAATACTTGAATCAGCCTGTCTGGCATCAACATCCATGCCACAATCAAAGTAACAGAGATCACACTTTTTCTTCATTCTAATGATTGATGTGAAGCTCTTGACCTGTATCTGCATGATTTTATACATTGTGCTGCTGCCACATGATTGGCTGATTAGATAACTGCAGGAATATACAGGTGTTCCTAATAAAATGGACAGTAAGTGTATATTAATATTTAGAAAATTTTCATTACTTTTAAAAACACATTCCCTTTACATAATTTGCTGGCCCTGATGCAAGACCTTAAGCGTTTTATCAAGGCTTACAGAATCTTGGTGTTTACTCTTCAGTAATATCAAACCATTATTTATCTTCACATTTTCACAAGTAACTTAGGCCTTTCCTCAAAATGCAACGAACCCCAGAAATTCACAATGGCATTCTTAAGTTAAAATCACATGGGCATTCATCAGAAAACAGACTGATGTGTTATTGGTTTGTTGAGCAGGCTTTGTGAAGAGAGATCAAGTTTCAAACTCCAAACTGTGGCTGAGAATCAATTGACTCAAAGAAGGTTCAAAACACCGATGCTCCACCACAGACCATATCAACCTGGCTGAAACAATGTTACATTAACTTTTAATGAACATGTTGAAATCTATGCTGCCATGTTGGACAACAGAGTGTAAAATTAATATACTGTCATATTTTGGTGTCTGGATCAACACTTTTTTTCCCTCATTGAAATCAAAGGCAAGTTTCAACAGATTGAAAAACGTCCTTGTGATTAGTCACAGCTTTAATCTGTAATTTATGCAACAAATGGTTGGGGAAAGCAAACTCTCATCTGTCCTGCTGTCAACAAGTGCATGCATAAACGTAACACTCTGACTTATAATCCAAAAACCATGTTACACAAATAGTCAGATGTCATTCATTTGCATTGTCCCAGTTCCCCAGGTTTGCTTTACACATCTCGGTGTCTCTGTCTCTCTCTTTTTCTGCTCCATACTGTCATGACAAGCTTTCTGAAGCCTAGCTGAACAAAAAGGCAGCTGCTAAAAATGTCTGTGGTTGTGTGGAGAACTGAAGGAGCACAAAAAACAGTGCAGCAGTACAACTGAGCCTCCACTGAGACTATGTCAAATATCTGAGAGGCTCCAAAACATGGCACGAGGGAGCAGGCTATGACACCGCCCACATGCTGGATTAAAGAGAATGCAAAAATGAATTGTTGTGATGTAAATGATGTGAAAGTTATAACTTTCTATATAGTAACAGCTCATTCACAGGGACTATAGTATGTGAACAATCTGCAAACTATAGGTTTTATAATAAACAGTGCTGTTATTTAACAAAGAAAACTGTATGATGATTAATATGATTTCTGTGATGAGTCATTTATTTAGCATTTTTGGAAGGAGTCTCCAGTCAGTGCTTTGTCAAATGTAAAGCCATCTTGGGAAAGCACAGAGGAATTTGCGATTCCTCAGTAACATGACAAGTTGCAGTTTTTTGTTTTCTTACTAGAAATGGCATGATACCACTTTCTATTCTGATAGCAATACTGATACTGAAACCTCGAGTATTAGACAATATTTATACACAACCAGTATTTGTTTCTTTAAAAGATACCAAGCTTCAAAAATAATTGTTTAACTGAAGAACTTAAAAATGACAGAGCTAAAAACACGACTTAAAAAAAAAAAAAAAGCTGAAGTTTTGTAGTTCAGTTAAATTCTTTCATTTAAACACTTAGACTGCAAATATAATGAATAAAATAAAGTATAAATATAATAAAAGTCAATCCTAACGAAAAAGAGTCTCTTTATATGTAAACATTTCTAGTTCCAAAAAATATTTTCCAAATCCAAGCTTTTCCATTTGTTACAGGATCGGATCAAATTCCTTCTTTTTTTTCCGCCAATATCTGATCTACAATCTTTTGCTGGTGTCTGCCCGATACCAACCCCGGGTGTCACAACCAGTGCCATCTCTACTTATTACCTTTAAAGGAAAGTGAGGTAACAAATGTTTATAGCTGTTATATGACAGGAAACAACTTTTCTGATGGATGTACCACAACATTTAATGGAGCTATAAAAAGATATAAAAGTGTGATGTATCATTCTTTAATAAATAAAGTGGTAATCTGCAAATTATAGAATATAAGAGAAATTAAACACTTCAGAAGGTGTAGTTATAGGAAAATAATCAACTCCGGGGCAGTAACTGTAGCACCTTTTACACAGCCTGTTCAAGGCGGGAATTTTGCGCCTTTTTATGCCTCGCCTTCCTGTGTAAAAGGTCCGAATGCAGAATGAGCGTTCGTTTTGTTCCCCCTCTGAGCTGGAATGATTGGTAGTAACAGAGCCAGAATCAACATCTGTGTAAAAGGTACAACCGGCACGGTGGAACAGGGATATGACGGTTTTGACATGACATTTTGCTTTCTGAGACCAGCGCAAATTTAAACGTGTCCGTCTATGGCGTCTAAGGTCTGCATGCCTTTCTGCTTCAAATTGTTTCTGACTTCTCTTCAATCTCTCCTCCAACATATTTCTGATCACACAAACATGTTGCTCAGCAACTTTGCTTGCGTTTGAAGAGCGGTATAAATGTGCAGTTAGCAAAAGCACCTCAACACTCAATTCACCCGCCGTTATTGTTTTGAAAGCAACACCAGTATGCTCAGGGAATTTGTATTTCCAACGAGTAGTATGTTATACGTCACCTAGATGTCGACGCTCCATCATGCCTCTGGTTCCAGAATACCGGAATGCTATTTAAAAATGCATATTGTACACAGCTTTATGCCAGCTTTGTTTGGTGTAAACAACCAAAGCTGGCATAATGAGGGGGTTTTCTTTACAGTAATATTGTGGAATATCTGTATAAAAGAGGTTTGTATCTCAACTTTGTGTCTGTCTGCATCACACCATTTCCTAACAGCACACCCCCAAGTGTTTTATTCCTTACTTGCTACAAGTCTTTCGCTTGCCACATAATCGAGTCCCCGGTCTGGAAGGATGAAGGCACAAAATGGAAAGCACCTACTGCATCTTTTTCCCAAACCACCCACACAGAACTGATGGACAGCTTAGTGCACTGGGCGCAGAGCCCTAATAGATGATAAAGCAGATGCCCAGACTGGCTTGACACAGAGGTGAAGCCTGGCATCCATCCTTACACAGCGAGATCACGGCCAAGTGCATGCCGGAACCAAAACCACGGCAGTAGCGGGGTTTGTCTTAGATGCCACACAGTCGGAACAGGAACAGATTCTGGTACATTTCATTAATGTTTCCTACAAATGCTATAAAAGCACAATAACAGTGTTTTACTTTATAACTCAATCTTTACTTACTACTGCATATCTGCATGCATCCTGTATCTATTGAAAAATTTCATAAACAAAGAACTCATTTGCCCATTTGCATATTTCTAATGGTATAAATTATAAATGCTATCCATGTCCATCCAGAGTCCAACAACAAAACACCCTAAAATAAATACATGACTCAGCACGATTAATTATAATAAACACTTTCAACCTCCATCTTCTCCTCCAGTGTGTGGGCTTTTCTGAGACTCATTGCTTTCTTCTTAATGGATTATAAACATTTTGCAGAAGTGTTTATCACAATGAGAATACCTAAAACAAACATCGTGCAACAAAAGATCTCCCTGCCTCTTTGTCTTTCTCTCCCTTTCTGAAGGCTAGTCCTTTTCTCTCTAGTTCCCTTCACCTTCTATTGGTTATCTTGTGTTTGCCCTTCACCTGACACTTTTCCAATTACTGATAATCTGTTTTCTGTCAAGGTGAGCTCAGGAGAGGAAAATGTTCAGGACTTTGATCATTTGAAATGGAGCAATCCTTTCATCTGCCTGTAGGACTTTGTTGCAGCAGAGCAAACAGCTCTCTCTGACCTTGAGGCAGTGCTTTGGATCTTGTAGCAAACTCTCTGAAGTCATATTGCTGTGGGATTTTTTTTTTATCTGTACTGACATCCTGGAGTGTGTTCATCATTTTTATCTGATGATTTCTTCAAAATATAATTTCTTAGTTTATTTCATAGTTTAGACTGTGGACTTCTGTGGTCAGGCAGGTTGCTATGCTCCAATATGTTCTTGAGTTTTGTGAATGAACTATTGATTTGGACTCTCCTTGTGGTTTCCCTCTGACATTTCTGACTGGGATTTTTTTTTCCCCAGCCTAATGATAGCCTGCGTTACTATCATTAACATTTACAAAGAGGCAACACCCAGAAAATCCAAATGTAAATGCTACATCTAGAAGCAACTGTAGACACATTAAAATGACACCTGGGTACTTTTATTCCAAAAGGTTTATGATTTCAATGTTAAAGCATAAACATGTTCTAGTTAAAACATGCTGCACTTTATCCTCACAGCCACTGGTTTATTTCAAATCCATTACACTACAGCAGGGGTTCCCAAACCTTTTGCCATCAGGAACCCCTAATTGGAAAATAAAATCCACAGACCCATTCAGTATGTACACATTTATTTCAATCATTTATTTAAATGTATGCAATAATAGTCTATTTATTAATGCCAGTATTGTAATTTATTTTGACCAACTATTTTCATTAACCATTTTTTTTTTAGTTATTGAGGTTTGAATTAAATTTATTCAATAAATTTACCAGTCATACAGTCTCATAAATATAAAAGCTTTATAATAACTAAGGGTGGGTTGTGATTTCCAGCACTGTAACTAAATTAAAAAATAAAAATAAATAAATAATAAAGAAAATCAGGGAACCCTGGCTATGCTTCACAAACTCATGGGGTTCCCTGGACCCCACTTTTACCCCTTCTCCACCAAGAGGGAATGGGTTCCGTTCTGATGCATGCACCAAATTTTGAACAGTTCAAAACATTTCAACCAAAAATAAATTGGTTTGGAACCTAAAACGTTGATTCCCAGCTGGAACCAAAATATAGCTGGTTTTTCCAGCGTAAACCGTGACATCAATAGTCGTGTCATTAGTTTGGAGAGGAAGCAGAGCGCAGCAATGGAGAATGCACTGGAAAAGAATAGATCTTCAGAAAAAATGGAATGAAAACAAATATCTACAGTAATGGAACAAAAGCTTGCAGGTAATCAATGTGCTCTGACATCTTGTTATTACTGTTTACTTCCGTTGTGCATTATGCAACACCCACCCTTCATGATGTATCCTTGATTACAATGGTTCCACTCAAAACTGGTGAAAATGTGGGCTGGTTCACTAGCTGGCACCAAGGTTCAAAGAATCCTGAACAGAAACAGTTCCAGAACCCGTTCCCTGTTTGCCGAAAAGGGGTATTCGAGAACTACTGTCCTAGAGCACAGAGCCAAAAACAGCAAAAGCAGTTACTATCAATGTTACAGTTTTTTCAATTATTTATATAATTATTTACACATTTTCAATATCCATTTAACCCTGGTCAGAGTTTTAGCGAATCTAGGAACACTGGAAACAAGGCAGGAATATACCCTGGATGAAACACTATTCCATCACAGGGCATCTCACACATGTGTGCGCGCACACACACACACCCAGGGGCAATTTAGAGTCATCCATCCAGTCACCACATGCACCTGAAGCTGTACCTATTCTGACTGTATGGCATCTAAGCTGTCACAGCCCTGGCTGGGGTTCCAGTACTTGGCCATGCTCTGTGATACAATTTACTGGCCAACCAGTACATGGGAGGAAACCAGAGAACAACATGTGAAACTCCACACAGACAGTAACCTGAGCCAAGGATAGAACCCAGGACCCTGGTACTCTGAGTCATCAACCCAATTACTCACTACACCACCATGCCATTCAGTTACATTGTAGTCTGTAAGTAATGTTGTGTAACAGGTTAATCTCAGTTAAACAGAGATTAAATCATCTCCTAGTTATTCCTCACGATGATGTGCAACATGATCTGATCATCAAAGGCACCTCAGGGTGCAGCAAGGTGACATTTTACTATTACTGCCCCAGACAAAAGCTTTTTCTTCCTCTCTGCTTCCCACTATTGTTTCCATGGCAATGCATTTTGAGGCCCCCTTTCCCCCCATGATATCGAACCAGGCCTGACAAATGACCTTTGATACAAGAAAACATCATTCACACAGGTTTATGCCACCTTCACAATATTCTGCTATCAAAACTTTTGTGAAAGCCCTGCTGCCATGCTCGAGAGATGGTTTTTGACTAAAACTATTGAAACAATCCACAGAAATCAGTCCATAATAAACACGCTCTGTTTAATGGCTAGATACCTCACTGCTAGTTCATGTTTAAATAAAATAATTGTCAAAAAAATAGATATCAGATCAATGTCTCATTTAAAAATTTTGATTTTATGAAACATTTTATGAAAGGGTCAAAAAACAGCATGGCAATAACAACTGCTGATTGGTCAATCTGATCATATTTTAATCTCATTAAGTAAAATTATGAGTGTGCTCTGTGATTTTTACCATCACCAGATAATGGACAATTGTATTTGGCATTTTATGTCTTTTTAAACACCTCTGCTGGGTTTCTGCTCAGCAGAGAAACAGTAATCAATAATATCCAGCCAACAGTCATCCTGAGGACAACACAGACTGTCTATGGAAAACACACTGCGCATAGCAACAGCTACACCAGTAACTACACACCTACAAAGTGAAATATACCGGAGGTTTGCCTGGTAAAATGGCCATTAAGTCTCGATACAATTTATTTATATTTAGGAAATCATTATGTTAATGTTAATGTACTATGTTGATTATAGAGAAATAATGAACAGAAATATTAAACACAGCAAAATCTTTACTGAATATCAGTTCAATAATGGAGCAGCCCTTTAGAATACACAAATATGGAAGTAAAGGTTAACTGTCTCACTCCTGAAATATTTTAGTCATATTTTAGGTTTCCCTGTGCTCTCCCTGTATTGAAAGGTGTCACACGTGCAGTGTCGCTTCTGGTGTAAAATGGGACTAATTTGCAAAGTGGAACTACCCGATTTGTGTCTATTATACAGTAGATGAAGCTTTTTAATTGAGTTGTACTGAAAGTTATTAGAAATGTTATCTTTTTTGTTCTGCAGGCTTCATATCTGGCCCCTAGCTCCTGTCTGCATGAGAGTAAAATCCGCCTAAAGATTTTTTTTTTTAATGATAGTGCTGCTCGTTGTCTACAAATAAGGCCAGATGTGGCTTTTCTTTTATAAATTCTCTGACTGACTTCATGTGTAAGTAGGACAAAATTAATGAATATTCTAATATTTAAATACTGATGGCCTAAATAGGTAACCATGTACTGGAATATCTGCACACATTCCTAAATGACATCCTCCCTCTGAAATAATTGCATTCCAATAATAAAATATATTCCATTTAACAAGAAATGGACTGACAGGTGACAGCTCCTATAACACCACTTTATCAGCTGGTAGATGATATAAAAACATCATAACAGTGCAGTGATATTAGCCATCTGTCATTTCCAGGGAGCTCACATCAATCCTTTTTAGGAGTTCCAGATGCTGTAATATTCACTGCTTGTTGACAGGTATGCAAACACAGTCTGTATGAAGTGTTGAACTGTTTAAATGGTTTTATATAATGAATCAATAGATACAATTGTAATCACATAGAGATCCAGATAATGTAATGCTTTGAAAAAAAAACACCTTCACAGAAATGTATGTAATGCTAGCTAACTAAAAAATGTAATAGATTTTAACAGGCAGCCACAGATATGGAAACGTATGCTTGGGTTCAACAGACTATACAGGCTATCATCTGTTATGTAGACTACCCAATTACCACAAGGCAGTATAGTGGGAACACCAGTCATTGTGGCAAAACTAATCACCATACTACTGCTGTCTATTCTACTGTCTGTCTTTCACAAAATGCAACAGGCATGTTGCATACAACAGCATCATTTTTCATTTTAACAATACACAAACAGTTTTTCCCCTGGCAAAATTCAAACATAATAGCTAAATAAAAAAAATAAAATAAAATAAATAAATAAATAAATAAATAAATGACATCACATTTAGTGCTGCTGCATATTATATGAAATAGTAGTCTAATCTGCAAATGCACACTGAATGATATTGTTTACAAATGTTTAATTTGGCAATGCAGAACAAAATGACAAAATGAGATAGATAACCACTAGAGATCATGTTCCTACACTTCCATTAGTGTACAAATGGAACCAAGTGTACTTACCACATGCATCAGAGGATAATAGGGAGGAAAATGCTTTTTTTTTTTAAAATTATTATTTTATTTTTCACAAGAGGTGAAAAATAATTGGGGTTCACATACATTTCTGCAGTTACTACATGCATTAATAAAAATAATTTTTGTTTCAAATGCTTTGGGGTGGTGAAGTCTCATTATATGAATGAATTAGTGTTACTTTTGTTTATTTTTTGGATTGGCAATTTGGTCAACAAATCCAACCCACCAGCCAGCTCTCTCCCATCACATTACAGCTAGCAACTGAGAATGGCAAAGGCTAGCATGCACAGAAAATTTTGCTCTCCAGATTTCCTGCCTCACGTAGCTGTGTCATTGTTGGGATTCGAACTCACAGTGACAGGTGAATGCTTTTCCTACACCACTCGGGAGCTGAATCAGTGTTTCCATCTATGACATGGAGTTGGCTGTTCTTGAAATCTATTTTAATATTTGGAGTATTTTTCTATGAAAAATACACTTATGTTGCAAGGCTGATGTAAGAATTATTTAATGGTCTTAGAGGAGCTTAGTACTATTCAGCAAATGTTACAAAGGAGAAATAAGCCAAGCTACCGGTGCAACTTATTAAAATGTTATACACTAAAAGCTTAATTAATTATACTTCAAAGTTAGGGCAATGGCAAACATGCACTACTCTCAAAGAACAAATGCAACGAGATGTTGAATAAAGGAACAGAAGAACAGTGTGTATTTTATTATGTAATATGAGAGAAGGCCCGTGACATGGCGTGTGTGTGTGTATTTGACGTTTTCCCACCTGAGCAGCACCAGCTTCACCTTGGACGCAGCGCTCTTTATTATGGCTGATGCATTTTGGTGGCTCCGCCCATAAAGCACCTGGTTATTGATCTGAAGGTCAAAAGAAAAAAAAATTAAACATCATCATAAATTAATATAATGCACATCACAGTATTGTTGAATTCTCAAATCTGATTAGTCAGGTGGTATTGATTAATTTTCTATAACAGCAGCTTTGACAGTAGTGCTGGCTATAATTCAAATCCCAGGTTTATATTTAATGTGTTCATTCTAATACATTGTTTATATAGTAAAAGCTCATTGACAGAGACTTGTATGGTAGATGTTCCACATGAATCTAATAATAAACAATTAAACTATTAGAATTCAACACAAACAACGTTGACGGGGAAGCAGCCAGCAAGTCTAGTCCTTCATGTTACTAAATTGTATGCCTGAAATACCCTTAAAATATACTTCAAACAGGAAGAAAGCTATTGAAGAAAAACTATTTGAGACATTTGACTTTGCTCTGACCTTGACCCTGTTTGGATCAATTCCAGAATCTAATCAGTTCATCTACTAGTTAGAATGATAATTCTACATAAATCTCAAAAACATTGAACCATTTTTTGAGATTTTGTGCCAACAATAATCTCAGACGAATGCATGGACAGACAGATAACCTGAAAACAATACATAAGGCATAAAAATGTGTTACTGAACAACGTAAATGTATAATAATTGATATGGTGAAGTTTTCTGTATGTACATGTTTATTTAATATGTTTATTAATAGGAGTCTCCAGTGTCAGCACTTTTCTGCCACAGAAAAGTATTCAGGAGAGAGGGTTTTGTGTGTGTGTTTTTTTTTTTGGTTAACAAGACAATCTGTATTTTTGCCTTATTAACATTGTTGCGTCAGCCTGCATAACACCACCCCATTGTTGATTATTTTCCTATAACAGCCTTACTTCTTGTGTTTTATTCCTTGCAAATACACAGGTAATGAGTGTGAGGAATTCTGGACTACAATCATATCTTATCACTCAAACAAATTGAACAACAATGAACAGGCTAGAAGCCTAAATAATAAATAGCAGTAGACCATGAAGTGTTTATGGTGTTTTCTGCAGGGAAGTACTAAAAACACAAATGCAGAGATATAGAGAATTTGAGTTCCGTTATAACAACAGTGGAATCAAACGTAAGAAAAAGCACCAACCCTGTAGTGAGAATAAACACAGCAGATCAAAATACTTGTATGGCTTTATAATTCAAACACTCCGGCTCTTGAAGGCATGCTATATAATTACATGTCCATTCATCTGTGACAGAATCGCCCAGTAGAGAGCGTGCCTAATGCAGTGCTGTGTGCTAATCTAATGGAAACACATTTCGGAAAGCTGCAATTGTTGCTTCTGTACCACCGTCTTTTAATGTCTATTTGATTCTGATCCTAAAAACAGTGTATCCATCCACTTTACTTTAAATATGGGCAGTTTATAAAGAAGCTTAAAAAAACAACTCAAACAAACAATCTTATTTCTAACATTTTAAACCTTTTGTGAATGAACAAAGACAGAGAAAAGGGTTTTGTGAAACGCGTTCATTAATTCTTCAAAGTTATTTGCACATTAATCTTTAAACCCATTTTCTTCTTTCAGACATGGGACTATATTTTCAGAAGGAAGAATTTGTGGTTAGGTATAATAGAGTAGTTGTGTGGGTCTGAATGTGTAGGGATATCACCAAGATTTTCTCTCATGTCTTCATGTCAATCTCCTCCCAGCACCTTTACTGGTAATAGAGTGTTAGATTGTAGTTTGATATTCTTATTTATTTATTTACAGTTATTTAACTGTTGATGTAATCATAAAATCTGTCCTGTGCTCATCTCAGGACTCTTATTGACAATATGCTCATAATGAACATCATTTCAACACACTACTGTTATCCTTTATTTTTCTATATCTGTATACTGTAGTGATTTATAATCCCACTATCCTGTATCACCCAAAAGACAAATGTTTTCCTTTTGAGTTTAAGTTCCTCTCAAGGATCCCTCCTCATATCCTCTGTGGGAGCTTTCCCCTTGCTGCCCTCGCCTGTTCATTAGGGATATAAATGTACATTCAGATTTCTGTAAAGCTGCTCTGTGACAATGTCTATGGTTAAAAGCACTATACAAATTACACTGAATTGAATTTAAAATGTTTATTGACTGAGCTGAACTGTGACTTCCATTATAGACCACTATAGTTTTGGGTAAATTAACCTTCAGTTCCTCAGTTCAGACATTATAGGGAAATGTGTTCAGGTTCCTGCCTGTGGTAAATCACAAATGTGCTGCAGATTAGATAGAAACATCAGGACGTCCAGTGTGTTTGTGTGTCCTGTACACTGCAATGGCTACTGTGTTCAATAAGCAAAGAGGTATTGGATTTACATTAATTTTTCATGTCTGCAATTACGTGACTGGAATGAAAGGACCTAGTCTTTAGGAGGTGAAGGTTAGATAAAGAGGAATATATGAGGGAGGGAGAGAGAGAGAGAGAGAGAGAGAGAGAGAGAGAGAGAGAGAGAGAG
>JAOTRR010000004.1:15547907-15558000 GCA_028570945.1 Gogo arcuatus
GAGAGAGAGAGAGAGAGAGAGAGAGAGAGAGAGAGAGAGAGAGAGAGAGAAACATCAATATAAGAGCTGAGGGCCTAGACTCTGGGTGAAGTTAGGATAGTGCTGCTGCAGGGCTTTAACACATACAGAGCATGATTCAGAGCATTACTGACATACTGTAAGGGATACACACACATACACTCACATGCACACATACACACAAACACTAGAGTAACATAAACCCCTTTACATGTATTCTTGAACCCTTTAGGGCTGCACTTTATGTGCTTTGAAATTAAATTAATAAATAAAGCATGCTTTGTTTTGAATAGGTTTTATGACGACAGATTAAAAAAACACATATGAAAAGACTGAATATTTCAGAAAATGAACTGAAGCCTTGGTTATGGTCCAGGATTTCATTTATATGCTTATGCATGTTTTCTTTCAAATTCTGTTTCATTTAGTTTATCCTCAAGATCTGTTAACAAAATGGAGCTGTTGTAAGAAACTAAACTACTACATCTCCTGCAGGGATATTTATTCTAAACGTCCGGCGTGTGATGCTAGTTTAGTAACTGAAACACAGTATATTCATGGCTTCAGTTAAGTTAATTTTCCATGTAAAAAAATTGTCACTGGGGCGCAGTGTAGTAAGAAATGTAATTGTGCTTGCCTTTACAGTGATGTAGAAGAAGTGTAAAAAAACTCCAGTAGGATCCATAATAATGGGAGACCCTTTTGATGTCACAAAGCAGGTTGTATGAGTGATGAGAGGAGTCATACTCTTTACATCATGCTCCCTGAACCTCTCTATGAATAACTTACTTGGCGAGGTGGGCGAGGTGCCCCCTCCCTCAGCCGTGGTGGAGGGAGGTTTGGAGTCTGGCACAGGCAGTGGCACAGGTCGCGCCATGGGCGGGGGCGGCGGTGGGGGCAACATGGGCGTGGGCAAGAACGGGTTGTGAACTTTCCCTTGACTGCTGCCATTGGGCTGTGAGAACAAAAAGAGAGAAGAAATCAAAAACTCCTGACAACCAACTTGTACCTCTCAGGTTATATATTTGTCAGCACACACACACACACACACACACACACACTCATATCCCAGGCCAGCGGGCATGACAACAAAGTCTTAATTCCATGCACAAACCACAAATCTAACACAATCCATGTGTCTGAGTGCCTGTGTGTGTGTGTGTGTGTGTGTGTGCGCGCATGCACGTCAGAAGCATCGGTGAGACAGTGCTCAGCAATTTTCCACTGCTCCCGGTCATAAAGAATTCTGCTGCTCTGCGCACTTTGGCGTCTATAATCTATTACCAAAGCAGCACGCTGCCTCTCCCCACAGTCAGGGCCACGCCAGGTCATTTTCACACGGGGACCAGATTTATCACCGCACACACCCACCATCCACACACACCAAGAAGATGTGTCAGAGAACACCAAGCACGTCACTATAGATCAGCTTCAGGTGTCTCAAGGGCTTCGGTGACTCTCCTTTAATTAAGGGATAATTCTACATAATTGACAAATCGGGAGATGTCGCTGACTGGTGAACAGCAAGAATAATTGTGTTAATTAAAAATAAAAAAACCGCAAATACGTGTTTTGTGATTAATAAATATATTAATTATTAATTAAAATGGACAACAAATAGCTTACACATCGGAAGCCATTATCATTGCTAATTAAGTGTGACATGTCAATCACCGTGTGCTTTAGCCTCAAGCTGTTTTTTTTTCTTTCCTTTTTTTTTTAAAGCTTGCATAGCAGAGAAGCCATCCAGCCACCCTCTATATCATCAGGGCTGAATTACAGAATAGTGATACTGTGTGAACTGAAGCCTTATAGACTTTGCTGTGTGTTTTGTGTCTGTGTGTGTGTGAGTGTGTGTGCACATGATCACACACTCGTCCATGCAGAGACAGATTTCAGTCAGAAAGTGTAAATGAAGTGCGGGGTGCAGGCATCCATGCTCGGTATTGATTCAATGTCTAGACGCAAATATATCAACTATCCAAGTCTGTTTCCAGCAAGTCAGCCCTCACTGCGGAGGCTCAGAGCACAATCTTCTTCATACACATACATTCTTAACGGTTATACAAACACTTACACAAATCATACACGTGACTTGCATTACACTTTAATGTTTGTATGTTTAAGATCAAATAGTAATGCCTGTACAATTGCAGGCACTAAGAGCCTGGTAAGAGCCTGTTTTTTTGTTTGTTTGTTTAACATTAATAGTACATTTAATACGGTTCCAATAAAAATGAATATAAATATTGTTACAGTCTTTTCTTTGTCCCTAATCAGTAAGTTTGTCCATTTCTTTAATCATTTTGATCTTTCGGTTGTCGATTGTCTTTACATGTTATAGGATTTCTGGCAAATTTTAAGAAGTTGCTATGTTTGCCTGAGGCCAGTTACATTAAATATGTGAAATAGAGCAACATATTTAGTTTTGCTTGCACACACACCAATGAATATAACTGTATTTCACTAGAATACATTTACAGCCAGTTCAAATCAAAGCCTTGGACCAAGAAAAGCAACTAATATGTGATGGTAGAGTTTTTTTTATATCACTGAACTCATCTATAATGATGCACAATAATGTGTCTGTTTTTCTGAAATGTACTGATACTGACTTTTTCAGTAATTTAGAATTATGATACTTACACAGTACCCTATAAACAATGTGCATTTACTGTTTGTCTGAAAAAACTGAGGACATGACACACAGTCATAAGGACTGGTGTGCATATGGAAGCCCTGTAGGCACACAGGTGAGACTTTAATGGGGTGTATGGATGTAAAATGCTCCTTACATTCAGAAAGCCCACCTGTCCAGCTTGCTGACCACTGTCAGGGCAGACAAGTTGGACAAACTCCTTGAGCGTCTCCTGCGGGTGGTAGCGGATGGCAGGGTGGGAGAAGTAGGAGCCGGGCTGCTGGATGATTGGAGACGTCGGGAAATGAAGACTTGACGGCGTGGCGTGAGGACTCGCTGGAGAAAGAGAGAGAGAGACAGAGAGGGAGAGTTGTTCAGTTAGAAAGGGGGGGAGAGAGAGGAGGGCAGATCTATTGGGTGTAAAGCTATGATGTAAAGACTGCAGGTGCACACACTATAGAAAGTGAGACCACAGAAGTATCAGGATACATGCACATGGACACACACACACACACATACACACACACAGATATGAGGTGACATACTGAGAAGCTGCTGTTATACACAAACACGGATCAATATTTGCACACCCCGTTGAGCCAGTGACAACTCGCACAACACACAAGCACTTCATGCACCTGCTCTTAACGATGACAAGATGCTCCTTGCAAATACATAATTTATGTCGACAGCACTCTGAATATCAGCACAGCTAATTCAACACACATATGAACAGAACCTCTGGAGAATGCTAACTACTGTGTGTTTCTTCCAGTGCTGAGCAAACATTCACCAGCAAACCTCTTGCAGGCATGCCACAACCATCACAACCACACAAATAACTGTGTTATGTGTTATTAGCCAGAAAGCTAAAGACATCATTCTACACAAAGCAAAATAAAGGCACTCAGCCTCCATACTGGTAAAACAAACTGCCTTCTCTATACAGACTAAAAACTTTCCTGAAAAATAAGTGTATGTGTACTCTGACCAAATTTACAGGTATACTGTAGTATATCTTGGTCTCAGATGGTAATAGTTAGTCTTTTTTAAACTTTCAACCAACAAAAAAATGAATTAATTTATTCTACAGTGCTGTTGAATTCACAAATCTGATTGGTCAGAAGGTATTGATTAATTTTATACAACAGTACCTCTGATAGTCCTGGCTATCAGAAATCACAGGTTTATTAATGCGCTTGTTCTAATATGTTCTCGTTTCTATAGTAACAGCTTACACAAGAAATTGTATGATTAACAATCTACATAAATGGATTAAAAATTAAATTTTTGATATGGTGAAGTGTCTGTGAAGAGACATTTACTTAACATTTTGAAAGGAGTCTCCAGTGTCAGGACTTTGTTATAGTCAGAGGTAAATCTGCAACTTTAAGTTTTCTGAAATAGGAAAGTCTTCAGGATGGAGGTGTTGGTTTCTCACTACCATGACAAGCTACATTTTTTCCCTTATTTTTTCAAATGAGAAAAAGAGAGGCTGGTGAGGAAACAACAGTTTATAGCTGCAACAATGTAAGTGATATTATTAATTTGTTTCATGGCCATTCCACAACATTAAATGCAACTGTAAATAGATAAAAATGATAACGTGTCATTCAGTAAATTAAAAAAAATAGTAGAGTTGGCAAATATCTGTGATATAAGAGAAATAAACATGCTGTTATTAGGAAAATAGTCAACTTCAGGGCAGTAACAGTAACTCTGCTTCATGTTGGGCTGCATCACACCGCCACCTCTCTGATTATTTTATTATAAATTATATTTGATTCTGGCACATATGTTAAAGTAAAAGAGTTGAAAATAGTGTGAAAAGGAATGCTGGTCTGTGGGGGACGTTTACTTCCTGGCATGAGTGTGCCTTCTGTACCTATCCAAGTGTCTAATATGTACTGTATATCTAGTCACTGCTGGTATAGCTAATTAGAACAGAAACATAGTAAGTGTAACTATTATAGAGGGATGACAGAGAGGATCATGTGCACTCTCACACCTTTGTAGCTGGACACTTTGTAAAGCGTCGGGACTGACAGGCCTTTAATGGATCGAGGCTTATCAAGTATTTAATTGTAACCGGCACAATCTAATTAGGTGGCTCTTAATAGAGGTAATATTCAGTTACTGGTTATTAGTATAAAGCCTGGGACGTGTGCAGCGCTGCCTCTTTAAGCCCATGATGTATTGCAGTGAAGTTAATAAGACTCTGCACTCTCTCCCTTTTCCAATCTCTCCTCTGTCCTCCCTGCCCTCTCTCTCCCTCTCCCTCTCTATCGCCCTCTCTCTCTTGCAGTGGAGATGGTAAGCTGATACTATATAAACATTGTTAAAGCCACAGCTCCCTGCTGCAGTAATTCACTTAGCTTAGGCCGTGATTTATGGTTCTGTCAATAGGGGGTGACTGGGAACTCTGGATGCTTGGGCTGCAGTGTAGCCATTGTATTTACAGTAATAATAGAATGGATTTGCTTTTTCCCTGCCCTTCCTCATCTTGGGTGATGCTGCATTTCGTACTTCCCCTCATTTTTGTGACTCCGTATTTTTCCCATCCTGGAACAGGAATGCACACTTATTTGAGTGAGGAGGGAAAGGAAAGACAGGAAGAACCACAAACACACACAAACACATCCTTTCCTTTATTGAATTAGTTCTGTGTGCTGAGGCAACACTGCAGTGCCTGCTGCTGGAAACACACACCGACTGACCTGCAAGATACACCCTTCCTAATGGCTGAGTCAGTCTCTGCCCCCCCACACACACGTACCCCCCCACAGACACTAAAACAACATGCATACAAACCACACATTGACCCTCATATGAAAACACTAACACTGTTATTATGTGTTTTCTTTATTCAGAACATGCTGTATAGAGACTGGACAGAGGTAAAACGAAGCCAGGCCAAAATGACAAGAAGCTGCAGTAAGCAGCCTTTTTCACCAGCACAATCCATAATCCAACTGTTAACTTAATGAATCAGTCGAGCAGCATATGGTTCCCCCTCCATTATTCTAAGAAGTGGGTCCAATTGGCAGTGCTGCATTTATCTGGAGGCAACATGTCGAGACTGGATCGGTTCATAGTCATCTCTCGCAGCCAAACAAAACAATCCGTCAAAATGCTCACCTTTCTGAGGTTACAGGCCGCCTTACCTGCAATGTAATTTCAATCATCACTGGATAGAGCCGCACAGATTCTTGAGGGTTTTGTAAATCTCTGAAATTCTCACTATAGCCTCTGAGGCCGCATTACTGGCCACTCACCAGCTAACACCAAGGGGAGCCAAATGATCCAAAAGACCTCCTGTGTCAATTATGCAAATGGTCCTAGTCGATTAGCGTGCCGAAGAAAAAAATACACTTTTTCTTCCATCAGCTGATGGATTCTAAGTGTTCT
This sequence comes from Gogo arcuatus, assembly GCA_028570945.1. Taxonomy (NCBI): domain Eukaryota; kingdom Metazoa; phylum Chordata; class Actinopteri; order Siluriformes; family Anchariidae; genus Gogo; species Gogo arcuatus. Next base: position 15,553,972 of record JAOTRR010000004.1, read on the forward strand.
GGAACGATTATCAATTACTCAAATGGCTTGCTCACATGTCATAGCCTTGTTCACTTAATGATGGATATTTGGAAAAATTCTCGAGTAAACATATTCTGACCATGTTTCTTGTTGGCGAGGCGGTCAGGCAGCATAATTCCATGTAGGCTTTTCAGGCTTTTCTCGATAGTTTCGGTGATGCCCCTGAGCAGATAGAGCTTCCCACAGGGTCTATAAAGGGAAAACCCCATTCTCATGTTGAAAGAAGACTGTGAGAATGCAGACTTTACAGGAGGGGTGGGATAAGGATAATGGCAGAACACAGCTATGAGAGGGCTAATAAAGCCTTAAAGACAAGGAAACACTAGGAGAGCAGGAGGATGCACTGGGAGAGGAGACTGAGACTGAGACAAGACTTTCGCTTCCCCGCCTTTTAGCTTTACTGGCCAGCAGGAGTTTCATTGGGAGTGTGGCGCCACCATGTTGAGAGGCCTAATGAAGTCTGAAACAGGGATGGTCTGTCACAGAGAGAGAGAAAGAGAGAGAGAGAGAGAGAGAGAAACCATAGCTAAGGATGAGTCTCTGTAGTTAAAAGATGTTAAAGATGATGAGTCCTCAGAAAAGTACTTGGGTGACTTTACTGTGTCTTCTAACAAGAGGCCAAAGATCTTCCTGCATTATAAAGATGTCTGATGAGTGATCAAATAGCATAATTTTAACACATAATTTGGTGTTTCTCTATATTGTAAGAATGAGATTCTTACATTCTCTCTCTCCCTGATCAGTCAAACCCTGCTGCAGAGGTAGTGGGTGGCCCCAATGCTAATCTGACAGGGGGTCCATCTGACATATATCTGAGAGAGCAAATATGGAAATGATAATTACATGCTGAAAAAGAAGGCCGACTTGGGCAGCTGCTCGAGAGCGGCTCCTCTGTTGCCATTGTGACGACGCCTGCATGAGGGCTATGCGCTGAATAAAGAAAGGCTTGGGATTAGTTCCACTTTGCAAATCGTGTTGGTTCACTGATCTTCTCCCCCCCTGCTTCAAGCCCCCTTTCTTCTCAACCCCCCCTCACCTTTTGCTGGCAACTTATCTTGAAGAAGATATACACTTCGGTGGATTATTGAAATAATAATTGAGGTGATAAATAAAAAGCGGGCTATTATTTTGTTGCTGTGTTAGCAACAGGTTCTTGCTGTGCTGGCTGTGAATAAGATCAGAGAGGGGGGGAGAGCTAGTCTTGTAAAGTTACATGGATAACTGAAAGGGAGGACAGATTTAGATGGTTTTAAATATTCTATAATGGTTAGAAAAAAAATAAGATGCTGAGATTATTTGGCTGAGTGTTGGAGTGCCCTGCTAGTGAGCCTGACCACATAAACCTCACCAGGTTTTCCCTAAATACTTTCTCTCTGACTGGGAGGGAGAAATTGCATCTAGCTTGCTTTAAATTAATTAATTGCAGATTCATGAACTTAACCCTTATGAGAACTATTAAAACAAGGACAAATTCTTACTAAATCCTCCACAACTGTTTGGGTTTTTTGTGTCTAAAATAGTATAAAGTAAAGAAAAAACAAAAAAACCCACCCACAACCTAGAAACAATACCTCAGAAAGCCTGTGATGCTCACACACTAGGCTTCACACTTTACAGCAGTCGTTTCAGGTCAGCATGCCAACAAAAATATAAAGTATTTGATCTTCATCCTTTCATCCAGTATTAATGCAGCAGATGTACAAGATTCACAGAGAAAGGCTGACTGAGAAAGAGAAGCGTAAACATTTCTCAGCACTGAATTTGTTCGGATAAAAAGAAACTGAATAAATGCCATTGTTCAGTACAACCCATGTTTAAGATTTTGTAAAACTGTCGGTATCTAATACACATCTCCTTGTCCTTACAACAAAGGATGGAACAGTGATTATGAGAAATGACACAAGCCTCATCTGAACTTCAATCCACTGACAGATGTTCAAAAAGTTATTTACATCACTTTACACCACAGTGCTGCTGAATACTTGATTCTGATTGGTCATATGGTGTTGATTAATTTTCTATAACAGCAGTTCTGACAGTAGTTCCAGGCAAACAACAGGTTTTTATTTTTGCACTCATTCTAATATGCTATCGTTTCTATAATAACTTACACAGGGACTTGTACAGACGATGCGCCACATAACAAAATTTAAAAATGTCTGTAATTTTGAGGGGATGTTATTTAGCATTTTTAGAAGGAATCTCCAGTGTCAGCAGTTTGTAACAGTCAACGGTAAAAGCTGTAACTTTAAGTTATCTGACACGGGAAATTCTTCAGGACAGAAGACTTTGCACTTTGAGGTTTCTCAGTATCATAACAAGCTGCTTTTTTTTTTGCCTTATTAACGCCAAGAGAAAGAAATTAAAGAGAGACATTCGCTGACATTCTACAACATTAAAGGCAGGGTAGACAACACTGGAGAAACCAGCAAGAGTAAGCTAGATTTTGAAAGTATCCAAATGAAAAATCCCAACCCCCCTCCCTCCAAAGCCAAAAACACATGAATGCGCACTGCCTGACTACTGCTGGAGGATGAGTCCATGAGAGAGAGTGTTGGGGGTGGAGTGTAGTGTGTCGTTGTCATATCCAACTACCTCATGTCTCATTCACATGTAAGAAAACACCTCACATTATCATAATGAATGTAAACCGAAAGCTAGCATGTAAATAATAGCTAGCGTTGGCAATATGTCTGCCTAGCCTTGTGGAAGACTCCAGCCACGCACAATGAGTGCAGGACAGAGCGTGCACAGGTAGGCAGGTAGACAGACAGGTAGGCGGGTAGACGGACAGGTAGGCCATCCAATCATTTCATGCGGACCAAATGAAATGATTGGATGGGCTTTTTATAGCCCTGTGGCTGCCACAGATGACAGATTTTTTCTTTTTATTGTCAGATCATTTGATTTATTCATTGCTTTTGGGATGTAAAGAGAATTTCAGGAAATATAACAAAAAAATTCATCTAAAATAAATTGCCTACTTTAGCTTTAAATATAACTATAAATGAATGAAAACTGTGATGTTTAATTATTAAATTAAAAAAGTAAGTGTTGCCATGTTACTGTGGTATAAATGGAATAAAACACTTTGTGATGTGCAGTTACTGGAAAATAATCAACTTTAGTACTGTAACAGTAACTCTGCTTCACACTGGGCCACATCATGCCACCCCATCACTAATTATTTTCCAGCAGCAGCAAGCCCCCAAATATTTTCTTACTTACTTAGCAATCATATCAAAACAATGGAAATCAAGTAGCTTTACTTTTTACCCTAAATATTCTCCCTGGCTGATTATCCATATCTTCTCAATTGTCCAATCATCAGACCGCTTTTGCGTCATTCTAGGTTTGGCGTTTTGAATACTGGGAAATAATAATAACAAGGTAGCAGAGGTCCTTGCATCTTTTCTTTTCAGTGTATTGATGGATCACTTGTACACAGTGCAGGTGTACACTATCTCTTCATGTATGGAGTGACTCCTGTGCATGTGTGTTACAACAACGGGAATCAGTGCATCACAATCAGTCAATGAGAAAAAATGTTTTAGACTGAAAATACAAGGCAAATATGGTGAAGAAATCACAGGCAGTTTTAAAAACAGATATATATTTTCAGTGTTTTTTTTTGTCATGAAGACGAAATAGAGTTGTACAGAGCAAATACAACCAGTCAGGTCCATAAGTATTTGGACAGTGACACAATTTTCGTAATTTTGCCTCTGTTCACCACCACAATGGATTTGAAATGAAGTCATCAAGATGTGATTGAAGTGTAGAATTTCAACTTTAATTCAAGGGGTTTAACAAAAATACTGCATTAACCGTTTAGGAATTACAGCAATTTTTTCATAGACCCTCCATTTTCACAGACTAAAAGGTAATTGGACACACTAACACACAGTGGCCTCCATGATTATTGGCACCCCTGGTAAAGATTAGTAAAAATGGTTAGAAAAAAATACACCTTTTGGTGAAGGAGCTTCATCTCACACTGAAAAAATG
>JAOTRR010000004.1:15616733-15632183 GCA_028570945.1 Gogo arcuatus
ACACACACACACACACACACACACACACACACACACACACACACAGATGAACAGACTGAAACAAAAGAAACATGCTGATACATGGGTAAAGAACAGTAGAATCCACAGGTAGTTTCTCTTGTTCCATTATCTACTTCTCTCTCACAGATATTTTGGGATTGTACCATAAAACTGTTTAACATAATACATGTTTTGACAGGTTTAAAGTCATCTTGTACTACATTAAACTCCTTTTTAATGATTACATTATTGTGAATTAATTATTGAATTATTATATGAATTAATTTGAGTCCACAGCCAGGTCAAAGTGTGAAAATGATCCCTATCAAGTTCCTGTACAAATACAGGCCATGCATTATCAGTTTTCTTTTTTAATTTATTATTCAATATACAAAAGAAATGATAGCTGGATATGAAGAAAACAAAACAAAACACTCAGTTCTGTTTTGTTTTTGTTTTGTTTTTAGTTTTGAACAATAGCACTAATGATCAGCATGGTTATAATCTAATAAAATGTAATATTGTGCATCTGGAAAAATAATCAGTGTAGGAGAAAACACAAGGTTATTAAAGGTTTTGCATGTTCTGTATTCAGTTAGGAACACGCAGACACCTCACATAATTAAATTATGTTAATTCATGTCTATTAAGTGCTGAGCTCAACAATACATCAGTATAAATCGTCTATAAACCATTAGCACCATTCTTTTGAGCCATTGTGATCACTTTATTTTCTGCTGAGGTACTGCAGCAAAGCAAGCTCACTGGTATGGCAAATATCTGTGCTGTTTTATATAATAAATATGTATCTTAATTAATCCTTACTACCCTGAGTGTTAATATGTATGACTAACATGACTTTAATAAATTTATTACAAGAGTACATACCTCTAAGGCATTAAAATCTGAACAATAAATTTGTTAACCATTATTACCCCAGAGGTGAAGAATTTTTACAAGTCTGAGGACCCAGATGTGCATAACGCAGCATCAACAGGAAATAGGATGTGATTAGCTATTAATTGCGGATATTAGCATGTTCACGTTATTCATCAGATTGTGAACTTAAGGCAAGCGATGTAAATACTTTCAACATTTTGCCAAACAGCTGGTCTGCCTCGTAAAGCACTCACAGAGCAGAGAATACCTTGTTCTAGCACACTAATGACCTTAGCGAGGATAAGACGGCTGATCCACCAGTGTTAGGCTCATTATAGCTAGAGAGGATTTACAGCAGCTTTTCCTGACTGGACCCAGAATGGACATAGAAGTAGAGATATAAAGAAAGAGATACAGGTGAAAAAGAGGGATTCTCGCTTTTACTTTAGGGCATTTTGGGTTTCACCATTTCAGTGACGACATGTCACCAAAAGGTGTTGCGCTGGGTTCAGAACTGTGTTAAGGTTCATGTGTGTGTGTGTGTGTCTGGTATTGAGTCTCATGTCGTGGGTTGGCAGAGAGGCTGGATGGGCTGAGGCAGCCAGTGAGGGTTTCCAGGCAGACTGTGAGGCTGTAAGAGGGCAAGGCCGTGCCATAGCTGGCAGTCTGGCTGCGGTGATGGGGGAAGTGTGTGGTCAGGGAAGCCGAGCCCAGTGCATCCACAGAAGGAACAGAGAATGTGGGAGACCACGGAAAACCACAGCTTGTGTTCGAAATGTTTCCAGGGCTCTTTGTCTTCATACTGGTCTGTCTCACGCCACAAACCCACACACACACACACACACACACACACACACACACACACACACACGCACACAGCACAGAGCCACTTAATTCAAACCACGGTGCAATGTGTGTTTTCTCAGATCTGTAAGGCAATTTGCAGAGTGTACTACAGTGTAAAACCTTTTAAATAAACAAGAATATGCATCAGCATAACAGTCTGACGTCTTCCACTGTCTCACTCCGAAAAAACTGATTAATGCCCAACATAAGGCTATTATGAGCGATACAATGAAGGGCACCAGCCCAAAAAGCCCACAAACATTCAACTGAATGGTATTTTTCAAAGCAAATTATATCTGTTTGGATGTCTGCAAAACTATTCATCAAAAAAAGTAAAACAAAAAGTAACAAGTCAGCTACATCTGATCTGGAGAGAGGGGGGGGGAGAAAAGGGGGAGAAGGGAGTGAGAGGGAGAGGCTGTCCTGGCTGTATACTCCTCATTAAGATTCACATGGTGCAGTGACTCAGCCCATTTTGGTAATGGAGAGCCCTGGCCACCTAAAGATGGAAATGGCAATTTTTCAAACCCTACATTTTATATATAAATTATCTCTAGCACTTGCACAAGACAGGGAGCTGGGAACACTGCAAGGTCATTTTCAAATATTTTGGATGCCTTGAGCTAGAAGAGGAGGCTTTAATATGAGAGCTGTGGACAGTGAGCATTAGTGCTGGTATTGAGAGTGGGCAGAGGGCACCGTCTGCTTTTTGATGCGCATTGAGCACTTTTGGGCACGGACATGAGTTACGGAAAAATATTAGTTCCTCCGCATCATTTCTGAGGTTGTTCCTAGAATATGAATGAATGAACAGTAAGTTTTCTACATTCTGCTACATCAATAAATTCTGCCCTTGTAATCAACATCCCAACGTCTCTGCTTCAAAAGGCCTTGCACAACACTTCTGTTTACTATGTTCTAAGATCCCTTCCACAACAACACCCCGGGTGAATAAAAAACTGGCAGAGCACAATAGTGCATGTACCAAGCTTTGGGAAACCACAAAGACCACAGTTCACTGGCGGTCTGAAGAGCCCCTGCAGCCAGAGTGAAGCTGTTCTGATAAGCACCAGCACTTTGGCAAAGTGCAATGGCACTGGCCAGACACTAGCTAAAGGTGTTTAAACTGTCTGGAAAGCTGCCCGTGGGCCATCCTGAGAGCTCCATAGGCCCAGCCACTTAACTTCGTCCTGATGACAAGATCAGAGACACATGGGGAGACAAACCACAAGGATCTGCAAGTAAGAGAGAATACGCCAAGTGTCTCTTACCCTCAACCCATCTGGTCACCCTTTACGAGCTGCCCACAGTCAGGCACTCTACAGGACCAGCCCACTTAAAGGCAGCTAACCTGCTATTAATCACATGACCGACAGACCATATGATTGAGAACTAATAGGAGGGGGTGCTGCATGGCAAGAACAATTCAGTGAGAGGGAACTCTGCTTTGTACCAGCTAATCCAAGTGTGAGCAAGGTCACATCACAACCAGATGGGGTCAGACATCACTGGAAACCACTGGCCTGCCACTCCATCATAACCTCGTGCGCACTTCAGGCCCTACAGTGGGCATGTGGATGGCAGGTGCGTCAAAGAGTAGTTGGAAGATATCGATGATGTAATAGTATAAGGATGAGGACCCCTCTTGCTTCCTGCTCCTCCAACCACACAAACAGAGGGTGTTCAGAGTGTGGGTCACGCAGCAGCTCACGTCTAAGGAGCAGAGCAAAATTTGATACTTTTTTGATACTGCATGTAATTAAACAAACAAAAAAGCAAAATAAATGGCCTAAGGAGCATATATGGCTGAAATCTCACTTGTAAAACTCCTTCATCCATTGGTCAGAAATACAGGAAAAAGGTACAGAAAAACAAAGGCTTGCCAAGTATGAGCAGAAATCATGAAAATCACTCAAGCAATTAGAACATGGTTCAACAGTCCAAATATCCAAAACACATTACATTACTGAAGTGCTACAGCTCTGTCCTTTGGCTCAGTTTGCATCTACAAATCTACAAATAAATTGCTGCTGCACAACTCTAAATACACAGCATGTTTAGTTCACTCCTGCAATTGGTTTGATTCAGGATTGAATTGATTTCTCATTGCAATCAAACTACGCCAGAGTTCAACTGGAGCTGGACAGAGACCACATCACTCAGATGGTCTTGGTATACAACTGCTGTGTCTCACCTGCCTAATGAACTGCACCAAAGAGGAAAACACACTATATGCTGCAAAATGTGAAAGCACCCTTACAGGGTAACCTGAGGAGTCTCACTAATAGCTTTATTCAGACAGGATCGCTGGATTACCAGTGGATTTCCTCTGTAATCACATATGCGTGTTTCCTCTCTATATTTGGTTGCGGACAGCAGAAACTCAGAGCAGCAGGATGAGTTTAGCAGCCAGTTAGACGAGCAGCGCAAGATGGTCATAAGCAATACTCACCGAGAGGTTAATTAAGGTCAACAGCCTGCCATGACATTGTCACAACTCCACCACAGAGGCAGACAGTGCCATAAAACTGCACTGTTTATAATCCCAGGCTTTCCTTGTGCCTTCCCAAAGCTTTATCTAATATCAACCAAACAAAGAGGCCTCTATGTGGTTCTGGTAAACCTTAATGTTTATGGCTAAATAAAGTAACAATTATATAAACCACCACTTCACTGGGAGATGTAGTCACAGTCATATTAGTTGAGATTTGTGCACTGGGAATAATCCACTGGTTCTACACTATTGAATCTCTTGCTCTTAAATTGTTCTGGCATTAAGTGTGACGCATCAAGAGTTCTAAGCACTATGCTACTTCTGAGACGACTAAAGATCCATGTTAATCTCCACCTCGCTGATTCTATTTAAGCATACCATTCTATTCCACCCAGCACTCGCCATAAAAACATTGCTCTCATCTGTAGGATTTCAGTCTTTTGTACATTTTAACAAGCATGTTCAAGAAAAGAGAAATCTCGAGTGAGACTTTGCAAGAGAAAATGATGTAAAAATGAACACACACTAAAGTCATTCAGTTGTGGCTGGTGAAAGGCATCGGAGACTGCTCTAACTAGATGATTGAATAATTGCTCCACTGCTTAGAGCATTAATCTAACTACCCCTTCTCTAGTGGAAATATGGACTGCCCCTTCATCTTCAAGGTCCAACATTAGAACAGACAAATAGAACCAAGTCTTTCAGAGCACAAGCATAAAAAAGCTCACAGTTCAATTCTGGACTGCAGTCAATCTGGACTTATAGGCTAAAGCATGCAGGGGCTTGATGTATTAGATCACAATGATCTTGTGTAAGCTCCCTGCTAACAGTGCTTCCTCGTGACAACTTTACGATGGTGGTTTCACTTTCAAGCTGTTGGGATCTTTGAAGAGACTAAATCCTAAACAGATTCCATTGGAAGCTCTCTTTTCAAGGCCGGGTAAAGGATGTAACTATTCCACCTGCTATGCACAGTCCTTGACCTCGTGAAAGTGAACGTGTATGTTCACAAGATGTTATTGATTGGTTTATTGAAGATATATGGTGGCAGGGGACGTTTTTTCAAACATTTCCATGCTTTGGCCTGCTCCTCCTCCTCATTCTCCTGCAATCTTCCACATGTTTTAATGCTATGCATGCTGCTTTAATATCTATCTTAAGAGTTGACAATCTTTGGGGGCAATTAAAACAATCGATACAGGTCTGAGAGGAGCCTCTTATCCACAGTAATAGCTCTCACTGAATAATAAATAACCCCACTGGCCAAAAGCCGGGAGTCAAGGCAGGGAGACCTCCCATTAAGGATTGCAGGCTTTAGCTGGAGCTTCCTCTACGGAGAAGCTCAAGACAACACAATTTTGCTGAAGTACATCTAAACAAGGTTGGTTAAAAACATCTCACATTTGATGGTTTCAGCAAATGCAGGAGCCACGTTATATTCTTGGATATTCTTAAAATCCTTCCCACCCTTTCATCACCCCAAACTCAAGTTCATCCCTGTATCTTTTCTTGACAGCCATCTCTTTCTTCTATACCTGCTAGCATGTAGAAACCAGACCCAAAATTAAAATGTCCATAAAATGCGCAGGATCTCAGAGTTCAGTCAGAAGTAACAGCAGTCTTAATATCCCACTTCAGTGGAAACAAGGGTAATGAGAGTCTATTGACTGATTCTTCCACAGTCTATGCACTGCAGGCCAATGGCTTTGTGAATGGAGCATCTCTTCTCTGAGAAGCATCGTTTTTTAAATTGAAGAACAGCTGAGAAAACCACACCATGTGCCTTCAAAACTTAATGAGCAATTGCTTACAAGTTGAAGGAAGTGTTTATGTAGAACCACCTGGGAATACATACTGATCACTTAAACAAAACAACCAAAGAAAGGTCAAGTTTTAAATACATACCATTTCAGATAAAGAAGTGATTAGACTAAAAAAAGTGCTACACTATATGGCCAAGCGTTTGTAGACACCTGCCCATCACAACCATATGTGGTTCTTTCCCAAACTGTTGCCACAAAGTTGGAAGCACACAATTGTATAGGATGACTTTGTATGCTGTAGTATTACAATTTCACTTCAATGGAACTAAGAGGTCCAGACCTGTTCCAGCATGACAATGCCCCTGTACACAAAATGAGCTCCATGAAAACATGGTTTGCCAAGTTTGAATTAGAAAAAATTAACTGACTTGCACAGAGCCCTGACCTCAACCCAAATGAATACCTTTGGGATGAATTGGACCACTGATCATGCCCTAGGACTCTTCACTCGTCATTAGTGCCCAACTTCATGAATGCTCTTGTGGCTGAAAGGGCAATGGTTATTATAACAGCAAAGGGTACTATATCTGCAATGGGATGTTCAAAAAGTGCATATGAGTGTGATGGTCAGGTGTCCACAATCTTTTGGCCATATAGTGTACACCAGTCCCATATTGAGAATAGGGATCAAATGAGATTTGACAAATTTTCCAGTGCAATCCACTGACATATTTTAATGGGGGAACACATGTAATGTTGAGCGACAGAACATGCCTTTTGCTATCCAGCCTGTGATGTTTCACAGCAGAGGAGAAGCTTGCAGAGGACAGTATACATTTCTGTAAATATGTCAGTACTATACCAGTATCAGGTGTCAATGCTCAGAACTTGGGCATAGTGCAGCCTTAAAAGTATTATCTCCTCGTTTTCAGGATAATCAGAATAGACATAATCTATGCAATAAAAACAGGTATTTCTTGCATAAGAAATAGACTGGGCTATTTGTTTGTTTTGACTGATAGGATACCTGAGCTCAGCCAACACAGTGTCATGAGAGAAAGTGTGGAGTCTGGGTCTCGTCACCACAACTTCTCAGAGTCAGGACCTTTGGCCTCTGTCTCCCTTCCCCCTTTAGCTGTTTAAACCCATTGCCAGCACCCAACATGGCTAGTGTCCCAGTCTGACTGTCCACTTTTACACAGTCTAAAGAGTGCAGCCAACTACAACTCTGCACTGTGGGCTATGGTCCTTTCCAAGACTCGGATTGCTGTTTATCTACAAGCCAAGTTCAACCTGTGAGAGTGTTTCTTGCAGCACCCCCCACCCAACACGCATGCTCTGATCTCTTAAAAGCAAAATATAAGAGCTACAGGTCAAACAGTTAAATATCTCTGTGGGTCGCTTAAGGCTATGAGAGCTGGAAAAAGACTGTGCTGACCTGCTGCTAGATGAAATAGCAGCTTCTGTGGCAGCTATGTCATAAACTCCAGTCCTCTAGCTTGCTCTAAACTGAGCATGGTGTCAGAGAGGGCCACCTGTTCCTTTGACATACAGTCTTTCTACCTCATTCTGTCACTGCCATGCTGACCTAGATTGCTTCGTGGTGGGAAGGCTTAACCTCGCTGCTGACCCTGGTGACTTGTTTTTTAAAGCCTGAACGAAGCCCTTTTACCACCAGGCCTCAACTCACACACATACACACGTGTATACATGCACGCACATTTGGTTTCATATTTATCCCACTGGCTTCATAAATTGCAAACAAATGTGTTAGCTGAAGCTGAAAGGAGAGCTGAGACGAGGGCAGGAAGAAGGCTGCTGTCATACTCAGTGGCATTCTGAACTCTTGATATACAGGAAGGCCTGTCCGTGCTATGGGACTATTCTTAAAACATCCGTGCCTGCCCAAATGCATTCCGCATGTCAGTCAATCAACATGTAGCAGTAAATAACAAAAGCAAATACTTATAATCATGCTGCAGAAACAAAGATGAGAAAGCTTCACCTTTCACAGCCCTCGACTTGATCCCATAAATATTTATGGTTCACAGTAAATTACTAGTGTGGCAAGAGCATGTCTGATCAGATGTGCAGGTGTTCCAAATCATAAGCTTAAATTAGAACGGCATTAAAACAATCAAAGCTGGTAGTAGCGGCTGTGGAACAAATGACAAAAATAAGCCTGCAGCCTCAACATTAAACAAGGTTAAATAAAAAAAATCATAAAAACAAAAAGTCACCATGTATTTTAATCCTGAACAGAATGCACTTTTGGCTAAATTTAAAACACTGTGAACAAAAAGAACTGAAAAGAGTATCTCTCAGCTTCTGTGATTTTGACTTCTTTATATCTCCTCTCCCTGCTTCCTTGTGGCCCAGAGCAGAGAATACAGTGCAGAGACCTCCCCGAGAGGGTCCCATCGTGGGCTGGGAGCAATACAGAGGGAGGGAGAGAAGACAAGAAGAAGGGCTTTTTCTTCTGGGTGGTTTGACTGTGATGTGCTTCCTGTGTGGCTGTCAGCCTGTGGCGTATCCTTCATCTTTCCCCAGCTCTGCCCTCTCACCCCGACAACTACAGCTGCCCTTCCTGAACACAACACCCCCACAAAACCGTGTGTTCCTCCCGTCTGCTCCTCTATGACCCCTAGTCCCTGTGGGCTCACAGCAGCCTTTAGTTCTCTCTCTCTCTTCCCTCTCTCCCTCTCCTTCTCTTTCTCTTTTTTCCCTGAGAGAGAATCATCCTGGCCCACAGGCTTGCAGAATGGGGGATGTACTGTGCTCTACTGTAAATCCACCGCAGCTGCCATATTCACACAAGTTGCGTGCGTCATTTTCACTGTGGACTAGATTAAAGCAGGATCGAGAGAAGACAAGCTCCCGTATCTTGCTGCCTGATAAAGGAGCAGCTTCGGCGTAATTGGAGAGTTTAGAGCGATTAGCTTCTAAGTATCATTACACATAAGGGGATACAGAGTGGAAGGGTTCATTCTAGGACAGCCGACCCACTGACCAAGCAGGGAAGTAGGCCATGCTCAGAAAGAGCTGCCCAGAGCAGGGGGTTAGACAGGGCCAGCGTGTGGTGTCCCAGCCACAGGAGGCGGGTTTAATCGAGGCACAGGAATATAGGCAGAGTTTAACACGGTGCTCTCGTTAAAGTGTGCAGTATTTCTCGGGCTTTGTTAGAACTGACGTCGTCGAGGCGTCTGGGGCCCATGTGAATGGGCGCAGTAATTACAGGCCGGCATGTCTCGTCGTAGATGTAGAGAATGGAGAGCAAAAGTGGCTGTGGCGAGGCTTTTTGCGTGGCACTTGTGCCAGCGACTCTGCTGCGATTGTGCTGCTGGGAAACAGGCACAAAAGAACAGGAGGAGTCCACTTAATCCTGGCAGGGAGCAGTCAGTCAGAGCGGTGGAGGCCCTCGTGCTTTTCATTTATCTATTTTACCATTTCATTAATACCTCGCTCTGCACGGCAACTTTGATTTCTTTGTCTCATTAATCCTGGCGACAAAACAGGCGTGCAGGACAGTCAGCTTTTGTTGAAATAGGAGCCATATAAAGTGCTCCTGTGCAGTATACCATGGAACAGTTAAACAAGTGAAATTTGATAAGTGATGATCTTCCAAAATAATTTTTGTAATAACCCAAAAAAAGTGGCATACTTTCAGTCTGTGCAGAAAAAGGCCCTGCAGGCCTCCTGACTGCTGGAAGCTTAAAGTTGTTATCCTAGCAACTGGAGATAAAACGGTCTCCCGGAGTCCGTGGGAGACTAGCTGTGTGAAAGAGCAGATCCCTTAAGCATTTCCTGGTGCAGAGGTCCTTAGCTCCTGACGTTATGGCCCAGGGCTCAGTGCACATGAAGCCTCCTTATTGCAGCGATTGAGGCGGCAAACACAACCGCAGTGGTACAGAGAGGTCAGGGGCATGCCTCGAAGGCTACCACTCACATTTATTTTTTTTCCTTCTCATCCTCCCTTACTTTTTTGCACATTTTTACATTACTGTACTCCCTGATCCTACGAGAGGTCCTTAAATTGCTGCGCTATCTCTGTTCTGCAGGGTAGTATTTTTAAAAAATCAAGAGCATGAGAGTGAGGGGGTACATGCAAAGATTTTAAGGAAGATTCTAAGTAGAGGAAAAAATACATTTTCTGGTCTTGTGCACTTTTTGAGCTGGATGAGTAGGCTGGGTGGCTTGAAAGATTCATGAGTTGTAATGCAAGCTTAACCTGGCCCCCTCTCCCTCTCTATCCCTCTCTCTCTCTCTCTCTCTCTCCACCACTGAGGCACAGCACTGACACACACACACACACACACACACACAGAGAGAGAGAGAGAGAGAGAGAGAGAGCGCTTGGGCTCTTTGTGCTCACTTGTTTTTAATTACACATTCCATAGCTTTACTGCCCAAGTGCCACATAACTCGTCGATCGGGTACGACTCACCCACTCGCTCGTACAGACTGGCACACAGACACACACTATGGCAAAAAGATGAGCACTTTTTTTGCAGGATGCCTACAGGAGAAGAGAGCTGGGGCCCTGCAACTGGCAACCAGCTTTGGCTAAGATGAAGCCCAGCTGACTTGGAATGAAGATTTATATGAGCATCCAATCAGGCTGCTATGAGCCATGTCCGAGCAACGGGCCTTGATTTAACGTGCGACAGTGTGACGGAGGCTGCCTCTGACTGTTTGTCTGCTGCTGCTGGAGGAGGCTCGGATTCCACAAGCTTCTAAATAATGGAGGTCAGGCAGGACGCAAGCCCCCCGACTGTATCGTTTATGAAACACAGCAGGCTGAGATACAGGGATGCTATGCATTTAAAGGCAATAAGAAAGGGGTAGTCATTTATGAGGTGCTGACACAGAGTTTTCACAATTTTGTTGCCATACAGGGAAGTGATGACCAAGTTCAAAACCAAGGAGAGGTAGAGACAGACAAGAATCTGTGTTATGCATTATGAAAAATCTAAGCTCATAAATTTTAAATCTGAGATATCAGGAGTGGGTGATGTAGCAAATATCATAACTTGATGCCTGAAGAAATTTTCAGTATATATGTGTTTCATGATATTTTGGAAACTATGGTTTCAATTATGTTGTTATTAATGTATATAAAAAGTTATAACATAGATTTTAATGTCCAATCAGCTACTGTAAGATCAACAGAGTTGGTCAGTGTTGTGATTAAGAACTGTACTATTAGAAAAAAAAGTGCTTTAACATTTAATTAATCACCAGTGCATTCACATTTAAACTCAATTAATCAGCCTCTCCCTTCCACTCTCTAACCATCTCCCTCTGTTCAGTTACAAAATAACAATAAATAAACACATGAGCACATTTATACATTCAGAGCTTCAGCTTTGCCTCATATATTTCGCAGATAGGAAGCAAATCATGTTGTCTAATCACAAAGCCCCACAGCCACTGATTCAGAAGGCTACGCGCTGCAGCAGAAACCCAAATAATCAGCGTTTCCCGAAATCAAAGACCTATATGGCAAGAAGAGAAGGAAGGAAGAATATGGCAGTCACAAGGAGAGAGCTGCACCGCCAGCTGGAGGAAACCACTAGAGCTTTGTTGTTACTGTTTTTCATTTCAGTTACCTGTTTTCAATTGTTTACTCCAGCTCCTTGTCATTTGTTTGAACGGATTTTGTGATTACAGCAAATAAAAAAGGAACGAAAGAAAGAGTGGCCTTCTGTGAAGAGCTGAGCACCTCATCCCACAATATGTGCACAGCATCTGGTGATGTTTAATGTCACCCTGCAGATGCTGGCAGTCACTCGTCTCTCTCTCTCTCTCTCTCTCTCTCTGATGAAGGTCTGGGCAGCACACTCTACCCCGCGCCTCCCTGGGCACGGCAAGCAGAGGGCACTAGAGCAGAATGCGTCCTAATTAAGGAGCCCAGATGAGTAGCTACCATGCCTTGGCTCCGAAAACTCTTAAATATTTATCAGCTTACCGGGTGGCTACGCAACACCACCACCCCACCCCCAAACATCCACCAGCCGACAATCTTCACCAATCAACACACTGATTCTTAGGCTAACGATAATACAGAACATCATCTCCATCAGGCTTTGCCAAGCCCTCTCCATGGTGTGAGGGAAAGGAGCCACAGTCTTCCAGAAGGTGGAGCTTTCTTTTTGCTTGGGGCAAGTCCAGAGAGGTCTCGTCTCCAGCTCCGGGGTTAAGGAACAGACCGGATGCCCACTAATCACAGTGGTGATCGGAGCAGGACTCAGGAGGACAGACGGCATTTAATATTGGCCAGCCAGCTGTTACAGTGCTGGGCACAGCTTTCTTTCTCGCTCTCTTGCTCTCCCTCCCTCTCTCTCTCTCTCTCTCTCTCTCTCTCTCACACACACACACAGACACACACACAATCTCTCTCTCTCTCTCTCTCTCTCTCTCTCTACATGTCCAGAACACCTACATGTTTCCAGCAGGACACAGAAACACAAGCGAAGTGATGACAGAAAGTCACCTCAGAATGTCACAGGTTGAATAAGTTCCCTAGGTGCTATATCAATAACAGGAAGAGTGTTAATGTTATTTAGCTTCTTATTGTTTTTTATGCTTTTTAATGTTGAGTTCCAAATTTAAATATACTCCTATTCCTAATGTAAAAGACTGAAGTATGCAGAGAGGTAGTGTCACATGACCATTTTATTTTTATCACTGCATGTCATATCACTGCACTACTAGTTTTCTAAATGTGGTCAAGATTTTCGCCTTTCTGAATTAAGTAAAAATCAGCTAGCTAAAAAACTGGCTAAAAGTTCCAGTTATTTTTAACTGGAAATAACAGATAATTACTAAATAATTGCATGACGAGCTAGTCTGCTAATTAAGTGCATGCATACAGACTGGTAATAATATAATACACTGTCTAGCAGGTGTCATGATTCGGAAACAAGCTTTCAAGCCCTCCAGTGGGCTCATATATTGGCAATGGCAAATAAAATTAATGATAGCCCGGGAGCATAACAGCATAATCTGCATGTTCTGTTCACTTGGGCTAGTCACGTCTACACCCACTAGTACACATTTTCATTCTGTGGCTCAGCTGCTGTGGCCAATACAAACTACTGTTATCCTATACATTACATTTCCCCATCCCCCCACTCACAGAAACCAAATTCTTTAAATGTGCTTTCGGATTTATAGACAGGAAGTATGTGAACTGGCCAGGAAACTTGGTGGACTTGACTCGTTATACATGGGACTCTGTAGTTATTTTTCCTGCTAACAGATCTCTTCCTGAACTCTTGCGGCAGCAGTGAAGTATGTTTCTGCTCTCTCTGATAGAGTGAGTGGAGATCTGGCCATGAGTGGAGAGTGAGGAGCAGCCATGCATTCAGAGATCAGGAGCTGTGATACGGTGGACACATATACACATAAGCTACAGCTGGAGAGATAGACAAGAGAGACTGTGAGACATTCTGTGTTGCAGGATGTTCTGCTGTTTATGAATTCAGAGAGAGAAATTGAGATGGAAATGTGCCTGTTAGCCATATACTGATAAACTGTTCAATATTATTTCATAATATTCAAAACACAACGCTATTAATGTGGAAACCTTAAAGGTGCTATGTGTAAAAATTTGGCCAGCTGGCAAATTCATACTCCACACTCCAAACAAAAAGGGGGCAGTGTATCACCAGGAAGGCCACCCCTATCATAAGAAACAAGAAAATGCACAGTCCCTCCTCCCCCTTCCCTCTAAACGCACCACCACCACTCTCACAGAATTATCACTCAATGAATATAGTGTAAAGCTATTTTTAGTTGATCCACTACTGGGTTCATACAATCTAATTTTACAGTCATCAGTTATTAAAAAAATCCAACTACTAAATAACAACAGGACAAGAATACACAAAATTCGACCAAACTGCTGACACTTAGAGCCGGGCAAGATAACACTGCTATCTTCATGTGTGCCATCAGCGTATAGTTTATGCTGTAGCTTGCTTAGCTCAGTTTTTAGAAAGAAAACAGCCACAGCACCTCACGCATCAGTAGTGCATGAGACGGCTACAGCTTGCGACACTGCACATATGTAACCTTTTTTATTAATAATACGACTGATTAAACACAGTGCCTATGACTCAATAAAATAACCACATAACTGAATGTTCTTGAATGTTATGTTTGGCTTAATAATCGGGCCAAAAAGAGGAGTGCCACCTTACCTTTATGAGAATGTGCTCTCGCAGTTCCCGACTTGTGAATTACCAGATCTTCCACCCAGCCACTGAAAAAAAAAACTGTTCACGAGTTTCGTGAACATGGATCTGTAACTTTTAAACTCACGCAAAGTGTATGCACTCAGTCCAAAAACGAGATCCAGGTATGTGAGTGGTAACAGTGTCCGGGTATGTGAGTGGAGGCTTTCTAATCCAGTCATTCACTGTTGTTTAGTGGTTGGCATGGCAATTCAGTTTCTCCCGGTAGGGTTCCTTTTCTTTCTTTTTCCTACTCCAAACATACACCATACAAACACACAAAATGGTAACCGCAAATCCACATTTTGGTGCCTGGATTCCAGCAGTTTATGTGAATTGCAGCGACCGATTTGCTTCTCTTTTCTTTAGCTTTCAGCAGTCTGAGCTCAGAGACGAACAAGTATGTAGCCCCCTGTGATGCGCGACTTCTTCTCCTTTCATTTTGGGTTGAGTGCAGACTGGGCGCTACAGTGACTCACTATCACCTTCTGAGGTACAAAGTGGTATTGTGAGACGGGAGGTGCATCCTGTCTTTGGGCTAGCTGGTTAGCATGCTAACTTCAGTAGATACATAGACATCTTTGACATAATGTCAAAACTGTTACTTCTTCACATTCTGTTGATAATTTTAGTTAATTTTTTTGAAAGTTTTAAACTAAAATTCTTACAAATTCTTACACATAGCACCTTTAAACTATTAGTACTCACTCAGAGTTTTGAATGTTCTCCCAGGGCATGAGTTTCCTCTGGGTTCTCCAGTTTCCTCCCACCTCCCAAATACATGTTGGTAAGCTGACTGGCCCTTAGGAGTCAATGTGTGTGTGCATGGTGTCCTGTGATGGACTGGTGTCCCATCCAGAGTGACACCATCCCATCCAGAGAATGGGCTCTGGATTTACTGTGACTTTGACCAGAATAAAGTGCTTACTGAAGATGAATGAATGAAAACAAATTAATGTTAGCAAGATTTCTAATACAAAATTGTGATTAAAAAGTTAGCAACTAACATGCTATAAAAGTGTGTTAGTGGTGCATGCCTACTACTAGCCCCATTTCCAGAAAAGTTGGGATATTTTCCAAAATGCAGTACGAACAAAAATCTGTGATTTAATTCACATGAACCTTTATTTAACTGACAAAAGTACAAAGAAAAGATTTTCCATAGTTTTACTGACAAACTTAATTGTATTTTGTAAATATAAATGAAGTTAGAATTTGATGCCTGCAACAC
>JAOTRR010000004.1:15687448-15698594 GCA_028570945.1 Gogo arcuatus
TATATAAACCCACCAAGCACCTGGACAAACAGTGCAACTGGCTGCAATATTAGGTAGTTGGAACATTGTTGGATTAACTGTGCATAAAATGTATTTATCTACCATTGTAACATTAGCTACTTTACTCTGTCCATACTCAGCATTGCTCTCAAACCCCAACTCTGAACAACATGGGGACAATAGAAATAACATTAAAAAAAAAAAAAAGCACAAGGTCATGGCTTTAAACTTAACACATAGGCCACACCTGAAATGATTTATATTCAATGTCAAATTAAATGTATGTACAAACAGCTTTATAAACTGTACTTTAGACTGATAAATGGTCATCAATGGCTTAAATAATGTGCTTGAAAAGACACCATGCGCCACCCATGGTAACAACCTGTGAAAGACTAAACTTAACGTGGGACTGGATCAAATGTTTAAATCTACACTAATAAATCCAAAACGGTAAAAGTTTGTAGATCATTTTGTGAGATATTTTGGAGCAGGTGAGTGTGGACTGGAGGAGTTAATAGCACTGGCCAAGTTCCAGTGATAGCAGCAAAGCCCCACACCCACAAACACACACCACACATACACCCCTCCTGCCTCCCCATCATCAGCGACTGACACCTTTTTTTTGGCAGCAGAGTGGCGGGTGGCTCAAGACCAAGAGGGCTATGGAGAAAAAAAGGATCACTTCTCACCACCACCACCATTATCCCCCCAACACATACACACACACACACACACACACACACACACACACACACATTCACACAGACAAATACACTCCTCCAAATACCAGATGGTGTTTTTGGAATCTGTTTCCATTTTTTCCACATCTATTAAAAAAATGACAACTCCCAAGGAACACACATTATGCATACTTGCATACAAATTCACACACCTCGTTTAAAACACAGAATACATGTTCATGAAAAGATGAATATCAACTGAGACATGACAGCCAGTACTTCACAAACAAACAATGATTGTGGATTGGAATAGGAGGATAGAGAAGACAAAAAAAATTACAGCACAGAACCGAATCGTGTGGAACCTGTGGTGCTGTGTTCATAACTGACTGAAGAAGCTGCCATGGGTGGCATAGTGCCATGGCATAAAACAGAACAAGCCATGCTATAGTGGAGCTTCTCTTGATTTTAAACTCAATAAGAATGAACAAACTACTGAGCACCAGCCACGAAAAACTGCTGGTTTGTGTGCTCTGGTTTCTTATGGCACCAAATGCGTAATTTTTAATTTTATTTAAATTTTTTGATGTACAGATGTAAAGATGTACAAGTGAAGCAGCTTCACTAAACTTGAAGATTAAGTAGGATTAAGTGTGGACGTACCACCACGGATGATGTCAGCCATGGGACTCTAAAGTCTGATGATGAGCCATCTTATTACTACAGAGACGAGACAACACATCTCTCTTTCTCATAAACTCTCTGTCACAGAGAGCATCTTCACTTTCATTGTTCCAAACAAGACAAACCATATAGAACACCAGGCCGAGCCCAAAGAGCCAGCTGTCTTGGCCGTTAGCCATGTTCCTCTGGGGAGAGATGGGGAGAGACCGAAGAAAGCAGGATAGGAAGATAGAGCTAAAGAATCAGTGAAAGGGGGGTGTCTCCTGCCGAGAGTGGCGTTCCTTAAAGAGCCATGCCAGGAATAGAAAGAGGTCCTTTTTCTCACACGATGACCCCTGACCCCCTTCAGACAGCAAGGATTTCACACGCATCTCTTCCACACAACGGATCCCTTCATACCACAGCACAGACATAGAGTGCCGCTTAGATGGCAGAAGGTAAAAGTGCCACAGAGGAAAACAGACAGACATCAAGGAAAAACTGAGGTCCTGAATCAATTGGCTACTATCTCGTGAGATTCATTGTGCACATAGGAGTTGAGTACATGTTTCACCCATAAACAAACTGTACATTCAATGGACCAACAATACTTTTTTTTCTTTACTGCATCACCTGCCTTTATTTGCATAATGCAGAGGTACAGCTGTAGACAACTGTATAAGTGGGTTGTTTGCTGTCTCTCTGGACATTTCCCATATATACCCACTTTAGGTTATTTCGTAATTAGTTATAAAACGATGAGAACAAATAGAAAACAGATACATTGGTTACACAGTGCTGTGTGGTTCAAAATATTAACAGGTCATGCAGCTGAAATACTGAGCAATTGAAATCACACTACATACAACATGTACATCTCTTTCAGTTTCATTACAAATAAACAAAGTGAGGGCTTACACTGCCCACTGTTAGAAATGCTAAAAGGATGAAATTGTCTACTGATATTAAATACTGCTTCTTTCTTATGAATATTGAAGATTTATCAGTGTTTGACGGTGTAACATTTTAATAAGGTATCAAATTTAAATTATATTCACAGGTGAACAAAAATAATTTAGCAACTTGATACAAAATAAAAATGAGTGAAAAGGCTGGTCCATCCCAGAAGACAGTCTTTGTAGAGTCTCCATGGTGTAAACTGTGCTCCCACAGCTATATAAATCATTACCATAATTATGGCAAATGATTTGTCAGGAAGTCACGATTCATTTGGAAGAATGTAAATGATTTGTTTTCAATCATCTCTGATGACAAAAACACATTTTTAGCTAATAAATCATGCATCAGCAATTAAAACAACAGGAATGTTAGAACAGTAAGCACTACATTCTGTATCAGAAATCATATTATGGTTTTTCTAACACCAGAACTTTTGGTATGATCCAGACTGACTGAGACACTTTCTTTCCAGCATTCTTATCCTTTCTGAGTAGTTCTCATGGTGCAGCAGATCATCTCAATATGCATCTGATTTTTTGTATCTAAATCATACTTATGACTATATTTTAATCCAAGCACAACTTTATTTATTTTTGCTCTCAAACCATCAGTCTTCAAACAATACAAAAAAAGTGCGCATTTTTATTTAAAGTCTGGATTCTAAACAAGGCAGTTTGTCCTGGAAAGCATTAGAAAGGCTAAAACATGATTGGTATAAGTTTGCAGTTAACATCTTGAATGAACTCCAAATTTTGTCTTCCTCACATCCTCTGTTTTTAACACGGAGCGAAGTCCAAATCTGATTTCTGTTCCTTCAAATTATCTTGTTCATGAGCCAACATGATAATGTGCCAAGTAAGATGTGCTTCACAGCACAATTAAATTCAGCCTCATCAATATTCTCACAAAATATATGAGGAATTATAATATTAATTTGTATGGCAGCGAGAGACATAACCAGTCTCCAATGAGTAAAGCACAGATGCTGGACTCTTTCCCTCTGCTCAGATACATATCATAACACAAAATAGGCAAGAACAACCTCAGGCAGCACTTTCTCCAAAAGACATTCAACATATGAACGGATATTAGAGCCTTTGCTTAAAGTCTCCCAGAATTTCTCAGAAAGTGAAAGAAAAACATATGGACTGAAAAATCAGAAGAGAATATTTATGAGGGCTATATTTATAAGTATGAGGGCTACAAACATTTCATCAAATAAGATAAGATTATGCCACACTATATCATGAATAGGATGGAAAATGATCATCAGGATGTTGGAAAGAAGTATTACAACCAACATTCCAAAATAAATAAATTAATTAATTAATATAACATGCAGTCATATACTGAACAACTAGAACCATGGATCAAAGTTAAAAAAAAGTTGCATCAACTTGTTACAGATAATAGTTTCTTAGCTTTTTTTAGTTCAAAAAATAATACAACATTTTAACCATTAAAAAAAAGCTGTAGAAAAATTTCCAAAAGTTGACTTTTTTTCTCAACAAAATGATTCACTGTGCTGCTAAAATAATTATTAGAAGGACCAATCCCAAATCTTATTTTTACAAGTCTGAACTGCACTTTTAGACAGTTTCTTGCTCTGTCACCCATTGACAAATTAATTCTGACTCCACCAGGCGAGTGATAAGTCACCCAGGGTTGGTAATGCTGCACACATTAACAAATTGAGTCTGACTGTGAGCTCAGTGTGTGTTCATCGCTCCCACCCTGAGCACAAACCCTGATATGGATGTAGGTGTGCGTGTGTGTGTGTGCGTGTGTGTGCGCGGGCGTGTGTGTGTGTGTGTGAGCTGGAGATGCTGTTCTGCCTGCAACGCCTGAGGCTGTAGGTCCCTGAGCACAGACACCAAGAGGGAGCAAGCGGAGCTCAGGAAGTTCAAGCAGACAATTTTAATCCTCCAATTTCCTCCTCTCTAATCATTTCTCCCTTAGTCCATGGCGAAGGGCAAATTAGAAACATCTTCCACTCGACAGGACGACAACACACAGTAAAACTTCATGCACAGGCAGCCAGCAGTAAAAGCACAGAAGGGATAGGTTAAAAAGCAGAAATCTGCCGTATGACAGCCATATCGCCGGGTTTGAGGATTGTTTGAACTGGATGGTTTTTCATGTTAGAGATGGGTGTTTTAACAAAAAAAAAAAAAGTTGTGTTCTAGCACCAAAAGATTTGAAGTGATAATACGGAATATTGGCTAAAAATAATATATATAATTAAATATTTTAAAATAATGTTTAATTGTTTCCAGTATCTAATGCGCATTTTAGGATCATTTAGTTACAACATATGTCTTTGTTTCATTTAATGTGTCCATAGATGTTCATCCGAACAAAGCAGTAAAACACCAGGGAAATGCTTCCATCAATCAACGACTAAAATTAATAATAATAATAATAATAATAATAATAATAATGACTAAAATGACTAAAAAATTAATGGAGATTTAGATTATAGACTTTCTTTTATTTCTTTGGATTTCTCAGAATGGATTAACAAACCAAAACAATGAAACAAATATTTACTTTACAGTGATAATTTATCCCCACTAATATGGAGTCAAATAAGCATTTAACAGCTACTGAAGCACTACCTCAGCATGTAATTTAGTAATTTAACACAGTGAAATACTCAAAATAAGAGTGTTTCTCTAATGTGACATCTGCTTGCTAAATTATTCTTGACCACTGTGTACACAAGGAACTTACAAGAGAATCCTAAACAAACGGGTCATCTGTTTATCCTAATTTAATATGGGATTATTATTGCTAGAAGCACAATGCATTCACTCACATATAAAAATCAACTCTAACATACAGACTCTCTCACTCTTATGGACGTCTTCTCAGTGACAAACAGATTACACAAGCACATGTATGAAGGACAAAATCTCATTAAGCAATGGAGGATCCCATCATAGATGTACTTTAGTGCACTGGTCAATGCTGAGCACTAAGAATCTAGCACACTCGCCATCACCATCACCTCAGTGGCCCTTAAAAGGCTCAAAGCACCTCAGGAGGACAATCAGGGTCAACTGCAATGGCTAATCCTCCCAAGTCTACACCACCATAGTGCACATTTCACACATTCATTCATAGGTACAACTAACTTTTAAAGGAAGGGTAATGTATCACGATAAAGATCTGATCTGACTGTAACTACATATATACCGGCACACCTCTGACTGACACCATGTCAAGTTTTACACCTCACTTCTTTAACGTAAGTCCACACATCATAGATGTTTATCTAGATACTAAAGAGAGAATTACATTTAATAATAAAACGCAAGAGCACATACACAAAGCTAATGGAATTAATATATAACAGCTTAAAGATGCAAAATAAAATGTATGTTTTTGTATAATAGCAAAGACAGTCTGTCTGGGATATTTTGAGGATTATTGTCAAACTGAAGAGACGGGTATTGTGATAGGTAACAGAAAAAGGCAGGTGATTCAAATAAGCAGTTCCAGTATTTACACTGACAATGCAATCATCAAATTAAAATATATATTCACCATAAAAGTCTTTCTAAAAGACAGAGTGTAGGATGCAAATTGAATGGTATGGAATTAAATCTGTTAATATACATTTTGAAACGCAATAAGCAAAAAAATTAAACAAAAAAATCAATACATTTTAAACTTTCAAAAATATGGTGTGCTCAAACCAAACACCAGAGAAAAAAATCTATAATAATAAATTAAAGAGAAACCACAGAAATAAATCTTAACAATTTTAAAATGATCAAACAAAAATAATTTGACTAATTTGGAAATAAAAATTACATTACAATAGCTGAGTGTACTCAACAGCTGTTAAAGCAATGGCTGTTAAAGATACAAATGGGCGATAACGAAGAGTTTATTAAAACATACAGTAAACTTATAAATGATAAGATCAGACTTTAAAATCTATTTAATATTGCAATTAAGAATGAACTATATAACTGCAAATCCCTGTAATCAAATCAACCACCGTTAAAATCGGTTTGCATCAAAACAATAATAAACTTATAAACTAGTAATAAACTAATTTGTCAGCTGTCTGAAAAATGTCCAATAAAAGATCATTTACACATATTAAAGGAACAATTCTCAATATATTTGCCAATATAATAATTATGGCACTTTCTATTTTCCGCTGGAATTTATTTTTAAAGCAGTATTTCAGTTATACAATCTACTGGCGATCATTTCTATGCTCAGTATTTATAATCATATAATTAATAATTTTAGATCTTACACGGCTCATCATGAATGCAGAGCTTTAAAACATTTTTAATGTAAATTAGAACACATTTAATAATGTTATTCTGAGGATTACATACCTGATTATTTTATATAAAATTTAATTTAATTAATTCCTCAACTTCACTTTAAGGAATTAAAGTTAAAAATATTATTAAAACTCACTAAAACATAATACCTATAGTAGCTGTTACATGAAAATGGAGATTAGAGATTCCTGCTCGTAGGCTCGCATTCCCGCACTGCCGGTGTCCGGCTCTGGCCCCCGAGCAAGCCACAATGGATCATTTCTGTGCATCACCACCCCCTGTTCCACAAAAACATTCACCAAGTAACCACTAAACTTTCTCGTCAGACACCACAGTGTACCATTTCCCATTCCCTAATCTAGACAGTTTCTTTCACAATGGTAAAAAGAGCTGGGAACTGGACTGCGGTTTCTCCCATGCTCTCTCCCCAGCACCCCACACATATTCATGCAGCACAGCCGCTGTGGAGCAAGTAGCCCGGATCAAGTTGGATCGGGGGAGAAAATGAGTAAGGGGGAGTCTCAGGCTGAGTTCTGGAGTTGATAACCCTCTGCGAAAGGAATAATATAGCTATTGTTTTCTCATAATGGAAATAACCATCTTTTTACTGAAGCCGCCAAAGAAACTCTGTATCCAAAAAAAAAAGTTCTAGCATTCCAAGAAATAATAATAATAATAATAATAATAATATATGGCAATAATAAAGATAATGGCTTTGGACTAACAAATCATCATGCCTGGATTTTTTTTAAGCTCTTTCATCCATCCCGACTGGGCTCGTATCTGCCAGCTACAATGGGCTATTGTGAATCCCTGCCCTTCCTCATTTCACTGCAAAATCCACTAAACACTTCTCTTTTTTTTCCTCCTCTCTGCCACTCTCCCACTTTCACCTCTCGTCAGTTCTGCTGAAACGACAAGGATGTCAAAGGTTGTCTGGCCCCACTAACCACGACAAGCAAGTTAATCAGCCCGACTCGTCTCAGCGCACTTTGGGAGCTTTTTTCCTTTTCTTGCTTTAATTGCAGAAGCGGAGTGTCAAAGCTTAGGAGCAGCGCCCCACCGCATGTCCACACACCACGCTGATCGATCGCGCATGCACAATAACTCAGTGTCAACAAGGGATCACAGCGCATCCGTGCAACTCTTTTTTGCTTGTAAGGAGTCATATCATGTGGAACTTTTCCGGGATTGAGTTAAAGGAGAAGAAGAAAGAGCATGGGAGCAGCTTCCTCACGCAGACTAACTGACAGCAGAAGAGTTCAGAAAAGAGATGAAAGTGGAGGAATGAACTGCCACTTGTGCAAAAGTGCCAAAAAGTATTTGCCATGATGAGGATATCTTCTTCTAAATTTAAAGTAGCTTAAAAAAATAAGAGTTCAGGGAGAACAGGTATGGACAAACTTCTTAAGTTTCACTGTCAAATCTTCAACACAGTGGACAATGAGGACAACATTAAAGAGAACACAAAAGAGGATGAAAGTCACAAGACCAACAGAGCACTATTATCTGAATGTAAGGCAAGCAAACAATACAAAAACAAAGGACTCATTACAAGGACCTGAATGTGAAGCAGAAAAGGAATTTTCACAAAACAAAGATCTTTTTGTGTCTTTCTTTTTGCATGTGTAAAACAGGGAGGGAAGTTTTTTCCCTCAAAAAACGAGGGGAAAGAAGAAAGAGGAAGAGAAAAAAAGCAGCTTTGGCTCCTGCCAACTTACCATCCACCAAGTCCTGGCCGAGATGTCGTAGCAAAGCTGCCATTTGATGGAGCCTTCTGAGGTTTTAGCTGCCATTACGCTGTCAGCAAGCTTCATCTGATGCTAGTGCACTCACCGGAGATAAGACACCTAATTGAGAAAACATTTGCACTGGCATGTTGGGCAACATGTAGCCCACTCCATACCATATGGAATCATGGGTAAAAAAAAAAATCCCTGACAATGAACCAATCTTGCGCAGACCCCGTGGCAAGGTGAGCGGCAGTCATCTGCTCACAGAGTGAGCTGTCCTTAAAAAAAAATAATACCAGAATGACGAGCCCACACCACTGAGTGCCTGAGGTCCTTGGTCTTTTTTCTTCTTTAATTAAGGATTTTTCTTTATTGATACCATCATCCTCATCATCACTACTATTCAACTCACTAGGTCTGCACAAGTTCTTCTTTTTCTCCTTCTTTCAACTCTTTTTTTTGGAGGAGTGGAGAGATTTAATAGGACAGAGTCAGGTAGAGGGAGTGAGGGCAGCGGACTAAAGCGCCGCAGGCTATTAGCCTGAAATTTCTGCTGGACAGATGGAACTGCTTAAAGACTATCATGCAATGTTTTGTTTTTGAGCTTTTCCCCATTCACATTCTTTCTTCTGGCAAGAGTCTATTTTGTAACAAATTTACTTACAGTGCTCAGGAAATACATATAGACAAAACTGTCATGGATATTCACTGCTGGACATTTGCAGATGACTTTTATTTTAAGTTAAATATGAGCAGTGAGGAAAGATCAGTGCAAGAGAGAAAGCACTGACCATGCCATGTTGGTTATTTTAAACTACTGTTTTTCTTGATGTTATGATGTAAACTACTTTAAGTGACAGATTTCTTATCTAGGAGACTTCTCCTACTTTATAAACAACATCCAAGCCAAGTTACTTTTATTGTAATATATTTGTAATATATGTCACTATTCCACAAAACTTTTTTTGTTAATTTAACTTTAAAATATTACATCAGGATGGAATATTGAATCAGGATGATAGCAGTGTTACAGCTGTGACAACCTTAATGGATATTAAGGTTACATTAAGATCACAGCTACATTAAGATTTTTTTTTTAATATACTCAATTTCTCTGTGGGCTCAAGAGCACTTCACCGACATCAAGCAGGAGATTATGAGTGCTGTGGTCAAGCCTGGTGCAGCTCAGGTTGCTGAGCGAGGGGAATACCTGAGCCAGGGGCAGGAGAGAGCGCTTCAGCATCAAACAGTTCTCCTATTGTGACCTAGCCTGAGGAATGTGATTTGGGCTGAGATACAGAAAGACCTGTTCTCTGGTACGCTCAAGAGGGTACAGGCAGTCTTCATGTATTCTGTACCCAAAAGTCACAAGGATTTAAACACTTGGAATAGTGCTGAGAGAGCAGCAAAACAATGTTCAATATCAGAAACAGGCATTTATTTAACAAGCAAAAAATTGGAACAACTTGTACACTAAGTTTATTAGGTATGTACCTAATAAACTGTCAAGTCAATGTATATCTAAATACATTTGGACTACTACTGATTATACATTATATTATTTGTTGACTAACATTAAAATTTCAACAAGTACATTAGCTACCAAAAATCTTCATTAAAACATTCACTAAAGATGATCATTTACCATATTTAATTATGTATAATGTTAATACATTACTATACTCTTTCTGTAACATTTCTTCTATAAATACAAAGTAAAAAAATGTTTCCAAATGTGACTTAACACAAATTGAAGCATTTCTTCAGATTGCGAGCAGATTTCAAACAGTACATTTGCACAACCCGTTTTGTCAGTTAAAGGCATTAAATCTATTTGATACATATAGAAAAAAGCTACTGCACAGTTGCGTTTTGTCCACTGAAGCATAATGTAAATGCACCTTCAAAGGTTGAACAGTGAACCCAAACCAAAGGTCCAATTTGGGAAGATGTTTATTTAACTAAAGTTACAAAAATATGTACCAGTCCAGTAGCAAGTACCTTAAACCCTGGAACCTCAGAGTCAAAGTCGGAGACAAACTAAAAGTGGATAGACTTATGATCAGGGAGACAAGTAAGCAACATGAGACTAGACACAATCCGCAACTAGAAACATAAAAGCTATGGCACGTAGAGTGAGAATAATTAACTACATACAGTTTTTCTCATAGGTCAAAAGGCTCCATAAATACTTATAACCAACCTGTACTGGACTAACCAAGCACACATGAACACAATTATAACCCTCTTACGACAGAACTGTCCATTAACCACCTCAAAGAAGCTTTCCAAATTATGGCCATGTTTTTATACGCTCTGTAAATAAGAGCTATCTCAATGGACATTTCATAGTTATTTCTACTCAATTAAATTAAAATATATATAAATACATTAGTATTTTCAGAAATAATAAAATAACGTTACATAATTTACATGGAATTACATATACTTTTTTGTTATGTGCTCAATCCAATATTCTAAGTTCAGAGCAAAACACCAAAACCTACCTTCTAAAGTTTTCTAATGTCGAAAATTCCTACATCACCCAGTAGAAGGCACTCTTGCACCAGTTTAATTTACTGTGCTTTCGATTTCAGGTAAAAAGACACCTATCAAGTGTATATCAGCTCACCTTTGCTTTCTCCAGTCCTGTACACTGCTTCATCTCAAGAATCTTCTGGCAATTTTCTTTTCTTAGCAAAGTGAATGCCATCAGCCTCAGTGCTAGGATCTAATCGGAGGAAATAAATTAATAATAATAATAATAATAATAATAATAATAATAATAATAATAATA
>JAOTRR010000004.1:15718132-15728350 GCA_028570945.1 Gogo arcuatus
GAACACTCGAACATGTCTTGTATAGATATTATCTGTCAGTATAAAGGAGTTTATTTTGGGGTTTTGTTAATCTTTAAATCAGGGGTAGTCTATTTATCTGCAATGGAGCAGAGTGGCTTCAGGTTTTCATTCCAACCAAGCTAAAGCCAAACCCGATTCCACCTGTTTAATCAGTTAATCTTGGCTTTATGTGGCTCCTGCTTGGGGAAAAACAACAACAACAACAGCAACAACATTGCAGCCACAGATAAGTTTTTCATCTTAGCCTTTGCAGATGAGACACTAAAGCTACTGCATTCTGTGTTAAATACTAAATATTGCAGATTATAAGTCCATCTGAAACATCAAAGAAGTAGCTGCTAAGTGGTCCCCATCTGGCTGACGACTGACAAGTGTCACATCATTTCACATACACATGCTCATTATTTTAACTTTGATTTCCACTGCTAGTCAAACAGATTTCAAAACGAATCTTCATACATCTTCTCCCAATTATTCAGCCAAACAAAATAAAGAGAAACAGAGGTCTGCTCTCCTCTTTAAGCAGTCTGCGCTGATGCATGAACTAGGATGGTGGCCAAGTCCACTCCCGTCATTCTCTCTAATGTGTAGTTACTGCTGCTGGTTCAGTGCACACAAAAGAAGAATACATGATCACTTTTGCTGCTGGCCAATCTATTGGCTGGCCATTCACAACAGACCTCACTTACTGTACTGGACTTGGATGAAGTTTTTCAGTCTCTTTATTGAGGCCTGGCATGAGAGGTGGTCAGCGCACAGCTAGTGCCTCTCAGCTTATTGAGATGGGTGAGATCAAAGGTTTTTAAAAAGCAGAGCAAACACAGACAAGATGTTTGAAATCACATCGACATAAATAATCTTATTCATGAAATATGCAATGAGCGTGCATTGTATTTTAATACAATATACTAGATCGTACATTATATTGTAAGAAGATATTGTATCCTTCGTGGAAATGTCTATCTGTTTGGTACATGACTGTGCATGTTCAAGGGTACAAGAGATTAACAAAAAGACACTAAGTGAAACAAATATTGAATAAATAAAATTAGTGGTTATTTTCATTTTTGACAGTTACTCTTTGACATGTTACCAGTGACCGAAGTGCAAGTACACTGTGAATAAAAGCCCATATTTAGCTTTGAGGTAACCACATTACATTCATGTCATGTAGATATATACAAAACCACCATAGTACAGCCATCTATTGTCATGATCCCAGCCATACCTCCTGTGTTTTTCCCTCTTCTGTCATTCTCTCTCATGTCCATTTGTGTGTATGTGTAATGGCATCATGCGCATGGGTTCCCTTTTATTATCCCGGGCTTCCTGATCATTATTCTCGTGCATTGTAAAGACCCTGGCTTTCTTTCTACACATCGCCAGATCATTGCATCAGCCTGAGTGGAGCACTCCATGCTGCTTTGCTTCATTGCTGCCTGCTGATCCTATCATGCCACGCTTCCCCCATCGCCTGCTTCTCAGCCCTGCCTCACCACACCCTTGGTTGACATGCCCGCTGGCTCACTAACTAAATGCCACACTCCCATCGAGGTGATCCAGGATCAATTCCCATTCAAAAGACATACCTCCCCACTGGCTCAGTGACTAATGCCGCACTCCCACCATGGCAATTTGGGATCGATTCCTGTTAAAGGCATACTTCTCCCTCAGTCTGCTTTCATCATTCTCTCTTCCCTGCCTACAGGTCTGCTTCAGCTTATTTCACCTGTTGTGTGTGTTTGGGTCTTCCAGTCATTTAATGTAACAGAACAATCTGGCCAACATGGACCCACCAGACATGAATCCAAGCCGTTGTCAGCCAGGGATTGCTAGGTAACCAGGTGGAGCAGGTCCATGCAGCTCAGCCAGTCCAGCCAACGCCTGCCACCCCTATGACTGCACCCATCCCCCAGGTGAGAAAGCCTTGTCCGGAGATTTGGGGAAGTGCAGGGGCTTCCTGTTGCAGTGCTACTTGGTTTTTGAGCTACAGCCATTGCTTACTCCTCAGATAAGTGCAAAATTGCTTACATCTTGGGGAGAGACACTGAGATGGAATGTGCTATCAAGGGCTACTGCTGTGTTGGAAAACCCACAATCTGTTCTTCTCTCTCTAGCTATGTTGCTGAGATGAAAAAGGTGTTTGAACATCCAATTCAAGAGAGAGAAACTAATTGTCTCTGGGAGCGCTGTAGGGAGAAGATGGGTCATTCCCCTCTGTTGGCTGTCTCTTGACGCCCCTCTCCATCTCTCCCTTCAACTCTCTTCAACTCACCTGAGTTACTCCCCACCCTGTCACTCCCAATGCCCTGGAGGAACAACCCATGCAGTTGGGCAGAGCCCGCCTATCTCCCACTGAGCGCCTCCAAAGAATGAGAGTGGGTCAATGCTTGTACTGCAGCCTGACCAGCCATTTCCTCACCACCTGACCCTAGGCCAAAAGACAGGGCTCACCCATAGCAGTGAGGGTTTGAGTGAGCCAGACCATTCTCCCTGACACCCCTTGATCCAAAATGCAGCTCCACGTCACTCTGTGCTTTAACCAGCCGGCACTGTTGCTAATAGCCCTAGTAGGGCCAAGGGGACCTTTCTTGATGATAACCTTTGAATGGGCATCTCCCATGAGCCTTTGGAGAATCATCTGGAGACTAGTGCCCTGGATGGATTCAGTCCAGGTGTGTGACTCAGATGCCTTCTTGCCTGAGTCATACACCTCACAGAACCCCTGCTCCTTATCCTTTCCAGAAACCACCACGAGCGACTCAAATTTCATTTTATCTCTTTGCCTCATGCCCCTCTAGTGCTTGGTCACCCATGGCTTCAGCAATTGACTGGTCACATTGACTGGTCAATTGGGAAAATAATCAGTTGGAGTACTTCCTGCCACTCCTCTTGTTTGCAGTCTGCTCTCCCTCCAGTTGATATCCCAGCTCCCTCATCCAACTCTGATCTCCCTGACTTGTCCTCTATTTCAGCTGAGTATCATGATCTGGGGAGGTTTTCAGTAAAGAACTGGTTCTCTCTCTTCCCCCGCATCAGCCTTATGATTATGCCATAGATCTCCTCCCCAGAACGTCACTACCCACCAGCTGGCTCTATAATCTGTACCTTCCAGAGAGGGAGGCCATGGAAGCCTACATTAATGATTCCCTAGCCACGGGTATAACACGGCCCTCTTTGTCCCCTCTTGGTCAAAAAAAGACTGGTCCCTCTGCCCTTGTATCGAATTCCATCAAGAAGACATCACCATCAAGAATAAATACCCTCTGCCCTTATTCAGCTCTGCTTTTGAACCGCTCCCTGGGGGCACTATCTTCACCAAACTGGACTTACACAATGCTTACCACTTAGTCAGGATATGGGAGGCAACAAGTGGAAGACTGCATTCAACACCCTACTAGGCCACTGTGAGTATCTTGTGATGCCTTTTGGCTTGACCAATGCTCCTGCAGTTTCCAGGCACTAGTGAATGATGTCCTTAGAGATTTCCTTAATTGTTTTATCTTTGTGTACTTGGATGACATCCTTATCTTCTCCTGGAGTCCTCAAGAACACACCCTCCATGTGCGGCTGGTACTCCAGAGACTCTTGGAAAACAAACTGTTTGTTAAGGCTGAAAAGTGTAAGTCCCCTGTTCCCTCTGTAAGCTTCCTGGGGTACAAAATTGAGAGTGGGCAAGTGAGAGTGGACCCTGAAAAGATCCGAGTGGTGTCAGAGTGGCCAAAATCCATGACCTTGAAACAACTTCAGCGATTCTTGGGCTTTGACAACTTTTACTGATGTTTCATCAAGGACTACAGCCGAGTGGTGGTGCCCCTCTCTCAACTCACCTCTCCCTCAACCCCTTTCACCTGGACCCCCGAGGCAGATCTCGCTTTTGCCAACTGGAAGAGACTTTTCACCTCAGCTCCCATTCCGGTTCAACCTGACCCTGTCCGCCAGTTCGTTGTGGAGGTGGATGCCTCAGACACAGGGGAGGGAGCAGTTCTTTCCCAGCGCTCCATCCCAGACCTCAAATTTCACCCTTGTGCCTACTTTTCTCACTGGTTAACTCCTGCTGAATGCAACTATGATGCTGGGGATAGGGAATTACTCACGGTGAAACTTGCATTAGAGGAGTGGAGACACTGGCTTGAAGGAGCTGAGCAATCTTTTATTTTTGAAGTGACCATAAAAACCTAGTATTTGTCCAATCAGCTAAGTGACTGAATCCCCGTCAAGCCCGTTGGGCCCTATTCTTCGGATGTTTCAAGTTTGCCCTCACTTACCAGCCAGGTACCAAGAATGTCAAACCAGATGCTCTCTCTCTTCAGTTCACCTCTGAAGAGGCCCAAACCAATCCTGATACCATCCTCCCACCTTCCAGTATTGTAGCTGCAGTGACTTGGGAGATCAAGGTGATAGTTAAGGAAGCCCAACAGGAGCAGCCAGACCCAGGTAACAGGCCCCCCAATCACCTTTTTGTGCTGGACTTGGTCCACTCCCAGGTCCTCCAATGGGTCTGCACTTCCCGGTTTGCTTGCCACCCACGGGTCAGTCGTACTCTGTCCCTCATGAAACAACATTTCTGATGGCCCACCATGGATGCCGACACCAGGGCATATGTCTCTGCATGCACTATGTGTGCTCACAATAAGACCTCCCACTGACCCCCCTCTGGGTTTCTTCACCCCTTGCCCATACCTAGTGGCCCATGGTCCCATACTGCACTCCATTTTGTCACCGCCCTCCCCCTCACAAGGTAACACCATAGTACTTGCCATCATTGATTGCTTCTCCAAGACAGTCCACTTCCTAGCCCTTCCAAAACTTCCTACTGCCCGTGAAACTGCTGACCTCCTGGTTCAACATGTTTTCCGAATCCATGGAACCTCCTCAGACGTTGTAACTGACTGTGGTCTTCAGTTTGTCTCCCAAGTGTGGAGGTCTTTCTGCCAAGCCCTCAGGGCCACCGTGAGTCTGTCATCCAGCTTCCACCCTTAGACAATTGGCCAAACAGAGCAGCCGAACCCAGACCTGGAAGCCGCACTCCACTGCATGTCTGCCCAAGACTCCTGGAGCACTTAACTCCCGTGGATGGAATATGCCCACATTCTCTGACCTGCGCCTCCATTGGTTTGTCACCCTTTGAATGCTCCCTGGGTTATCAGTCCTACTCCCCATTCACAAGGATGACATCACCATACCCTCCATCCAAGCCCACCTCTGGTGATGTGGCAAGTCTGAAGGGAGGCCCGCAGGGTTCTGATTCGATCCGCTGTCCGCAACTAACAAATTACCAACCACCACACACCTGCACCCAATTACCAACCAGGTCAGAAGGTCTGGCTTTCCTCTAGCAATATCCCTCTCAAGACAGACTCCAGAAAACTTGCTCCCCGCTACATTGGCACATATGAAATCGAGTGTATTATTAACCCCTACGCCATCAGACTGAAGCTACCCAAGTCCATGCGAGCCCACCTTACTTTCTATGTCTCTCAGCTCAAGCCCATATCCAGCAGCCCTCTGTGCCCTCCGTCCAGTCCCCTTCCACCCTCCCAGACCGTCAATGACCAACCAGCATACACTGTCCGGCAACTACTGGACGTGCGCCACCAAGGCCAAGGCTACCAATATCTTGTGGACTGGGAAGTATACGGTCCTGAGGAGCACCCTTGGTTCCCCGTGCCTACATCCTGGTTCCCTTCCTAATTCGTGACTTTCACCAGGACAATCCAGGCAAGCCTGGTGGGCCGTCTGGAGGCTCCCATTGAGGGGGGGGGACTGTCATGATCCCAGACATACCTCCTGTGTTTTGCCCTGTGTTTTTCCTCTTCTGTCATTCTTTCTCAGGTCTGTGTTTCTGTGTAATGGCATCGTGGGAGTGGGTTCCCTTTTGATCTCCTGGGCTTCCTGATGACAGCACACCTGATCATCATTCCTGTACGGTATAAAGACCCCGGCTTTCCTTCTACACATCACCAGATCGTTGCATCAGCCCAAGTGGAGCACTTCACTTGAAATCCACTCCATTAAAATCCATTTCCACCTGTTGTCTGCTGATCCTATCTTGCCATTCTTCTCCCATCACCTGCTTCTCAGCCCTGCCTCGTCAAACTGCCTGCCAACCTCCCCACTGGTTCAGTGACTAAACACTGCATTCCCATCAAGACAATCTGGGTTCAATTTCCATTCAAGGCACACTTTCCCCTCAGTCTGCTTTCATTACCCTCTCTTCAATGCCTACCAAACATCTAATAAATCTGCTTCAGCTTATTTCACCTGCTGTGTTGGTGTCCTGCATTTGGGTCTTCCAGTCATTCATTGTAACATCTATAACCCATTGCACAGCTCAACATGAAGCTTTTACCAAGCAGGTTGGTCTTAAAATGAGCCCCTGAGGGATGTCAAGATTCTGATACTGAGCCACATTGCTAGTGATTATCTGTTATGTCTCACCCAATATATTTCTCCAAATTGGCTTTAACCCACACTGGGTGGGCTATGAACACTGTTCAGGACATCCATTAAGAGGGGAGATTTATTCTCCTCTCCTACAAAACAACCGGATTTATCCCAGATATGACTGTGCAACTGTGTATGGTGTGATGTTAATGTTTGTAAAAGATGAGCATATAGGGTGGCTTTCCCTTTCTCTGCCTCAAGCACTGAATGCACAGTTGACCCGCTTTCTCATTTCAAGTGGAAAAACAAACTAATTATCTGGTAATATGATAATGTATTGTGCTGCGGGGAGTTGCTGGCCCTTCTCATTAGGGCACTCGTGCAACCTCACTTGTTTCTTTGCACTACATCCACCCCCACCCTTCCTTACACCTATCTTGCTTTTCATCCACTCTGCTCATGTGTGTTATTTCTTGCAGGGAGTAATGCCCTTTCACGAGTCATGAACATTTGTGTCCAGTCTGGGGCACTTTGCATCAAAGTCTGCTTCGTTTGCATAATCACAGGATTGCCCCCCTCATCGCCTTCAGTGAAGGTCATCCATCATGTCTCATGATTTCTTTGGTGGAGATCAAGATGTCTGACACAAACACACACATACAGCCTCAGAGATCTGTAGTGCCTGTATCCTCATACCTGAGGGAAGGTAACCAACAGTCCATTTCTCCCTGCAGTAAACTCTCTATTCCTCTTTCCAGTGATTTATCAGTGACCATTACATCTGATTTATTTATTTCCAATTACTATGTAACTGCTGAATTTATTTTTTTGTATTCAGGTTTTTAAAATATTTCAAGACACTATGCTGTACCAGGTGTCACTGGAGGCATGAGCTCTCTGAAAGTTATGCTGTGTGAAAGGAAACTCTGATCACAGAGCACAGTTGGCTGGCAATGGCTGCCGTGGGGCTCTGGGGTCAGACAGCTTGCCAAGATCATCAGTTCCACCACTGTTGATTAGATGCGTTAATAAAGGATATCACTTTATTTGAGCCTATGATAGTGAGGTGTCAAAGTAACATCCTCATGCTCCTAGTGGCTGGTGCTGCAGTAACATCAGGTTGTATCTGCTAATTAAAAAATCTCTCTGTGCCAGTTGTCATTGGTGTCATGAGATAAACTTTCCACTTCAGTCGCCTCAAACACTCTTCTGTGACTTCACCCTTAAACCCTACATCCTGTGTGTGAAGGAGTATAACAACGTAGAGTTTTGTGTTAAGTTTACAGTATGATTGGTAAAATTCACTTTTTTCATTCTAGCAAATGAAAATTGTCCTCTGGTTTACTGGGCTTATGATTGAATCAAAGATAGTAGGTGAAGCTAAGAGGGACTAAAAAGAGCCTAAGTATGTCAGCTGCCTTTGGCGTAGGTGGGCACTTGGCCAACACTGTTCTCTGCATTCTCTCTTCAAAAGTCTGAATGTGAAAGGGTAGCAGTCATAATCCATCAGGAGTGAAGGGACACTTCAAATAGGATTAACACTAAAGCCTATTGCAGTTTCTGGCTTTGTCTCAATTCGTTGACGGCGTCAAATTAATTCACACAAATTAAGTCAAAAAGTAAGTAACTGTCCAAAAGTTTGTAAAAGTTCAAAGTTCAGGGTAAATACTTTATTAATCTTCCACTTTATATTTATTTTGTATCCAAACCATACCAAATACTTATTCAGTATAAGCAGAAATGCAACATAGAAATGTTCATAAATTCATGTTACCATGACAGCTACTTGACATATGTTTAATTTAGTTTTACAAAGGCACATTTTAATAAAAGACCATTGAACTCACAATGATTGCTGCAATATGAAAGCCATTTCTAGTTGATTATAGTTATATATAGTTATACAGAGAAAGTGGTTATACTTTGTAAATAGAAATATAAATATGTATATACTACAATATACAGTACATAAAAGTAATATGTTTTTAAAGTAATCTAAATCACTGTATATAATCAGAGATATCATCACTAACTTTTAAGCAATTTAAAAAAAATAATAAAAACATGGAGCAGAAAATTAATCTGCTTCACTATGTACACTGTGTAAATAAATATAATGAAATCCTAGACATACTCAATGTTTATCACTAGCAAAAACATCTGAAATGCATTGTCTCTGAGCCACAGTGTATTCTGCAGTCCATAAATGAAATGATATAAGACAAAATATATAGTATAAGGATATATTTTCATGTTACATGTTTATATCAAATTAGTAATTGACTCATAAAAAAAATCCAGACTTGTGTTATGTTAGTGTTATATACTTCTGTGGAAATTGAAAACTTAAATGTGAACAATGACAGACTTATGGCCTGAACAAAATATTCAATTGCTTTAACAAAGTATTAATATTGTTTTCAACAATATGAATGCTAAATCAAATAACTCAAAACAGTAACACAATGTGAAATATACAGTGCTGTGCAAAAGTCTTTGGCACATGCAGAGAAATGCTGTAGAGCAAAGATGCCTTCAAAAAACAATGAAATTAAATGTTTCTAAATTTAAAAAAAATATTATAAAGAGCAGTAAACAGTAATAAAGGAAAAAAGTCAATACAGTATTTGGTGTGATGACACTTTCCTTAAAAAAAATAGTAGTCTGAGGTACAATTAGTGCAGTTTTATAAGGAAAAAATCTGGTAAGTTTTACTGAGCATCTTGCAGAATCAGCCACAGTTCTTCTGGAGACTTTGACTGTCACACTTGCTTCTTATTTTTGCAGCAAAACCCGGCAGCCTTCATTATTTTTTTGTCGGAAAAGTGGTCTCTTACATAATATGCTGCTTTCTATACCAAAATACAAACATTTTTCTGTAACATTTAATTTTGTGCTGGAAAACTAAATCTACTCTAAAATATTTTTCTGACTTAGTAATGTATAAGTCATAAAATAAAATGTCTAACAAAGTTTGTATTACAAAAAACGGTGCCTAAGACTTTTGCACAGTACTGTATATAAGATCAGCAAATACCTGGGTTACTGGTTAAAAAACAAACAAACATCTGCAATAGATAGCTTTCAGTGTCAGATTTTCTTAGATCTGGGACTCCATCAGGGACTTCCTCAAAGACGAATAGGGAAGGGAAACTAATTTAAGCCAATAGCTTAGCCAGAGCAGAAATCAAATGTCAGTGTTTTGTGCCTGTGTCTTGTTAAACATGCCTCGACACATTACTGATTGGATGCAACACTGGATTAATTAGAACTGACACTCTGGCGCCATCAGCTTTGCCCTGGTGCTCGCCTGAATCTGTTAATCACAGTCACTTACCACTCACTGAGTCAGAAATTGTGTGTGGGTGTGCATGGGTTTATATATTTTAGTTGTGCATGGGCTTTTTTCTGCAAACAGTATTTATGGTCAAGCAACTTAAGAAGATTTACAATATTCAGCATCATAGTTAGCTGCCCATATAAAATGCAGTTTATTACAACATATTGTCAATATGTCCCAAATACATAAGTGGAAAATATTGTAATATATTCATGAATGAATGTGAATGTAATAAATATGGCAAATATATACTGTAGATTTCCTCAGAGTGAGCAGGAGCCAGTCTGAAAATAGAGTTGTCATTAGCATAAAAGAGAGATCTCAAACTCAGGAACACCAACAAGATTTGCTTTCATTACGCCATATGTTATATCACTTGCATTCTCCTGGGGTGGATGATGTATGCCTATGAGTGAAAAAGAAGAAGAAGAAGAAGAAGAAGAACCAAGGCCGAAGCCTTTATTTTTGTC